>JAKGUB010000336.1:6380000-6860000 GCA_026261675.1 Hippocampus mohnikei
TCTTGTTTTTTTTAATAAGAACTCCCATCTTTATGCGGTGATGATAATTTTTAACTTGCAAACATTTCCGTTGCTCGTGAACTCTTTTCTTGCCACCTCACACGATGATCCAATCATGTGTATGGGGGTGCGGGGATTTCCATCTCGCCATTCTTCCTTATTTGTCGATCAGAGTGCAACTGGAATTAAGACATTTGAAATTATACAAATAACTATTGAAATGAAGACATTTTGGGATTGTATTCCGTATCTGTGTACTTTGTATTCTGTCTTTCTCGCAATCCTTGATGTTTCTGCATCATGGAACTATGCTTTGGCCAAAAACAATATAAGTGCCATTGTGTTCAATAGGATACCAATATGTATTCTACCATCTCTCCTTTTTCAACATGAGTATCACCATATTTGCAGGCGGATTAGGTGGGAAATGGTTGTTGATGAAGTGTGTTTACACAACTGACACCCGTGGTTATGTTGTGAAGAGTGCAACATGAAAAAAACAGATTTGGAGATATGTGGTCCCTGCACTGCACTGATAAGACAAAATGTGCAACAGTTTCCGTGTCCATGCACAGGAGCATAAAGGGGAAAGATGAACACCCAAAAATACACCTTTGACCACAGTGAGACTTGCCATGGATGACCGATGCCAAGCATGTCCATGGGAAAGAGATGTTTGGCCCTTTATGATGATAGGTGCGGCGGGGGTAGCAAAAACTAGGTGTACAGCCTTGTTTGCCTCTCTGTATTTCATAGATAGACAGATGGAGAGAGGGAGAGAAACAGAGATCGATCGCTAGATATATAGAGTATATTTGAGAATGTGAGTCATGCCCCCCAAAATAAACGAGGATAGGTTCAAGCTCCTTGTGACCCTGGACCGAATAAGATAAACAATACAGACTATGGGCACCATAGAGATCAGGACTCAAAATGAATAAATTAGTAGTTATTGGTCCAGTATTATCAAATATCTCTCATTAATACACAGGAAAAACATGTAATTTGATCAATTGCTCTTATCGTATGTCGAGTGTGCTGGGAAATCACGCAGTGTGTGCCCTTCGTAATCCTGCATGGTAGAACTGTTCATCATGACAACAAACAAGCAGAATCTGACCTTCAGGCTGATGTTGCAGTTTATCGATTCGCTCTTAACAGCCACTCAAGTCAATGAGACAGGTGGCTGATGGGTTCGTACCATACTGAAATCACGATTCTTTTTTTTTTTTCGCTGAGAGCTCATAAAAATGTGGACAGCCCACAACTACTAACATTATAGAGCCGCATCAGATTCTTAATTTCTCCACCCCCCTCAAATTGGGCCTCCTTTACACCATGAATGAAATTATGAAATTTCACTTTATTTAGATTACGAGAAACTTTATGGGGAAAAATCTTTGCAAGGCAGGCAACTCGGTGTACTAGTGGTTAGCGTGTCGACCTCATAGTGCAGAGGCCGTGGGTTGGATCCTGGCTGGGATAGGCTCCAGCACCTCCCGCGACCCTTGTGAGGATAAAGCGGATCAGAAAATGGATGGATGATTGCAACTGTCTCGCTGCCTTAGAGCATACATTTCTGGCAATAAAGTACAATACAGTATATCTCTATGAGCTTGGTAGCAGTGTTGCCCTCTGGTGATTCAGTATTTACTTGATCATCGCCAAAGACTTGACAGTAATTGGATAGACTTTCACTTGAAGTGTAAACTGCTCGCCATGAAAGTACTTCGCATGAGACTCAAGTTACCTTGTCTTGAAATGAACTGTATTGTCATCATGGTAGGACGTTTTCCAAGTATAATCAATCTATGTGAACAACACATAGCTCCTAAGGTGGTGAACACTGATGGTGCTACAGTTAACCACAAGTAGTTTATCCCAGCCTCTCTTGGTGACGTTATTCATTTGCCCTGAGAGCAGTTGGACAGACTTGACATAAACCACCCTACCAAGACCCATTCAGCTGTCAGGGCAAATAAATTACCGAGGCTTATTCTGTTGTCAGAGCCAAGAAATTAACCGTCATCGAAATGGCTTTTTAATGGAGTCTGGCACGTTCCAAGAAATACAAAAGCACTCATCTGCTAGCTGTTGAATCTTTTTTTGTTTTTTTGATACAACATAAGCTAGGTGATTTATGAGCATTCCTTCTCTGCAGTGTCGCAATAAAATATCAGTCATAACTGCCATCGAAATTTAATTGCATTCCGTACTAGATAGAATTTTCCATTTAAACACCGAGAATCCCTCTTCAAGTTTAATTGTATGTAATTGATATGAACTCCCATAGTTAATTTGTTCAGAACATTAATTCTACACACAGCCGCTATTTTCCCCTTTTCTCCATGATCCTTTACCAGAACATCTTCTGGCCCTGACACTAAAAAAGAGATTAAAATAACTTCAGTTTTCTGCTATGAAGACTGTCAACCCGCCTCGTTTGGATTCAAACACTGTCAATGTTGTGATTCATTCACAGAAAGTGCCCACACTTGTTGTGTCTTGTAGGTTGTTGATGAAACTTGTACTATTATATTTGAAGTCATTCATGTTGAGCAAGAATCCAAACTGTATTATTATGGATAACACTGATTTTGCAGAAGGCCAAATTGAAAATTTAATTCACACTTGGGAATGTGAATTGTTTGTCAATCTCCATGGATAGTTTGGTAAAACACAACTCAGATTACTGTACTACTAATATCACCGTGACTACTCTTTACCATCCGTCCATTTCCAGTCAACACGATTTTGGGTGAGCTGACACCTATCCCAGCAGAGTTTGCACAAAGGGTGGGATACACCCTGGACTGGTCGCCAGGCACTCTCAGACCAGTGTCGACCATTTGTCCACTCACCCATCCATTTTCTGAATCCACTTTTCCTCACAGGGGTCGCGGGGCATGCTAGAACCCATCCCAGTCGCGCAGTAAGCGCGAGACAGCCTGAACTGGTTGCCAGCCAATCACAGGGCACGCAGAGACGAACAACCATCCGCGCTCACACTCACACCTAGGGACAATTTGGAGTGTTCCATTAACCTGCCATCCATGTGTTTGGAATGTAGGAGGAAACAGGAGTACCCGAAGAAAACCCACGCAGGCATGGGGAAAGCATGCAAACTCCACACAGGAAGAAATACTTATTACTCATATACATCGAAATAAACTCAAGACAAATGTTTTGTTGTGTTCTAGGGGAATTCAAACAATCTCTCACAATGATAGAATAAGATGAGGAAACTGGTTCTACTTTGTAAGTTCAAGTTTTCAAGTAAGAAAAATAAGTGCATGTTCCTGTCTTTTTATGCATACGTTTGAACACTTTAATATGATAGGAAATGGTGCCTTCCAGAACAAAACTGAATGGCGCATAGCTGTCAGAACTGTGGAGCTAATGAACCTCATGCCTTATTTGGAGATGCTTCATCCACACGAGATGATTCAACTGTAAGAAGGGGCAACTTTAAAGTGCCAACAGAACTGACATATTTTGCCTTCCGATTGCTGCAGATCAACATTGCGTTTAATCTTATTTCCTTAAGTCTCTTCAATTTAAATGTGGATGACTTGGCTTAATGGCATGATCAACTCAGTTTGTTGCTTGATATTTCTTGAATACATTTTGCCTCCATGGTTGTGAGCTGCAGTTCAACACCCTGTAGATACAAAAACCTGCAAGATATATATATATATATATATATATATATATATATATATATATATATATATATATATATATATATATATATATAAAAGCGAGAGAGAGGATCTTTATATATATAAAGAGAGAGAGAGAGAAATATATCTTTGTATCTATCTATATATATCTATATCTATCTATCCATCTACCGATTCTATATACTGTATGTATATATATATATATATATATATATATATATATATATATATATATATATATATATATATATATATATATATATATATATATATATATATATATATATATATATATATATATATATATATATATATATATATATATAGAGAGAGAGAGAGAGAGAGAGAGAGAGAGAGAGAGAGAGAGAGAGAGAGAGAGAGAGATATCCTCCATCTATGTCCTGATCCACTTAACCTCACAAGGGTCACGGCCGTGCTGGATCCTATCCCAGTGGTCTTCAGGCAGTAGACTGAGGACACCCCGAACTCCCGAACTGGTTTACAGTTTCCAATTCGCGCTCCATGTCTAAATATGAGTACAAGTTGTGTGACTCAGTTTTGCTGAATGTGATCGAGGTGCAGACAGACTGACTCTGAGTTTCGCGGATGCCATCATATTCCATGCATTGATACGACAACTGCATGCACCAAACTATCTGAACCACTGGAGACATTATTTAATTGAAATCATTATTATTATTATTATTATTATTATTATTATTATTATTATTATTATTATTATTATTATTATTATTATTATTATCATCTATACAATATTTAAAAATTACTCCCGTGAGCCCCAGCACAGTTATGGGAGGTTGGGCGTCGCACATGTAGACTGTCCAAGTGGCCAGTTAACAGCTGTGATCTGCGATCAAGCTGGCCAACTTCACATTATCCACTCAGGAAGGTCTGCTTGTACTTCTTTATAAACAAACGTTTGTCACTCTAACCTCCTGCATGGATTCCAACGAATCTTTTTTGCTTCCGCCAAATTGGCTGTGATTATGCACAAAATGGTGTCTGCATCTCTCTACTAGTAGTACTACTACTGCTACTATTACACACGATGGAGAGCTAAAAAAACAACAACAACAATTATTGGACTGTTGAAACAGTTTTAAAATACTCCAAGAATTACGCTAAGCTGATTAGTTGATCTGTGATGGTGTAACGCTGTCCAAGGTTCTGATATTCTCCTCACTGCACGTATGGCTTCACTCTACATTGCAATGTGTATGTTTTTGTTATTTGACACAATCCACTTTTTTACAGGACTGTGCTTGTGTCCACGTGTGTGTATTTTTGTCATGTGACCTCTTTTTTTTTCACTGAACAGTATTACATCCATTCATCCACTTTCTAATCCGTTTATCCTCACGAGGGTCGTGGGGCGTTCTGGAGCCTATCCGAGCTGTCTACGAGCAGGAGGCGGGATACACTCGCAATTTGTTGCTAGCTAATAGCAGGGCAAACATACTGTAGACGAACAGCCATTCACGCACACAATCACACCTAGGGACACATTTCGAGTGCTCCATTAACTTTTTGGTTTTTGGAATGTGGGAGGATATAGGAGTACCTGGATAAAACCCACGCAGGCACAGGGAGAGCATGCAAACTGCACACTGGAATCGAACCCTGCACCTCTGCACTTTGAGGCCGGCGTCCTTACCGGGCGATCACCATGTCAGCCACACGTTTTGTCATATTTGTTAAAACTGATAGTTTGGCCTGTCAGTGGAACATTAGAATTTTGATCTATTAAAAAATAAAAGAGCCCTCTGTGGCCCCATTTTTTTTTTACCTTTCATGACATTTTTGAGGGAATATTCAAGCCAGGATTGAAAACTTGCATGTTCTCCCCGGGCCTGCGTAGGTTTTCTCCGGGTACTCCGGTTTCCTCCCACATTTCAAAAACATGCATGGCAGGCTAATTGAACACACAAAATTGTCCCTAGGTGTGCATGTGAGCGCGGATGGTTGTTCGTCTCCGTGTGCCCTGCGATGGGCTGGCAACCAGTTCAGCGTGTCCCCCACCTACTGCCCGAAGACAGCTGGGATAGGCTTCAGCATCCCCCGCAACCCTTGTGAGTATAAAGCGGTTCGGAAAATGGATGGATGGATGGGTGGGTGGAGGATTCAAAACTGTTACTGCTGTCTTTCTTGTGGATTTAAATGCAACATCTGGATTTTTGTGTCACTGCAGAACTGTATTTTCCTCATAAATTCCCTATCTTGAATTCCATGTTGAAAGAACTGCCAGTTTGTTCAACAAACTATAATCTCCTGTAGTTGTGTTCCCCTTCACCAACAACAACAGAAAAATGTTCCCTTTTCCAGTGAGCTCTGCCATATGTCTTCTATTGTTCATGCATGATGCCAGACACATCGTGCTGTTATTACCAAATGCTTTGTGTGCCTCTAGTCATAGCATCTGCTCTGTAACCTAGAGAACAGTACATCTGTGAGTTCTAGCCCCCAAAGCAAGATAGATGTTCCATTCGTGGCAAGATTTGCTCCTGCCTTTGCACCCATCCACCGTTATCTACCTCAACTCAGATAAGCATTCTAAGAGTGCGGACATGTATTTTGTGTCTGTGTGTGAGTGTGTTTGTATATGTATGTATTGCCAAACCGATAAGCATTCTCTGCAAGCCTCTTATTCACACAGTGCCAAACAAGACAAGCCAGGCCACAATCACTCATCTTGTTCATACTTCAGTGTGACCAAGCAAAGCTTGTGTGTGCATATGTTTATGAGTGTTTCCTCTGCCTCTCAAACAGCGTGTTTACAACTGGCATTAAACACAGGCACAAACACTGTGTGTGGTTATGTGTTTGAAGATGTCTTCAAGTCCGTAATGATTCTGGTATTTTTTATTCTACTGTGCAATTTAAATTATTATTATTTCAAATAGGGCGGCCCAGTGTCCCAGTGGTTAGCGCGTCAACCTCACAGTTTAGCGGTACTGGATTTGATTCCAGCTCCTGCCTTCCTGTGTGGAGTTTGCATGTTCTCCCCGGGCCTATGTGGGTTTTTTCTCCGGGTACTCTGGTTTCCTCCCACATTCCAAAAAACATGCATGACAGGCTGATTGAACACTCAAAATTGTCCCGAGGTGTGAGTGTGAGCGTGAATGGTTGATCGTCTTTATGTGCCCTGCGATTGGCTGGCAAACCGGTTTAGGGTGTCCCCCGCCGACTGCCCGAAGACACCTGTGATAGGCTCTAGCACTTGCCGTTACCCTTGTGATGATAAAGCGGATAAGAAAAAATGGATGGATGGATGGATGGATGGATGGATGGATGGATGGATGGATGGATGGATTATTTCAAATAAGGCACTCATCAGGCCTCTGCAGCAAGTTCAGGTTGTAAGGACAAACATTTGTTCCTCATTTAGTGCATAAGCATTTCCTTGGTTTTCTTCCCCTTGATGCAGAGGTTGCTACAAGTACACCAGCTCTCAAGGTGGTCCACCCCACTGACATGTCACCCGCATTGGTGACGCATCCAACTACAGGTATGTTGTCTGCAAACTTAACACCGTGACAATTCAAAATTTGGTCTGAACAGTCATAAGTCAGCAAAGTGAAGACAAAGGGGTGACGTAGTCAGCCCTGAGGAGAGGCAGTACTGTAGGTGATGATGGAGATGGAGAAAACAGCATGGATCTTGATCGGTTGGTCCGACTCTCAGTTGAAAAGAGAGTATATGAGTGTCAGCCACTGAAAAGGATGACACGTGGAATGCATTTAGGTGAGGGTACGGTGAGGGCAGCATGATGTAATTTCATAAGAGAAGTCACTGTTTTATATTTGGACTTGTATCCGAGACACCAAAACTTGTAGACGAGACAGAAGGCATATGCATCGACTCAAACGCTTGTTCTCCCTGGCATCAGCCCTTTTCACTTTTTCAATCACTTTCGGGATAGACACATCAATGCTTGCACAGCAAGAATCTGAAAGTGGAGATAAATGTTTAATGGGAAAGAAGAGAAATGGTCCCACATGGAGTGCATCACATGGCCTTGAACCCCTTTATCTGATACCACACCTCAGGTTCCCTTCCTTTTCTTTCCATCAATTCTATTTTCTGGTCACTCCTCTGTGTTTTGCTTCCGGGAATCTTCTTCTAAAGCTCTCACTTATACAGTCTAGTAAAACCTTCATACTTGTGTAATTCTTTCTGAAGCGTGACTATTATTTAAGTACATTTAATGCCATGTGGCGAAAGACAAGGCTTTGAAATGCTGGTGTATAAAATTAAAGGGGTTTATATATATGGATGGTTATATGTATGTATGTATGATAGATAAATAGATAGATAGCACCCCGCCGCAAAACTTGTGAGGAACGAGCGGATCATGAAACGGATGTATGTATGTGTATGTATGTATATATATTAGAGCTGTCAAACGATTAAAATATTTAATCTAATTAAAAACTCAACTGTCATAATTAACTCAAATTAACTAAAAATTAATCATGATTACTCACGCATTTTTTATAATTTCTGAATTTCCTTTTATATTTTTTGTCCTATTTTCCCCCATTTTAATGCTCTCATCAACATGGAATCATGAATCAGTTTTCTATGTGCAAAATGCAAATATTTACTGAAATAATTTCGATTTTCAATTTTACATGAACATTTTTCACTTGGAGCAGTTATTCACACATTATCTCTCACACAATATTACTGTCCATCAACAACAGTGAAAAAAATATTTTGTCACACAACAGCTGCTTGAACAGCTCTTTTTATGGAATCAAAACAGCGCAATATAAAGTGCACATCTAAGGTAAACTAGTACTCAGCCTATAATTTTTCATGGCCCCCTGAATAGGGATTGTCGGTCAGCATGGAAGGATCTCTCGTTCTGTACTTTTTTGATCATTTATTGGAGCACTTTGCAGCAGAAGTAGTAGTAGTAGTAGTTGTAACAGAAGTATCAGAAGCAGGTAATAACCTAAACTACACATAAATGCAGTAAAAAATTAATATATCTATCTTTCTGCATCATAATGTAAATATGTATATAATTGACATTAATTAATACCTTTATTTAACAATACGTTTAATAAATAATGTAATCAACCCTGATTTCACTATGTATCATTATCGTCATCATTATTCATTGTTTTAAACGTAAGAAACCATACAACACAAACATAAAGTCGAATCGAACAAAAGAACTACAAGTCCCAATACTCAATCCCGGAAGTGGAGCGCCGGCATGATTAACCCAAGCTGAAACGCAATTTACTTCGTTTAAACGTCAGATTGCAGATGGAAAAACATGACAACTATGCAAAAATGAGCTAAATAAAGACACCCCTGTTCTAGCAACATTTTAGCCCACGCTGTTTGCTTTGAAATGATCCATAGCTGTCAGTCTGAGGCGAGGGGCGAATGCATACGTCAGCTGTGTGCTTGGCCATTAAGTGGTATTTCAGACTCGACGTGCTATGATGATAGCTCAGTTTACGACTGCAAAACATACAGGTAACTTTGGTCTTGTCATTGGAACAATCTGGCAACTTTTTAAAAGTAAACTTCCATTCATAAACTATTTAAGTATCCGTTTTCAGTGTCTCGCGCTGTCGTGGCTGGCAAAACAAACGTCGTGGACCTGTGCAGCGCGCTTGATGTTTTGTTTCTGGTTTATTGATAGAAACAACGTAACATCCGCTGTAGACGTCTGCGCGTTAATCTCGCGAGAAACTTTTTGATCCCGATAAAATTCATTTAAATTAATGCCAATAAAACGCAGCTAAACTGACAGCTCTAAGATATATATATATATATATATATATATATATATATATATATATATATATATATATATATATATATATATATATATATATATATATATATATATATATATATATATATATATATATATATATATATTTCCCCAAAGATGGCGCTGACATGCATGGCAGCCTCGGTTACGCACTCCCTAGTATTATTCCTGTTTTTGTCATTTTCCTTTTTGGCGACCCAACGCGGCTTGCTTACACGAGGGAAGAGTTGCTTAGCGTTAGTGTCTACGCTCTGACTTTTTTCACCACCACACGAAAACCCACAAACTTTTTTGGCGTCAATAGCGAGCTGAGCGGCTGCGCTGTAAGGAGCATGGAAACGCCGTCGGAGAAAGGGGAAGTCAGGCTACGGCATCGTGGATTTCGAACCCCGCTTGTTAATCCATTTTGCTAATCTACGTTCTCTGCCAAACAAGATGGACGAGCTTCTCCTCCTCACAAAGACCAACGAAACCTTTGCACGTTCTGCTGCGCTCTGCTTCACTGAAACCTGGCTCAGTGACTGCCACCCGGATTCCGCGCTACATCTACCAGGCTTACGCCTACTCCAAACCGATCGTGACACGGAACTATCAGGGAAATCGAAAGGTGGTGGAATATGCTTCTATATCAACGAAGAATGGTGCACTGATGTCACGAAGCTCGACACACACTGCAGCCCGGATTTGGAGTCGCTGTCTCTAAACTGCAAGCCCTTCTACTCGACACGTGAGTTGACCTCCTTTGTACGATTTGCTGTGAAAAAATCACCAAAGTAATTTAAATTACATCAACTCCTTATCAGGGAATCGAACCCTAGTCTTCCGCATGACTGGCGGAGATACTGTCCACTATACTAACGAGGAACGCAGTCTTTCAAGAAGCTGTACCCGCCGAAACACCGGCCATGCTATCAGTTAGCCGACATGACATCCTTGATATGAAACAATCTTGTGTCGTCTGTTTCCATAGTGTAGTGGTTATCACGTTCGTCTCACACACGAAAGGTCCCCAGTTTGAAACTGGGTGGAAACAATTCGTACTCCTTTTTGATTTGCTGTGAAAAACTGCATCACCAAAATAAATTAAATTTCAGCAACTCCCCGTCAGGGAATCGAACCCTGGTCTTCCGCGTGACAGGCGGAGATACTGTCCACTATACTAACGAGGAACGCAGTCTTTCAAGAAGCTGTACCCGCCAAAACACCGGCCATGCGGTCAGTTAACGAGCATGATTTCCTTGATACGAAACAATCTTGTGTCGTCTGTTTCCATAGTGTAGTGGTTATCACGTTCGTCTCACACACGAAAGGTCTCCAGTTCCAAATTGGGTGGAGACAATCCCTACTCCTTTTTGATTTGCTGTGAAAAACTGCATCACCAAAGTATTTCAATTTACAGCAACTCCCCGTCAGGGAATCGAACCCTGGTCTTCCGCGTGACAGGCGGAGATACTGTCCACTATACTAACGAGGAACACAGTCTTTCAAGAAGCTGTACCCGCCGAAACACCGGCCATTCTATCAGTTAGCCGACATGACATCCTTGATATGAAACAATTTTGTGTCGTCTGTTTCCATAGTGTAGTGGTTATCACGTTCGTCTCACACACGAAAGGTCCCCAGTTCGAAACTGGGTGGAAACAATCCCTACTCCTTTTTGATTTGCTGTGAAAAACTGCATCACCAAAATAATTTAAATTACAGCAACTCCCCGTCAGGGAATCGAACCCTGGTCTTCCGCGTGACAGGCGGAGATACTGTCCACTATACTAACGAGGAACACAGTCTTTCAAGAAGCTGTACGCGCCGAAACACCGGCCATGCGGTCAGTTAACTGGCATGATTTCCTTGATACGAAACAATCTTGTGTCGTCTGTTTCCATAGTGTAGTGGTTATCACGTTCGTCTAACACACGAAAGGTCCCCAGTTCGAAACTGGGTGGAAACAATCCCTACTCCTTTTTGATTTGCTGTGAAAAACTGCATCACCAAAGTATTTCAATTTACAGCAACTCCCCGTCAGGGAATCGAACCCTGGTCTTCCGCGTGACAGGCGAAGATACTGTCCACTATACTGAGGAACGCTGTCTTTCAAGAAGCTGTACCCGCCAAAACACCGGCCATGCGGTCAGTTAACGAGCATGATTTCCTTGATACGAAACAATCTTGTGTTGTCTGTTTCCATAGTGTAGTGGTTATCACGTTCGTCTCACACACGAAAGGTCTCCAGTTCCAAATTGGGTGGAGACAATCCCTACTCCTTTTTGATTTGCTGTGAAAAACTGCATCACCAAAATATTTCAATTTACAGCAACTCCCCGTCAGGGAATCGAACCCTGGTCTTCCGCGTGACAGGCGGAGATACTGTCCACTATACTAACGAGGAACACAGTCTTTCAAGAAGCTGTACCCGCCGAAACACCGGCCATGCTATCAGTTAGCCGACATGACATCCTTGATATGAAACAATGTTGTGTCGTCTGTTTCCATAGTGTAGTGGTTATCACGTTCGTCTCACACACGAAAGGTCCCCAGTTCGAAACTGGGTGGAAACAATCCCTACTCCTTTTTGATTTGCTGTGAAAAACTGCATCACCAAAATAAATTAAATTTCAGCAACTCCCCGTCAGGGAATCGAACCCTGGTCTTCCGCGTGACAGGCGGAGATACTGTCCACTATACTAACGAGGAACGCAGTCTTTCTAGAAGCTGTACCGCTTGAAACACCGGCCATGCTATCAGTTAGCCGACATGACATCCTTGATATGAAACAATCTTGTGTCGTCTGTTTCCATAGTGTAGTGGTTATCACGTTCGTCTCACACACGAAAGGTCCCCAGTTCGAAACTGGGTGGAAACAATCCCTACTCCTTTTGATTTGCTGTGAAAAACTGCATCACCAAAATAATTTAAATTACATCAACTCCCGTCAGGGAATCGAACCCTGGTCTTCCGCGTGACAGGCGGAGATACTGTCCACTATACTAACGAGGAACGCAGTCTTTCAAGCTGTACCCGCCGAAACACCGGCCATGCTGTCAGTTAACTGGCATGATTTCCTTGATACGAAACAATCTTGTGTCGTCTGTTTCCATAGTGTAGTGGTTATCACGTTCGTCTCACACACGAAAGGTCCCCAGTTCGAAACTGGGTGGAAACAATCCCTACTCCTTTTTGATTTGCTGTGAAAAACTGCATCACCAAAATAAATTAAATTTCAGCAACTCCCCGTCAGGGAATCGAACCCTGGTCTTCCGCGTGACAGGCGGAGATACTGTCCACTATACTAACGAGGAACACAGTCTTTTAAGAAGCTGTACCCGCCGAAACACCGGCCATGCTATCAGTTAGCCGACATGACATCCTTGATATGAAACAATCTTGTGTCGTCTGTTTCCATAGTGTAGTGGTTATCACGTTCGTCTCACACACGAAAGGTCCCCAGTTCGAAACTGGGTGGAAACAATCCCTACTCCTTTTTGATTTGCTGTGAAAAACTGCATCACCAAAATAAATTAAATTTCAGCAACTCTCCGTCAGGGAATCGAACCCTGGTCTTCCGCGTGACAGGCGGAGATACTGTCCACTATACTAACGAGGAACGCAGTCTTTCCAGAAGCTGTACCTGCGCGAAACACCGGCCATGCTGTCAGTTAACTGGCATGATTTCCTTGATACGAAACAATCTTGTGTCGTCTGTTTCCATAGTGTAGTGGTTATCACGTTCGTCTCACACACGAAAGGTCCCCAGTTCGAAACTGGGTGGAAACAATCCCTACTCCTTTTTGATTTGCTGTGAAAAACTGCATCACCAAAGTATTTCAATTTACAGCAACTCCCGTCAGGGAATCGAACCCTGGTCTTCCGCGTGACAGGCGGAGATACTGTCCACTATACTAACGAGGAACGCAGTCTTTCAAGAAGCTGTACCCGCCAAAACACCGGCCATGCGGTCAGTTAACGAGCATGATTTCCTTGATACGAAACAATCTTGTGTTGTCTGTTTCCATAGTGTAGTGGTTATCACGTTCGTCTCACACACGAAAGGTCCCCAGTTCGAAACTGGGTGGAAACAATCCCTACTCCTTTTTGATTTGCTGTGAAAAACTGCATCACCAAAGTATTTCAATTTACAGCAACTCCCCGTCAGGGAATCGAACCCTGGTCTTCCGCGTGACAGGCGGAGATACTGTCCACTATACTAACGAGGAACACAGTCTTTCAAGAAGCTGTACCCGCCAAAACACCGGCCATGCAGTCAGTTAACTAGCATGATTTTCTTGATACGAAACAATCTTGTGTTGTCTGTTTCCATAGTGTAGTGGTTATCACGTTCGTCTAACACACGAAAGGTCCCCAGTTCGAAACTGGGTGGAAACAATCCCTACTCCTTTTTGATTTGCTGTGAAAAACTGCATCACCAAAATAATTTAAATTACAGCAACTCCCGTCAGGGAATCGAACCCTGGTCTTCCGCGTGACAGGCGGAGATACTGTCCACTATACTAACGAGGAACGCAGTCTTTCCAGAAGCTGTACGCGCCGAAACACCGGCCATGCTGTCAGTTAACTGGCATGATTTCGTTGATACGAAACAATCTTGTGTCGTCTGTTTCCATAGTGTAGTGGTTATCACGTTCGTCTCACACACGAAAGGTCCCCAGTTCGAAACTGGGTGGAAACAATCCCTACTCCTTTTTGATTTGCTGTGAAAAACTGCATCACCAAAATAAATTAAATTTCAGCAACTCCCTGTCAGGGAATCGAACCCTGGTCTTCCGCGTGACAGGCGGAGATACTGTCCACTATACTAACGAGGAACGCAGTCTTTCTAGAAGCTGTACGCGCCGAAACACCGGCCATGCTGTCAGTTAACTGGCATGATTTCCTTGATACGAAACAATCTTGTGTCGTCTGTTTCCATAGTGTAGTGGTTATCACGTTCGTCTCACACACGAAAGGTCCCCAGTTCGAAATTGGGTGGAAACAATCCCTACTCCTTTTGATTTGCTGTGAAAAACTGCATCACCAAAATATTTCAATTTACAGCAACTCCCCGTCAGGGAATCGAACCCTGGTCTTCCGCGTGACAGGCGGAGATACTGTCCACTATACTAACGAGGAACACAGTCTTTCAAGAAGCTGTACCCGCCGAAACACCGGCCATGCTATCAGTTAGCCGACATGACATCCTTGATATGAAACAATTTTGTGTCGTCTGTTTCCATAGTGTAGTGGTTATCACGTTCGTCTCACACACGAAAGGTCCCCAGTTCGAAACTGGGTGGAAACAATCCCTACTCCTTTTTGATTTGCTGTGAAAAACTGCATCACCAAAATAATTTAAATTACATCAACTCCCCGTCAGGGAATCGAACCCTGGTCTTCCGCGTGACAGGCGGAGATACTGTCCACTATACTAACGAGGAACGCAGTCTTTCTAGAAGCTGTACGCGCCGAAACACCGGCCATGCTGTCAGTTAACTGGCATGATTTCGTTGATACGAAACAATCTTGTGTTGTCTGTTTCCATAGTGTAGTGGTTATCACGTTCGTCTCACACACGAAAGGTCCCCAGTTCGAAACTGGGTGGAAACAATCCCTACTCCTTTTTGATTTGCTGTGAAAAACTGCATCACCAAAATAAATTAAATTTCAGCAACTCCCCGTCAGGGAATCGAACCCTGGTCTTCCGCGTGACAGGCGGAGATACTGTCCACTATACTAACGAGGAACACAGTCTTTCTAGAAGCTGTACGCGCCGAAACACCGGCCATGCTGTCAGTTAACTGGCATGATTTCCTTGATACGAAACAATCTTGTGTCGTCTGTTTCCATAGTGTAGTGGTTATCACGTTCGTCTAACACACGAAAGGTCCCCAGTTCGAAACTGGGTGGAAACAATCCCTACTCCTTTTTGATTTGCTGTGAAAAACTGCATCACCAAAGTATTTCAATTTACAGCAACTCCCGTCAGGGAATCGAACCCTGGTCTTCCGCGTGACAGGCGGAGATACTGTCCACTATACTAACGAGGAACGCAGTCTTTCTAGAAGCTGTACGCGCCGAAACACCGGCCATGCTGTCAGTTAACTGGCATGATTTCCTTGATACGAAACAATCTTGTGTCGTCTGTTTCCATAGTGTAGTGGTTATCACGTTCGTCTAACACACGAAAGGTCCCCAGTTCGAAACTGGGTGGAAACAATCCCTACTCCTTTTTGATTTGCTGTGAAAAACTGCATCACCAAAATAATTTAAATTACATCAAATCCCCGTCAGGGAATCGAACCCTGGTCTTCCGCGTGACAGGCGGAGATACTGTCCACTATACTAACGAGGAACACAGTCTTTTAAGAAGCTGTACCCGCCGAAACACCGGCCATGCTATCAGTTAGCTGGCATGATTTCCTTGATATGAAACAATCTTGTGTTGTCTGTTTCCATAGTGTAGTGGTTATCACGTTCGTCTCACACACGAAAGGTCCCCAGTTCGAAACTGGGTGGAAACAATCCCTACTCCTTTTTGATTTGCTGTGAAAAACTGCATCACCAAAATAATTTAAATTACATCAACTCCCCGTCAGGGAATCGAACCCTGGTCTTCCGCGTGACAGGCGGAGATACTGTCCACTATACTAACGAGGAACGCAGTCTTTCTAGAAGCTGTACGCGCCGAAACACCGGCCATGCTGTCAGTTAACTGGCATGATTTCCTTGATACGAAACAATCTTGTGTCGTCTGTTTCCATAGTGTAGTGGTTATCACGTTCGTCTCACACACGAAAGGTCCCCAGTTCGAAACTGGGTGGAAACAATCCCTACTCCTTTATGATTTGCTGTGAAAAACTGCATCACCAAAATAATTTAAATTACAGCAACTCCCGTCAGGAATCGAACCCTGGTCTTCCGCGTGACAGGCGGAGATACTGTCCACTATACTAACGAGGAACGCAGTCTTTCTAGAAGCTGTACCGCGCGAAACACCGGCCATGCTGTCAGTTAACTGGCATGATTTCCTTGATACGAAACAATCTTGTGTCGTCTGTTTCCATAGTGTAGTGGTTATCACGTTCGTCTAACACACGAAAGGTCCCCAGTTCGAAACTGGGTGGAAACAATCCCTACTCCTTTTTGATTTGCTGTGAAAAACTGCATCACCAAAGTATTTCAATTTACAGCAACTCCCCGTCAGGGAATCGAACCCTGGTCTTCCGCGTGACAGGCGGAGATACTGTCCACTATACTAACGAGGAACGCAGTCTTTCTAGAAGCTGTACGCGCCGAAACACCGGCCATGCTGTCAGTTAACTGGCATGATTTCCTTGATACGAAACAATCTTGTGTTGTCTGTTTCCATAGTGTAGTGGTTATCACGTTCGTCTCACACACGAAAGGTCCCCAGTTCCAAATTGGGTGGAGACAATCCCTACTCGCTTTTGATTTGCTGTGAAAAACTGCATCACCAAAGTATTTCAATTTACAGCAACTCCCCGTCAGGGAATCGAACCATGGTCTTCCGCGTGACAGGTGGAGATACTGTCCACTATACTAACGAGGAATGCAGTCTTTCAAGAAGCTGTACCCGCCAAAACACCGGCCATGCAGTCAGTTAACTAGCATGATTTTCTTGATACGAAACAATCTTGTGTTGTCTGTTTCCATAGTGTAGTGGTTATCACGTTCGTCTAACACACGAAAGGTCCCCAGTTCGAAACTGGGTGGAAACAATCCCTACTCCTTTTTGATTTGCTGTGAAAAACTGCATCACCAAAATATTTCAATTTACAGCAACTCCCCGTCAGGGAATCGAACCCTGGTCTTCCGCGTGACAGGCGGAGATACTGTCCACTATACTAACGAGGAACACAGTCTTTCAAGAAGCTGTACCCGCCGAAACACCGGCCATTCTATCAGTTAGCCGACATGACATCCTTGATATGAAACAATGTTGTCTCGTCTGTTTCCATAGTGTAGTGGTTATCACGTTCGTCTCACACACGAAAGGTCCCCAGTTCGAAACTGGGTGGAAACAATTCGTACTCCTTTTTGATTTGCTGTGAAAAACTGCATCACCAAAATAATTTAAATTACATCAAATCCCCGTTAGGGAATCGAACCCTGGTCTTCCGCGTGACAGGCGGAGATACTGTCCACTATACTAACGAGGAACACAGTCTTTTAAGAAGCTGTACCCGCCGAAACACCGGCCATGCTATCAGTTAGCCGACATGACATCCTTGATATGAAACAATCTTGTGTTGTCTGTTTCCATAGTGTAGTGGTTATCACGTTCGTCTCACACACGAAAGGTCCCCAGTTCGAAACTGGGTGGAAACAATCCCTACTCCTTTTTGATTTGCTGTGAAAAACTGCATCACCAAAATAATTTAAATTACATCAAATCCCCGTTAGGGAATCGAACCCTGGTCTTCCGCGTGACAGGCGGAGATACTGTCCACTATACTAACGAGGAACGCAGTCTTTCTAGAAGCTGTACGCGCCGAAACACCGGCCATGCTGTCAGTTAACTGGCATGATTTCCTTGATACGAAACAATCTTGTGTCGTCTGTTTCCATAGTGTAGTGGTTATCACGTTCGTCTCACACACGAAAGGTCCCCAGTTCGAAACTGGGTGGAAACAATTCGTACTCCTTTTTGATTTGCTGTGAAAAACTGCAACACCAAAATAATTTAAATTACAGCAACTCCCCGTCAGGGAATCGAACCCTGGTCTTCCGCGTGACAGGCGGAGATACTGTCCACTATACTAACGAGGAACACAGTCTTTCAAGAAGCTGTACCCGCCAAAACACCGGCCATGCGGTCAGTTAACTGGCATGATTTCCTTGATATGAAACAATGTTTTGTCGTCTGTTTCCATAGTGTAGTGGTTATCACGTTCGTCTCATACACGAAAGGTCCCCAGTTCCAAATTGGGTGGAAACAATCCCTCCTCCTTTTTGATTTGCTGTGAAAAACTGCATCACCAAAACAAATAAAATTACAGCAACTCCCCGTCAGGGAATCGAACCCTGGTCTTCCGCGTGACAGGCGGAGATACTGTCCACTATACTAACGAGGAACACAGTCTTTCTAAGAAGCTGTACCGCCAAAACACCGGCCATGCTGTCAGTTAACGGCATGATTTCCTTGATATGAAACAATCTTGTGTCGTCTGTTTCCATAGTGTAGTGGTTATCACGTTCGTCTCACACACGAAAGGTCCCCAGTTCGAAACTGGGTGGAAACAATCCCTACTCCTTTTGATTTGCTGTGAAAAACTGCATCACCAAAATAATTTAAATTTACAGCAACTTCCCGTCAGGGAATCGAACCATGGTCTTCCGCGTGACAGGTGGAGATACTGTCCACTATACTAACGAGGAATGCAGTCTTTCAAGAAGCTGTACCCGCCAAAACACCGGCCATGCAGTCAGTTAACTAGCATGATTTTCTTGATACGAAACAATCTTGTGTTGTCTGTTTCCATAGTGTAGTGGTTATCACGTTCGTCTCACACACGAAAGGTCCCCAGTTCGAAACTGGGTGGAAACAATCCCTACTCCTTTTGATTTGCTGTGAAAAGCTGCAACACCAAAATAAATTAAATTTCAGCAACTCCCTGTCAGGGAATCGAACCCTGGTCTTCCGCGTGACAGGCGGAGATACTGTCCACTATACTAACGAGGAACGCAGTCTTTCTAGAAGCTGTACGCGCCGAAACACCGGCCATGCTGTCAGTTAACTGGCATGATTTCCTTGATACGAAACAATCTTGTGTCGTCTGTTTCCATAGTGTAGTGGTTATCACGTTCGTCTCACACACGAAAGGTCCCCAGTTCGAAACTGGGTGGAAACAATCCCTACTCCTTTTTGATTTGCTGTGAAAAACTGCATCACCAAAATAAATTAAATTTCAGCAACTCCCCGTCAGGGAATCGAACCCTGGTCTTCCGCGTGACAGGCGGAGATACTGTCCACTATACTAACGAGGAACACAGTCTTTCAAGAAGCTGTACCCGCCAAAACACCGGCCATGCGGTCAGTTAACTGGCATGATTTCCTTGATATGAAACAATGTTTTGTCGTCTGTTTCCATAGTGTAGTGGTTATCACGTTCGTCTCATACACGAAAGGTCCCCAGTTCCAAATTGGGTGGAAACAATCCCTCCTCCTTTTTGATTTGCTGTGAAAAACTGCATCACCAAAACAAATAAAATTACAGCAACTCCCCGTCAGGGAATCAAACCCTGGTCTTCCGCGTGACAGGCGGAGATACTGTCCACTGTACTAACGAGGAACGCAGTCTTTCGAGAAGCTGCGCCAAAACACATGCTCTTAGTTAGTCGACATGACATCCTTGATATGAAACAATCTTTTGTCGTCTGTTTCCATAGTGTAGTGGTTATCACGTTCGTCTCACACACGAAAGGTCCCCAGTTCGAAACTGGGTGGAAACAATCCCTACTCCTTTTGATTTGCTGTGAAAAACTGCATCACCAAAATAATTTAAATTACAGCAACTCCCGTCAGGAATCGAACCCTGGTCTTCCGCGTGACAGGCGGAGATACTGTCCACTATACTAACGAGGAACGCAGTCTTTCTAGAAGCTGTACGCGCCGAAACACCGGCCATGCTGTCAGTTAACTGGCATGATTTCGTTGATACGAAACAATCTTGTGTTGTCTGTTTCCATAGTGTAGTGGTTATCACATTCGTCTCACACACGAACGGTCCCCAGTTCCAAATTGGTTGGAGACAATCCCTACTCCTTTATGATTTGCTGTGAAAAACTGCATCACCAAAATAATTTAAATTACATCAACTCCCCGTCAGGGAATCGAACCCTGGTCTTCCGCGTGACAGGCGGAGATACTGTCCACTATACTAACGAGGAACGCAGTCTTTCTAGAAGCTGTACGCGCCGAAACACCGGCCATGCTGTCAGTTAACTGGCATGATTTCCTTGATACGAAACAATCTTGTGTCGTCTGTTTCCATAGTGTAGTGGTTATCACGTTCGTCTAACACACGAAAGGTCCCCAGTTCGAAACTGGGTGCAAACAATCCCTACTCCTTTATGATTTGCTGTGAAAAACTGCATCACCAAAGTATTTCAATTTACAGCAACTCCCCGTCAGGGAATCGAACCCTGGTCTTCCGCGTGACAGGCGGAGATACTGTCCACTATACTAACGAGGAACGCAGTCTTTCTAGAAGCTGTACCCGCCGAAACACCGGCCATGCTGTCAGTTAACTGGCATGATTTCCTTGATACGAAACAATCTTGTGTCGTCTGTTTCCATAGTGTAGTGGTTATCACGTTCGTCTAACACACGAAAGGTCCCCAGTTCGAAACTGGGTGGAAACAATCCCTACTCCTTTTTGATTTGCTGTGAAAAGCTGCAACACCAAAATAAATTAAATTTCAGCAACTCCCCGTCAGGGAATCGAACCCTGGTCTTCCGCGTGACAGGCGGAGATACTGTCCACTATACTAACGAGGAACACAGTCTTTTAAGAAGCTGTACCCGCCAAAACACCGGCCATGCTATCAGTTAGCTGGCATGATTTCCTTGATATGAAACAATCTTGTGTTGTCTGTTTCCATAGTGTAGTGGTTATCACGTTCGTCTCACACACGAAAGGTCCCCAGTTTCGAAACTGGGTGGAAACAATCCCTACTCCTTTTATGATTTGCTGTGAAAAACTGCATCACCAAAATAATTTAAATTACAGCAACTCCCGTCAGGGAATCGAACCCTGGTCTTCCGCGTGACAGGCGGAGATACTGTCCACTATACTAACGAGGAACACAGTCTTTCTAAGAAGCTGTACCGCCAAAACACCGGCCATGCTATCAGTTAGCTGGCATGATTTCCTTGATATGAAACAATCTTGTGTCGTCTGTTTCCATAGTGTAGTGGTTATCACGTTCGTCTCACACACGAAAGGTCCCCAGTTCGAAACTGGGTGGAAACAATCCCTACTCCTTTTGATTTGCTGTGAAAAACTGCATCACCAAAATAATTTAAATTACAGCAACTCCCGTCAGGGAATCGAACCCTGGTCTTCCGCGTGACAGGCGGAGATACTGTCCACTATACTAACGAGGAACGCAGTCTTTCTAGAAGCTGTACGCGCCGAAACACCGGCCATGCTGTCAGTTAACTGGCATGATTTCCTTGATACGAAACAATCTTGTGTCGTCTGTTTCCATAGTGTAGTGGTTATCACGTTCGTCTAACACACGAAAGGTCCCCAGTTCGAAACTGGGTGGAAACAATCCCTACTCCTTTTTGATTTGCTGTGAAAAACTGCATCACCAAAATAATTTCAATTTACAGCAACTCCCGTCAGGGAATCGAACCCTGGTCTTCCGCGTGACAGGCGGAGATACTGTCCACTATACTAACGAGGAACACAGTCTTTCTAAGAAGCTGTACCCGCCGAAACACCGGCCATGCTATCAGTTAGCCGACATGACATCCTTGATATGAAACAATCTTGTGTTGTCTGTTTCCATAGTGTAGTGGTTATCACGTTCGTCTCACACACGAAAGGTCCCCAGTTCGAAACTGGGTGGAAACAATCCCTACTCCTTTTTGATTTGCTGTGAAAAACTGCATCACCAAAATAATTTAAATTACATCAAATCCCCGTTAGGGAATCGAACCCTGGTCTTCCGCGTGACAGGCGGAGATACTGTCCACTATACTAACGAGGAACACAGTCTTTTAAGAAGCTGTACCCGCCAAAACACCGGCCATGCTATCAGTTAGCCGACATGATATCCTTGATATGAAACAATCTTGTGTTGTCTGTTTCCATAGTGTAGTGGTTATCACGTTCGTCTCACACACGAAAGGTCCCCAGTTCGAAACTGGGTGGAAACAATCCCTACTCCTTTTTGATTTGCTGTGAAAAACTGCATCACCAAAATAAATTAAATTTCAGCAACTCCCGTCAGGGAATCGAACCCTGGTCTTCCGCGTGACAGGCGGAGATACTGTCCACTATACTAACGAGGAACGCAGTCTTTCTAGAAGCTGTACGCGCCGAAACACCGGCCATGCTGTCAGTTAACTGGCATGATTTCCTTGATACGAAACAATCTTGTGTCGTCTGTTTCCATAGTGTAGTGGTTATCACGTTCGTCTAACACACGAAAGGTCCCCAGTTCGAAACTGGGTGGAAACAATCCCTACTCCTTTTTGATTTGCTGTGAAAAACTGCATCACCAAAATAATTTCAATTTACAGCAACTCCCGTCAGGGAATCGAACCCTGGTCTTCCGCGTGACAGGCGGAGATACTGTCCACTATACTAACGAGGAACGCAGTCTTTCAAGAAGCTGTACCTGCCGAAACACCGGCCATGCTGTCAGTTAACTGAGCATGATTTCCTTGATATGAAACAATCTTGTGTCGTCTGTTTCCATAGTGTAGTGGTTATCACGTTCGTCTCACACACGAAAGGTCCCCAGTTCGAAACTGGGTGGAAACAATCCCTACTCCTTTTGATTTGCTGTGAAAAACTGCATCACCAAAATAATTTAAATTACAGCAACTCCCGTCAGGGAATCGAACCCTGGTCTTCCGCGTGACAGGCGGAGATACTGTCCACTATACTAACGAGGAACACAGTCTTTTAAGAAGCTGTACCTGCCAAAACACCGGCCATGCTATCAGTTAACCGGCATGATTTCCTTGATATGAAACAATCTTGTGTCGTCTGTTTCCATAGTGTAGTGGTTATCACGTTCGTCTCACACACGAAAGGTCCCCAGTTCGAAACTGGGTGGAAACAATCCCTACTCCTTTTGATTTGCTGTGAAAAACTGCATCACCAAAATAATTTAAATTACAGCAACTCCCGTCAGGGAATCGAACCCTGGTCTTCCGCGTGACAGGCGGAGATACTGTCCACTATACTAACGGGACTTGTATCCGAGACACCAAAACTTGTAGACGAGACAGAAGGCATATGCATCGACTCAAACGCTTGTTCTCCTGGCATCAGCCCTTTTCACTTTTTCAATCACTTTCGGATAGACACATCAATGCTTGCACAGCAAGAATCTGAAAGTGGAGATAAATGTTTAATGGGAAAGAAGAGAAATGGTCCCACATGGAGTGCATCACATGGCCTTGAACCCCTTTATCTGATACCACACCTCAGGTTCCCTTCCTTTTCTTTCCATCAATTCTATTTTCTGGTCACTCCTCTGTGTTTTGCTTCCGGAATCTTCTTCTAAAGCTCTCACTTATACAGTCTAGTAAAACCTTCATACTTGTGTAATTCTTTCTGAAGCGTGACTATTATTTAAGTACATTTAATGCCATGTGGCGAAAGACAAGGCTTTGAAATGCTGGTGTATAAAATTAAAGGGGTTTATATATATGGATGGTTATATGTATGTATGTATGATAGATAAATAGATAGATAGCACCTCACGCAAAACTTGTGAGGAACGAGCGGATCATGAAACGGATGTATGTATGTGTATGTATGTATATATATTAGAGCTGTCAAACGATTAAAATATTTAATCTAATTAAAAACTCAACTGTCATAATTAACTCAAATTAACTAAAAATTAATCATGATTACTCACGCATTTTTTATAATTTCTGAATTTCCTTTTATATTTTTGTCCTATTTTCCCCATTTTAATGCTCTCATCAACATGGAATCATGAATCAGTTTTCTATGTGCAAAATGCAAATATTTACTGAAATAATTTCGATTTTCAATTTTACATGAACATTTTTCACTTGGAGCAGTTATTCACACATTATCTCTCACAATATTACTGTCCATCAACAACAGTGAAAAATATTTTGTCACACAACAGCTGCTTGAACAGCTCTTTTATGGAATCAAAACAGCGCAATATAAAGTGCACATCTAAGGTAAACTAGTACTCAGCCTATAATTTTCATGGCCCCTGAATAGGGATTGTCGGTCAGCATGGAAGGATCTCTCGTTCTGTACTTTTTGATCATTTATTGGAGCACTTTGCAGCAGAAGTAGTAGTAGTAGTTGTAACAGAAGTATCAGAAGCAGGTAATAACCTAAACTACACATAAATGCAGTAAAAATTAATATATCTATCTTTCTGCATCATAATGTAAATATGTATATAATTGACATTAATTAATACCTTTATTTAACAATACGTTTAATAAATAATGTAATCAACCCTGATTTCACTATGTATCATTATCGTCATCATTATTCATTGTTTTAAACGTAAGAAACCATACAACACAAACATAAAGTCGAATCGAACAAAAGAACTACAAGTCCCAATACTCAATCCCGGAAGTGGAGCGCCGGCATGATTAACCCAAGCTGAAACGCAATTTACTTCGTTTAAACGTCAGATTGCAGATGGAAAAACATGACAACTATGCAAAAATGAGCTAAATAAAGACACCCCTGTTCTAGCAACATTTTAGCCCACGCTGTTTGCTTTGAAATGATCCATAGCTGTCAGTCTGAGACGAGGGGCGGAGTACGCACGTCAGCTGTGTGCTTGGCCATTAAGTGGTATTTCAGACTCGACGTGCTATGATGATAGCTCAGTTTACGACTGCAAAACATACAGGTAACTTTGGTCTTGTCATTGGAACAATCTGGCAACTTTTAAAAGTAAACTTCCATTCATAAACTATTTAAGTATCCGCAGTGTCTCGCTGTCGTGGCTGGCAAAACAAACGCGGCGTGGACCTGTGCAGCGCGCTTGATGTTTTGTTTCTGGTTTATTGATAGAGCAACGTAACATCCGCTGACGCTCTGCCGTTAATCTCGCGAGAAACTTTTGATCCCGATAAAATTCATTTAAATTAATGCCAATAAAAACGCAGCTAAACTGACAATATATATATATATATATATATATATATATATATATATATATATATATATATATATATACTCCTTTTGATTTGCTGTGAAAAACTGCATCACCAAAATAATTTAAATTACAGCAACTCCCGTCAGGGAATCGAACCCTGGTCTTCCGCGTGACAGGCGGAGATACTGTCCACTATACTAACGAGGAACACAGTCTTTCAAGAAGCTGTACCGCCAAAACACCGGCCATGCTGTCAGTTAACTGAGCATGATTTCCTTGATATGAAACAATCTTGTGTTGTCTGTTTCCATAGTGTAGTGGTTATCACGTTCGTCTAACACACGAAAGGTCCCCAGTTCGAAACTGGGTGGAAACAATCCCTACTCCTTTTGATTTGCTGTGAAAAACTGCATCACCAAAATAATTTAAATTACAGCAACTCCCCGTCAGGAATCGAACCCTGGTCTTCCGCGTGACAGGCGGAGATACTGTCCACTATACTAACGAGGAACGCAGTCTTTCTAAGAAGCTGTACCGCGAAACACCGCCATGCTGTCAGTTAACTGGCATGATTTCCTTGATATGAAACAATCTTGTGTCGTCTGTTTCCATAGTGTAGTGGTTATCACGTTCGTCTCACACACGAAAGGTCCCCAGTTCGAAACTGGGTGGAAACAATCCCTACTCCTTTTGATTTGCTGTGAAAAACTGCATCACCAAAATAATTTAAATTACAGCAACTCCGCGTCAGGGAATCGAACCCTGGTCTTCCGCGTGACAGGCGGAGATACTGTCCACTATACTAACGAGGAACGCAGTCTTTCTAGAAGCTGTACGCGCCGAAACACCGGCCATGCTGTCAGTTAACTGGCATGATTTCGTTGATACGAAACAATCTTGTGTCGTCTGTTTCCATAGTGTAGTGGTTATCACGTTCGTCTCACACACGAAAGGTCCCCAGTTCGAAACTGGGTGGAAACAATCCCTACTCCTTTTTGATTTGCTGTGAAAAACTGCATCACCAAAATAAATTAAATTTCAGCAACTCCCCGTCAGGGAATCGAACCCTGGTCTTCCGCGTGACAGGCGGAGATACTGTCCACTATACTAACGAGGAACGCAGTCTTTCTAGAAGCTGTACGCGCCGAAACACCGGCCGTGCTGTCAGTTAACTGGCATGATTTCCTTGATATGAAACAATCTTGTGTCGTCTGTTTCCATAGTGTAGTGGTTATCACGTTAGTCTAACACACGAAAGGTCCCCAGTTCGAAACTGGGTGCAAACAATCCCTACTCCTTTTTGATTTGCTGTGAAAAACTGCATCACCAAAATAATTTAAATTACAGCAACTCCCGTCAGGGAATCGAACCCTGGTCTTCCGCGTGACAGGCGGAGATACTGTCCACTATACTAACGAGGAACACAGTCTTTAAGAAGCTGTACCCGCCAAAACACCGCCATGCTATCAGTTAGCCGGCATGATTTCCTTGATATGAAACAATCTTGTGTCGTCTGTTTCCATAGTGTAGTGGTTATCACGTTCGTCTCACACACGAAAGGTCCCCAGTTCGAAACTGGGTGGAAACAATCCCTACTCCTTTTGATTTGCTGTGAAAAACTGCATCACCAAAATAATTTAAATTACATCAACTCCCGTCAGGGAATCGAACCCTGGTCTTCCGCGTGACAGGCGGAGATACTGTCCACTATACTAACGAGGAACGCAGTCTTTCTAGAAGCTGTACCGCCAAAACACCGCCATGCTGTCAGTTAACTGGCATGATTTCCTTGATATGAAACAATCTTGTGTTGTCTGTTTCCATAGTGTAGTGGTTATCACGTTCGTCTCACACACGAAAGGTCCCCAGTTCGAAACTGGGTGGAAACAATCCCTACTCCTTTTGATTTGCTGTGAAAAACTGCATCACCAAAATAATTTAAATTACAGCAACTCCCGTCAGGGAATCGAACCCTGGTCTTCCGCGTGACAGGCGGAGATACTGTCCACTATACTAACGAGGAACGCAGTCTTTCTAGAAGCTGTACCTGCCAAAACACGGCCATGCTGTCAGTTAACTGGCATGATTTCCTTGATATGAAACAATCTTGTGTCGTCTGTTTCCATAGTGTAGTGGTTATCACGTTCGTCTAACACACGAAAGGTCCCCAGTTCGAAACTGGGTGGAAACAATCCCTACTCCTTTTGATTTGCTGTGAAAAACTGCATCACCAAAGTATTTCAATTTACAGCAACTCCCCGTCAGGGAATCGAACCCTGGTCTTCCGCGTGACAGGCGGAGATACTGTCCACTATACTAACGAGGAACACAGTCTTTCAAGAAGCTGTACCCGCCGAAACACCGGCCATTCTATCAGTTAGCCGGCATGATTTCCTTGATATGAAACAATCTTGTGTCGTCTGTTTCCATAGTGTAGTGGTTATCACGTTCGTCTCACACACGAAAGGTCCCCAGTTCGAAACTGGGTGGAAACAATCCCTACTCCTTTTTGATTTGCTGTGAAAAACTGCATCACCAAAATAAATTAAATTTCAGCAACTCCCCGTCAGGGAATCGAACCCTGGTCTTCCGCGTGACAGGCGGAGATACTGTCCACTATACTAACGAGGAACACAGTCTTTAAGAAGCTGTACCGCCGAAACACCGGCCATGCTGTCAGTTAACTGGCATGATTTCGTTGATACGAAACAATCTTGTGTTGTCTGTTTCCATAGTGTAGTGGTTATCACGTTCGTCTCACACACGAAAGGTCCCCAGTTCGAAACTGGGTGGAAACAATCCCTACTCCTTTTGATTTGCTGTGAAAAACTGCATCACCAAAATAATTTAAATTACATCAAATCCCCGTTAGGGAATCGAACCCTGGTCTTCCGCGTGACAGGCGGAGATACTGTCCACTATACTAACGAGGAACACAGTCTTTTAAGAAGCTGTACCCGCCGAAACACCGGCCATGCTGTCAGTTAACTGGCATGATTTCCTTGATACGAAACAATCTTGTGTCGTCTGTTTCCATAGTGTAGTGGTTATCACGTTCGTCTCACACACGAAAGGTCCCCAGTTCGAAACTGGGTGGAAACAATCCCTACTCCTTTTTGATTTGCTGTGAAAAACTGCATCACCAAAATAAATTAAATTTCAGCAACTCCCCGTCAGGGAATCGAACCCTGGTCTTCCGCGTGACAGGCGGAGATACTGTCCACTATACTAACGAGGAACACAGTCTTTTAAGAAGCTGTACCGCGAAACACCGGCCATGCGGTCAGTTAACGAGCATGATTTTCTTGATACGAAACAATCTTGTGTTGTCTGTTTCCATAGTGTAGTGGTTATCACGTTCATCTCACACAGGAAAGGTCTCCAGTTCGAAACTGGGTGGAAACAATCCCCACTCCTTTTTGATTTGCTGTGAAAAACTGCATCACCAAAGTATTTCAATTTACAGAGACTCCCCGTCAGGGAATCGAACCCTGGTCTTCCGCGTGACAGGCGAAGATACTGTCCACTATACTGAGGAACGCTGTCTTTTAAGAAGCTGTACCCGCCAAAACACAGGCCATGCGGTCAGTTAACGAGCATGATTTTCTTGATACGAAACAATCTTGTGTTGTCTGTTTCCATAGTGTAGTGGTTATCACGTTCGTCTAACACACGAAAGGTCCCCAGTTCGAAACTGGGTGGAAACAATCCCTACTCCTTTTTGATTTGCTGTGAAAAGCTGCAACACCAAAATAAATTAAATTTCAGCAACTCCCTGTCAGGGAATCGAACCCTGGTCTTCCGCGTGACAGGCGGAGATACTGTCCACTATACTAACGAGGAACGCAGTCTTTCCAGAAGCTGTACGCGCCGAAACACCGGCCATGCTGTCAGTTAACTGGCATGATTTCCTTGATACGAAACAATCTTGTGTCGTCTGTTTCCATAGTGTAGTGGTTATCACGTTCGTCTCACACACGAAAGGTCCCCAGTTCGAAACTGGGTGGAAACAATCCCTACTCCTTTTTGATTTGCTGTGAAAAACTGCATCACCAAAATAAATTACATTTCAGCAACTCCCCGTCAGGGAATCGAACCCTGGTCTTCCGCGTGACAGGCGGAGATACTGTCCACTATACTAACGAGGAACGCAGTCTTTCTAGAAGCTGTACGCGCCGAAACACCGGCCATGCTGTCAGTTAACTGGCATGATTTCGTTGATACGAAACAATCTTGTGTCGTCTGTTTCCATAGTGTAGTGGTTATCACGTTCGTCTCACACACGAAAGGTCCCCAGTTCGAAACTGGGTGGAAACAATCCCTACTCCTTTTTGATTTGCTGTGAAAAACTGCATCACCAAAATAATTTCAATTTACAGCAACTCCCGTCAGGGAATCGAACCCTGGTCTTCCGCGTGACAGGCGGAGATACTGTCCACTATACTAACGAGGAACGCAGTCTTTTAAGAAGCTGTACCCGCCAAAACACCGCCATGCTGTCAGTTAACCGGCATGATTTCCTTGATATGAAACAATCTTGTGTCGTCTGTTTCCATAGTGTAGTGGTTATCACGTTCGTCTCACACACGAAAGGTCCCCAGTTCGAAACTGGGTGGAAACAATCCCTACTCCTTTTTGATTTGCTGTGAAAAACTGCATCACCAAAATAATTTAAATTACAGCAACTCCCCGTCAGGGAATCGAACCCTGGTCTTCCGCGTGACAGGCGGAGATACTGTCCACTATACTAACGAGGAACGCAGTCTTTCTAGAAGCTGTACGCGCGAAACACCGCCATGCTGTCAGTTAGCCTGGCATGATTTCCTTGATATGAAACAATCTTGTGTCGTCTGTTTCCATAGTGTAGTGGTTATCACGTTCGTCTCACACACGAAAGGTCCCCAGTTCGAAACTGGGTGGAAACAATCCCTACTCCTTTTTGATTTGCTGTGAAAAACTGCATCACCAAAATAATTTAAATTACATCAACTCCCCGTCAGGGAATCGAACCCTGGTCTTCCGCGTGACAGGCGGAGATACTGTCCACTATACTAACGAGGAACGCAGTCTTTCTAGAAGCTGTACACGCCGAAACACCGGCCATGCTGTCAGTTAACTGGCATGATTTCCTTAATACGAAACAATCTTGTGTCGTCTGTTTCCATAGTGTAGTGGTTATCACGTTCGTCTAACACACGAAAGGTCCCCAGTTCGAAACTGGGTGGAAACAATCCCTACTCCTTTTTGATTTGCTGTGAAAAACTGCATCACCAAAATATTTCAATTTACAGCAACTCCCGTCAGGGAATCGAACCCTGGTCTTCCGCGTGACAGGCGGAGATACTGTCCACTATACTAACGAGGAACACAGTCTTTCAAGAAGCTGTACCGCCGAAACACCGCCATGCTATCAGTTAGCCGGCATGATTTCCTTGATATGAAACAATCTTGTGTCGTCTGTTTCCATAGTGTAGTGGTTATCACGTTCGTCTCACACACGAAAGGTCCCCAGTTCGAAACTGGGTGGAAACAATCCCTACTCCTTTTGATTTGCTGTGAAAAACTGCATCACCAAAATAAATTAAATTTCAGCAACTCCCCGTCAGGGAATCGAACCCTGGTCTTCCGCGTGACAGGCGGAGATACTGTCCACTATACTAACGAGGAACACAGTCTTTTAAGAAGCTGTACCGCCAAACACCGCCATGCTATCAGTTAGCCGACATGACATCCTTGATATGAAACAATCTTGTGTTGTCTGTTTCCATAGTGTAGTGGTTATCACGTTCGTCTCACACACGAAAGGTCCCCAGTTCGAAACTGGGTGGAAACAATCCCTACTCCTTTTTGATTTGCTGTGAAAAACTGCATCACCAAAATAATTTAAATTACATCAAATCCCCGTTAGGGAATCGAACCCTGGTCTTCCGCGTGACAGGCGGAGATACTGTCCACTATACTAACGAGGAACACAGTCTTTTAAGAAGCTGTACCGCCAAACACCGCCATGCTATCAGTTAGCCGACATGACATCCTTGATATGAAACAATCTTGTGTTGTCTGTTTCCATAGTGTAGTGGTTATCACGTTCGTCTCACACACGAAAGGTCCCCAGTTCGAAACTGGGTGGAAACAATCCCTACTCCTTTTTGATTTGCTGTGAAAAACTGCATCACCAAAATAATTTAAATTTACAGCAACTCCCGTCAGGGAATCGAACCCTGGTCTTCCGCGTGACAGGCGGAGATACTGTCCACTATACTAACGAGGAACACAGTCTTTAAGAAGCTGTACGCGCCAAAACACCGCCATGCTATCAGTTAGCCGACATGACATCCTTGATATGAAACAATCTTGTGTCGTCTGTTTCCATAGTGTAGTGGTTATCACGTTCGTCTCACACACGAAAGGTCCCCAGTTCGAAACTGGGTGGAAACAATCCCTACTCCTTTTGATTTGCTGTGAAAAACTGCATCACCAAAATAATTTCAATTTACAGCAACTCCCGTCAGGGAATCGAACCCTGGTCTTCCGCGTGACAGGCGGAGATACTGTCCACTATACTAACGAGGAACGCAGTCTTTCTAGAAGCTGTACCGCCAAACACCGCCATGCTGTCAGTTAACTGGCATGATTTCCTTGATACGAAACAATCTTGTGTCGTCTGTTTCCATAGTGTAGTGGTTATCACGTTCGTCTAACACACGAAAGGTCCCCAGTTCGAAACTGGGTGGAAACAATCCCTACTCCTTTTTGATTTGCTGTGAAAAACTGCATCACCAAAATAATTTAAATTACAGCAACTCCCGTCAGGGAATCGAACCCTGGTCTTCCGCGTGACAGGCGGAGATACTGTCCACTATACTAACGAGGAACGCAGTCTTTCAAGAAGCTGTACCGCCAAAACACCGCCATGCGGTCAGTTAACGAGCATGATTTCCTTGATACGAAACAATCTTGTGTTGTCTGTTTCCATAGTGTAGTGGTTATCACGTTCGTCTCACACACGAAAGGTCCCCAGTTCGAAACTGGGTGGAAACAATCCCTACTCCTTTTTGATTTGCTGTGAAAAACTGCATCACCAAAATATTTCAATTTACAGCAACTCCCCGTCAGGGAATCGAACCCTGGTCTTCCGCGTGACAGGCGGAGATACTGTCCACTATACTAACGAGGAACACAGTCTTTTAAGAAGCTGTACCCGCCGAAACACCGGCCATGCTATCAGTTAGCCGACATGACATCCTTGATATGAAACAATCTTGTGTTGTCTGTTTCCATAGTGTAGTGGTTATCACGTTCGTCTCACACACGAAAGGTCCCCAGTTCGAAACTGGGTGGAAACAATCCCTACTCCTTTTTGATTTGCTGTGAAAAACTGCATCACCAAAATAAATTAAATTTCAGCAACTCCCCGTCAGGGAATCGAACCCTGGTCTTCCGCGTGACAGGCGGAGATACTGTCCACTATACTAACGAGGAACACAGTCTTTTAAGAAGCTGTACGCGCCGAAACACCGGCCATGCGGTCAGTTAACGAGCATGATTTTCTTGATACGAAACAATCTTGTGTTGTCTGTTTCCATAGTGTAGTGGTTATCACGTTCGTCTCACACACGAAAGGTCCCCAGTTCGAAACTGGGTGGAAACAATCCCCACTCCTTTTTGATTTGCTGTGAAAAACTGCATCACCAAAGTATTTCAATTTACAGCAACTCCCCGTCAGGGAATCGAACCCTGGTCTTCCGCGTGACAGGCGAAGATACTGTCCACTATACTGAGGAACGCTGTCTTTTAAGAAGCTGTACCCGCCAAAACACCGGCCATGCGGTCAGTTAACTAGCATGATTTTCTTGATACGAAACAATCTTGTGTTGTCTGTTTCCATAGTGTAGTGGTTATCACGTTCGTCTAACACACGAAAGGTCCCCAGTTCGAAACTGGGTGGAAACAATCCCTACTCCTTTTTGATTTGCTGTGAAAAGCTGCAACACCAAAATAAATTAAATTTCAGCAACTCCCTGTCAGGGAATCGAACCCTGGTCTTCCGCGTGACAGGCGGAGATACTGTCCACTATACTAACGAGGAACGCAGTCTTTCCAGAAGCTGTACCGCCAAAACACCGCCATGCTGTCAGTTAACTGGCATGATTTCGTTGATACGAAACAATCTTGTGTCGTCTGTTTCCATAGTGTAGTGGTTATCACGTTCGTCTCACACACGAAAGGTCCCCAGTTCGAAACTGGGTGGAAACAATCCCTACTCCTTTTTGATTTGCTGTGAAAAACTGCATCACCAAAATAATTTAAATTACAGCAACTCCCGTCAGGGAATCGAACCCTGGTCTTCCGCGTGACAGGCGGAGATACTGTCCACTATACTAACGAGGAACACAGTCTTTAAGAAGCTGTACCCGCCAAACACCGGCCATGCTATCAGTTAGCCGAGCATGACATCCTTGATATGAAACAATCTTGTGTCGTCTGTTTCCATAGTGTAGTGGTTATCACGTTCGTCTCACACACGAAAGGTCCCCAGTTCGAAACTGGGTGGAAACAATCCCTACTCCTTTTGATTTGCTGTGAAAAACTGCATCACCAAAATAATTTAAATTTACAGCAACTCCCGTCAGGGAATCGAACCCTGGTCTTCCGCGTGACAGGCGGAGATACTGTCCACTATACTAACGAGGAACGCAGTCTTTCTAGAAGCTGTACCGCCAAAACACCGCCATGCTGTCAGTTAACTGGCATGATTTCCTTGATATGAAACAATCTTGTGTCGTCTGTTTCCATAGTGTAGTGGTTATCACGTTCGTCTCACACACGAAAGGTCCCCAGTTCGAAACTGGGTGGAAACAATCCCTACTCCTTTTGATTTGCTGTGAAAAACTGCATCACCAAAATAATTCAAATTACAGCAACTCCCGTCAGGGAATCGAACCCTGGTCTTCCGCGTGACAGGCGGAGATACTGTCCACTATACTAACGAGGAACACAGTCTTTCAAGAAGCTGTACCGCCAAACACCGGCCATGCTATCAGTTAGCCGGCATGACATCCTTGATATGAAACAATCTTGTGTCGTCTGTTTCCATAGTGTAGTGGTTATCACGTTCGTCTCACACACGAAAGGTCCCCAGTTCGAAACTGGGTGGAAACAATCCCTACTCCTTTTGATTTGCTGTGAAAAACTGCATCACCAAAATAATTTAAATTACAGCAACTCCCGTCAGGGAATCGAACCCTGGTCTTCCGCGTGACAGGCGGAGATACTGTCCACTATACTAACGAGGAACGCAGTCTTTCAAGAAGCTGTACCGCCAAAACACCGCCATGCTGTCAGTTAGCCGAGCATGATTTCCTTGATATGAAACAATCTTGTGTCGTCTGTTTCCATAGTGTAGTGGTTATCACGTTCGTCTCACACACGAAAGGTCCCCAGTTCGAAACTGGGTGGAAACAATCCCTACTCCTTTTTGATTTGCTGTGAAAAACTGCATCACCAAAATAATTTAAATTACATCAAATCCCCGTTAGGGAATCGAACCCTGGTCTTCCGCGTGACAGGCGGAGATACTGTCCACTATACTAACGAGGAACACAGTCTTTCAAGAAGCTGTACCGCCGAAACACCGGCCATGCTGTCAGTTAACTGGCATGATTTCCTTGATACGAAACAATCTTGTGTCGTCTGTTTCCATAGTGTAGTGGTTATCACGTTCGTCTAACACACGAAAGGTCCCCAGTTCGAAACTGGGTGGAAACAATCCCTACTCCTTTTTGATTTGCTGTGAAAAACTGCATCACCAAAATAAATTAAATTTCAGCAACTCCCCGTCAGGGAATCGAACCCTGGTCTTCCGCGTGACAGGCGGAGATACTGTCCACTATACTAACGAGGAACGCAGTCTTTCTAGAAGCTGTACGCGCCGAAACACCGGCCATGCTGTCAGTTAACTGGCATGATTTCCTTGATACGAAACAATCTTGTGTCGTCTGTTTCCATAGTGTAGTGGTTATCACGTTCGTCTAACACACGAAAGGTCCCCAGTTCGAAACTGGGTGGAAACAATCCCTACTCCTTTATGATTTGCTGTGAAAAACTGCATCACCAAAGTATTTCAATTTACAGCAACTCCCCGTCAGGGAATCGAACCCTGGTCTTCCGCGTGACAGGCGAAGATACTGTCCACTATACTGAGGAACGCTGTCTTTCAAGAAGCTGTACCCGCCAAAACACCGGCCATGCGGTCAGTTAACGAGCATGATTTCCTTGATACGAAACAATCTTGTGTTGTCTGTTTCCATAGTGTAGTGGTTATCACGTTCGTCTCACACACGAAAGGTCCCCAGTTCGAAACTGGGTGGAAACAATCCCTACTCCTTTTTGATTTGCTGTGAAAAACTGCATCACCAAAATAATTTAAATTACATCAACTCCCCGTCAGGGAATCGAACCCTGGTCTTCCGCGTGACAGGCGGAGATACTGTCCACTATACTAACGAGGAACGCAGTCTTTCTAGAAGCTGTACCGCCAAAACACCGCCATGCTGTCAGTTAACTGGCATGATTTCCTTGATACGAAACAATCTTGTGTCGTCTGTTTCCATAGTGTAGTGGTTATCACGTTCGTCTCACACACGAAAGGTCCCCAGTTCGAAACTGGGTGGAAACAATCCCTACTCCTTTGTGATTTGCTGTGAAAAACTGCATCACCAAAGTATTTCAATTTACAGCAACTCCCCGTCAGGGAATCGAACCCTGGTCTTCCGCGTGACAGGCGAAGATACTGTCCACTATACTGAGGAACGCTGTCTTTCAAGAAGCTGTACCCGCCAAAACACCGGCCATGCGGTCAGTTAACGAGCATGATTTCCTTGATACGAAACAATCTTGTGTTGTCTGTTTCCATAGTGTAGTGGTTATCACGTTCGTCTCACACACGAAAGGTCCCCAGTTCGAAACTGGGTGGAAACAATCCCTACTCCTTTTTGATTTGCTGTGAAAAACTGCATCACCAAAATATTCCAATTTACAGCAACTCCCCGTCAGGGAATCGAACCCTGGTCTTCCGCGTGACAGGCGGAGATACTGTCCACTATACTAACGAGGAAAGCAGTCTTTCTAGAAGCTGTACCCGCCAAAACACCGCCATGCTGTCAGTTAACTGGCATGATTTCCTTGATATGAAACAATCTTGTGTCGTCTGTTTCCATAGTGTAGTGGTTATCACGTTCATCTCACACAGGAAAGGTCTCCAGTTCCAAATTGGGTGGAGACAATCCCTACTCGTTTTTGATTTGCTGTGAAAAACTGCATCACCAAAGTATTTCAATTTACAGCAACTTCCCGTCAGGGAATCGAACCATGGTCTTGCGCGTGACAGGTGGAGATACTGTCCACTATACTAACGAGGAATGCAGTCTTTCAAGAAGCTGTACCCGCCAAAACACCGGCCATGCAGTCAGTTAACTAGCATGATTTTCTTGATACGAAACAATCTTGTGTTGTCTGTTTCCATAGTGTAGTGGTTATCACGTTCGTCTAACACACGAAAGGTCCCCAGTTCGAAACTGGGTGGAAACAATCCCTACTCCTTTTTGATTTGCTGTGAAAAGCTGCAACACCAAAATAAATTAAATTTCAGCAACTCCCTGTCAGGGAATCGAACCCTGGTCTTCCGCGTGACAGGCGGAGATACTGTCCACTATACTAACGAGGAACGCAGTCTTTCTAGAAGCTGTACTCGACGAAACACCGCCATGCTGTCAGTTAACTGGCATGATTTCCTTGATATGAAACAATCTTGTGTCGTCTGTTTCCATAGTGTAGTGGTTATCACATTCGTCTCACACACGAAAGGTCCCCAGTTCGAAACTGGGTGGAAACAATCCCTACTCCTTTTGATTTGCTGTGAAAAACTGCATCACCAAAATAATTTAAATTACATCAACTCCCCGTCAGGGAATCGAACCCTGGTCTTCCGCGTGACAGGCGGAGATACTGTCCACTATACTAACGAGGAACACAGTCTTTTAAGAAGCTGTACCGCCAAAACACCGGCCATGCTATCAGTTAACCGGCATGATTTCCTTGATATGAAACAATCTTGTGTCGTCTGTTTCCATAGTGTAGTGGTTATCACGTTCGTCTCACACACGAAAGGTCCCCAGTTCGAAACTGGGTGGAAACAATCCCTACTCCTTTTTGATTTGCTGTGAAAAACTGCATCACCAAAATAAATTAAATTTCAGCAACTCCCCGTCAGGGAATCGAACCCTGGTCTTCCGCGTGACAGGCGGAGATACTGTCCACTATACTAACGAGGAACGCAGTCTTTCAAGAAGCTGTACCCGCCAAAACACCGGCCATGCTGTCAGTTAACTGGCATGATTTCCTTGATACGAAACAATCTTGTGTCGTCTGTTTCCATAGTGTAGTGGTTATCACGTTCGTCTCACACACGAAAGGTCCCCAGTTCGAAACTGGGTGGAAACAATCCCTACTCCTTTGTGATTTGCTGTGAAAAACTGCATCACCAAAGTATTTCAATTTACAGCAACTCCCGTCAGGGAATCGAACCCTGGTCTTCCGCGTGACAGGCGGAGATACTGTCCACTATACTAACGAGGAACGCAGTCTTTCAAGAAGCTGTACCCGCCAAAACACCGGCCATGCGGTCAGTTAACGAGCATGATTTCCTTGATACGAAACAATCTTGTGTCGTCTGTTTCCATAGTGTAGTGGTTATCACGTTCGTCTCACACACGAAAGGTCCCCAGTTCGAAACTGGGTGGAAACAATCCCTACTCCTTTGTGATTTGCTGTGAAAAACTGCATCACCAAAGTATTTCAATTTACAGCAACTCCCCGTCAGGGAATCGAACCCTGGTCTTCCGCGTGACAGGCGGAGATACTGTCCACTATACTAACGAGGAACACAGTCTTTCAAGAAGCTGTACCTGCCAAAACACCGGCCATGCTATCAGTTAGCCGAGCATGACATCCTTGATATGAAACAATCTTGTGTCGTCTGTTTCCATAGTGTAGTGGTTATCACGTTCGTCTCACACACGAAAGGTCCCCAGTTCGAAACTGGGTGGAAACAATCGGAAAGAGGGAGATGGGAGAGGGAGAGAGAGAGAGATAGAGAGATAGAGAGAGAGAGAGAGAGAGAGAGAGAGAGAGAGAGAGAGAGAGATGCATTTACAAGATGGAAGCCCAGTCACTATTTTCACAAGTTCATTCCACATTGTGTTGTCCGTGGAGGTTTTGTCGCTTCAAAGACACACCTACATTTAAAAAAAAAGACATGGATCGCAGCGCAGCATGCATTCAAGCTTCAAGAAAAAGCACCCCAAACGTAAATGTTATATTTATCAACAATATACATTATATATACACGTGTGTGTGTGTATATATATATATATATATATATATATATATATATATATATATATATATATATATATATATATATATATATATATATATATATATATATATATATAAACACTCTTCAAAATTTGGGTGAAATTTGCTCTTGTACTTCTACAGCTGTATGAGTGGAGGGTGAAGAAGCGCAAATACTTTCCATTTTTTCTCTTGATTCCCAGCGCAAACATCAATAATCATAACACGATTACAAACACCAGGTTTTGAGTGCTGAATATGCTGAATATGATGATAAAACATGGCATGAACAAAAAGCGCTTGTAAAAGGCAGGGTAAAGTAACACCGAGAATACAAACGAAATGACGTGAGACCAATTTACACTATATATATATATTAGAGCTGTCAGTTTAGCGCGTTTTTATCGACATTAATTTAAATGAATTTTATCGGGATCAAAAATTTTCTCGCGAGATTAACGCGGCAGACGTCACAGCGGATGTGACGTTGCTCTATAAATAAACCAGAAACAAAACATGAAGCGCGCTGCACAAGTCCACGCACGTTTGTTTTGCCAGCCACGGCAGCGCGAGACACCAAAAACGGATATTTAAATAGTTTATGAATGGAAAGTTTACTTTTAAAAAGTTGCCAGATTGTTCCACTGACAAGACCAAAATGACCTGGATGTTTTGCAGTCGTAAACTGAGCTATCATCATAGCACGCCGAGTCTGAAATACCACTTAATTAATGGCCAAGCACACCGCTGACGTGAGTAGTCCGCCCCTCTTCTCAGACAGACGGCTATGGATCATTTCAAAGCGAAGAAAATGGATGACACGACAAAGAACAAAGTTGCTGAAGCAATCGGCAATTTAAACAGCGTGGGCTAAAATGTTGCTAGAACAGGGGTGTCTTTATTTAGCTCATTTGTGCATAGTTGTCATGTTTGTCCGCCTGCAATCTGACGCTTAAAGAAGTAAATTGCGTTGCAGCCGGCGCTCCACGTCCGGTTGGACCTTGGGACTTGTAGTTCTTTTGTTCGATTCGACTTGATATGTTCATGCCGCGCTCCACTTCCGGGATTGAGTATTGGGACTTGTAGTTCTTTTGTTCGATTCGACTTTATGTTTGTGTTGAATGGTTTCTTACGTTTAAAACAATGAATAATGATGACGATAATGATACATAGTGAAATCAGGGTTGATTACATTATTTATTAAACGTATTGTTAGATAAAGGTATTCATTAATGTCAATTATATACATATTTACATTGCGATGCAGAAAGATAGATATATTAATTTTTACTGCATTTATGTGTAGTTTAGGTTATTACCTGCTTCTGATACTTCTGTTACAACTACTACTACTCCTACTTCTGCTGCAAAGTGCTCCAATAAATGATCCAAAAGTACAGAACGAGAGATCCTTCCATGCTGACCGACAATCCCTAACTGAACAACCATTACTGATTGCCAGCGAGAGCCTCCATTACAAGAATCCAAATGATGTCGACACAAAACCGTAGAGAGACTTCCGAGCAAGAAGGACCAACAGAATCAGCATAGCCTGACTGCTGTGTTCAAAGCAAATTTGAGAAAACGAAGTATGCAACCATTGCTTAAATCCATTATAGGTTGAATACTAGTTTACCTTAGATGTGCACTTTATAATGTTATATTGCGCTGTTTTGATTCCTAAAAGAGCTGTTCAAGCAGCTGTTGTGTGACAAAATATTGTTTTCACTGTTGTTGATGGACAGTAATATTGTGTGAGAGATAATGTGTGAATAACTGCTCCAAGTGAAAAATGTTCATGTAAAATTGAAAATCAAAATTGTTATTTCAGTAAATATTTGCATTTTGCACATAGAAAACTGATTCATGATTCCATGTTGATGAGAGCATTAAAATGGGGGAAAATAGGACAAAAATATAAAAGGAAATTCAGAAACGATAAAAATGAGTGAGCAATCATGATTAATTTTTAGTTAATTTGAGTTAATTATGACAGTTGAGTTTTTAATTAGATTAAAAATTTTAATCGTTTGACAGCTCTAATATATATATATATATATATATATATATATATATATATATATATATATATATATATATATATATATAGTTAAATATATATATATATATATAGTTAATATATATATATATATATATATATATATATATATAGTTAAATATGGCAAGTTAAAAAGCTTTATGTTAGATTTGATTGATGCTAAGTGTTTTTTTAATTCCATAATTATGGTAAGTCAAAAAGGTTGTCTTTACGTTTTTCCGAAATGTCGCTGTTGAAGTGGCAAAAACGGGTGTCTTTTTATATGATCAGCGAGGTTTTCATTATTGTCATGATTTGGTTTGGGACCAACAGGTGGATCTGTAGGGCTCTCCCTGCAGCTTCACACCTGTTGGTCATTATGTAATTAGTGCTTTAAAAGGACTCCCAGCCCGAGCACTCATGGTCGGGTCATTGTTTGTTGCTCTTTGCTACTGACATGTTTGTTTGTTGCTTTTTGTTGGCTGCTGTCATGTTTGTTTCAGTCAGGTTTTGGTCATTATGTTTTATCTTCAGTCATGTGTTTTGTTTGACACTTTGTTTGTTTTGGATTTAGTTTTCCGAGTTTTAATACAATCTTTCAAGTACACCCTGCTCCTCCCTCCTGCCTGCTTTTTGGGGTCCACCACCAGCACCACGCAACGCGACAATTATGCTGAATATGATGATAGTATAACTTGTAATCAAACTTAGTTATTTTTAAAATCCCATCGTTGTTCAAGTAACTGTTACTTTTAAAAGCAAGTAATCGGTTAAGTAACTCAGTTACTTATTCAAGGCAACACTGATTTGCAATGAAGATTCAGTCCATTCATTGTATAAATTCCATTCCATCTAGAAAGTTATCAAACAGTCATTTAATTGCCAGTTTTTTTTTCACTTTTCAATTAGGGCGCATTTGCAAATTCAATTAACTATTCTAAGAGTTTGAGTGTAACAAGAGACAAAGAAGTCTCACTTTTCTTCTGTTGTCAAATCTGTTCACATCCGCCGTCAGCCCAGAACCCTGCATTTTGCTAGTTAAGATTCCATCTTATCCTGCCTGACGCTTTGGCACTCCGCGTCCCCGGTCAGGCCGGCCTGAGCGTGCACCTCCTTTGTGTGGCACTCTGAATAACCGAACGGCACATTCCAACACTGCTGTGCGTTTTCAAACAGTTGGAGTGTAGCAGACCGTGCTCCGATTGCAAATATTGAACGCACTCTTAGTATCGCTATCTCATGAGCATTACCGATACTCATAAGGGTATCAATTTATCAACACCACGGAATTGATCCACCCATCATGACACTAAAGGCAAAATGAACAAGGCCGTGAAAGATTACACTTGATCAAGTCTGGAAATACCGGAATGTATTACGCAAGTGTTATCTTTCGATAAATTGCTCATAATTATACAGTAAATAATAACTCAAAACCTGGTGTTTGTAATCGTGTTATGATTATTGATGTTTGCGCTGGGAATCAAGAGAAAAATGGTAAAGTATTTGCGCTTCTTCACCCTCCACTCATACAGCTGTAGAAGTACAAGAGCAAATTTCACCCAAATTTTGAAAAAGAGGGTCCTTGATTCAACAGCTCATTGAGCTCGATGACGTGCAGAAAATAAATATGTCAAGAAGAGATGATGGAGACTCATCCACACAAAAGCAGACTTCCCGACACGAGGCTGCAAGGTTTCGCCGCTCTTTCTGCTACAGATACCCGAAGGAGACAAAGTTAGTTCCTCAACAAAATGACGACAGCATGTGTAACAAATGTCATGCATTTACTCCGTCAGTTGAGAGAATAACATATGTCGTTTGGGATGTAATTTTACTTGCATCACTGCATAAGAAATTGCGGTAGGCTTGCAAATGTTAGGTTCGAAAGCGATCCAAAGAATATTTTAGGATCCCGGAAATGCAGGCTCAGACAAGTTGCAATAACAAAAAGATTAATTAATGAATAACGTACCGACAAAGTACAAACAGAAATTCCTGGTCACAATGAGCCAGGAGAAAACATGGCATGAACAAAAAGCGCTTGGAAAAGGCAGGGTAAAGTAACACCGAGAATACAAACGAAATGACATGAGACCAATTTACACTAAAACAAGAACAAGATCAAAAAGACTACATAATACTAATACTTATAAAACGAGGAACAAAGAGAGTAAAATGACTATGAACGAGATCCAGAGGTCTCGAAAACAACACTTGAGCATAAACAGGAAGCAAGGTCAACATTCTGACAGAGAGTAGGCAACTTAGCAGTCCTTAAATACCGGGCAAGTCTTTGATTGGGAACAAAGAACGAGACGGACAAGTGCACCAGCTGAACGGAACCACCCTTCCCTCCAGCTGTAGCTGCGGAAAAAAAAAAAACAAGGACAGACATGACAACTGTGGTCCCTCGCAGACACCGTAGTGCTTCAAAATACATGTGGTTCGAGCTTAGATCGTTGCATTCTATTGGTTCACCAATGGATGACACAATATTCTACACACTGTACATTTAAGACCATCTTTTGGTTTAAAAATAGCCTCTGACAACAAATTAGAACAACATTATATTGTCAAAAGTTGTTTTAAATTAGTTTGATGTACTGCCAAAAGCACATCTCTTCTCATGACGTCAGCTAGTCAGAGGCTGAGCTGCACTGTATTTGTTTACAGAGTAAATTAATGGCTTAAGCAAGAGGCAGCTCCGGTCACATACTGTACCTAATTATTTTCCATTTGGGTCCAGCTTCTGAACTGTAGCAGAAAAATCCAAACAAAAATACATGTAATGTTTTACTTGCAGTCCGCCACACACCCAAAGTGGATCTGTGAACCGCATTTGGGACCCGCCCGCCCATTGGGAATCCCTGCCATAAAATGGCATCATTCAATCTGTGCCAATGTTTAATTCCCAAACATTTCTTTCATTGTTTACATGAGTAAGCGTGATACTGTTATTTAAAAAAAAAAAAAAAAGCTTTGTTTGGATGTTCAGACAAGATGAAGCTTCACCATCATTTATCACTTGTGTGTATCCTCCATTAAGTGTCTTCAGTTGGTCCAGAATGCTGCTGCGCGCCTCTTGACCGGTACTCGTAAGAGGGAGCAGATCACGCCTACTCTGGCATCCCTTCACTGTCTCCCCATACATTTTAGAGTTCTATTTTGTCCGTTTGGTGCACCAGTGTTGCTCTTGAAGAGCATTTATCTGCAAGACCCTCCTTTTTAAAGACAAGCAGTTTTTATTTTTGTTTTTTTTTTGGGTTGTTTGATTGTTTGTTTTTTTGGGTTTTTTTGCTGTAAAGTTGGTGGTGACCACACATTTTGTTTAATCGAGTACTTTGTTGCACTGAGTTTTAAATGTGGGAGTGAACATGGGAATGGTACTTTCCATTGCAGGGTCTGGTGAAGTTCTTGTGTCAGTTCTGATCATCGGCAACACCGCACGTTGCACAGAGAGAGAGGACTGACTGACTATTGTTTGTTTTCAAAAACATAAATGACCTCGCTTCAGCTTAGCCCTCCGAGCTCCTCCGCCCCTGCACACCTGCCCCAGGTCTGAGGACCAGACATTAGTAGAGGTACCGAGAACTGAGCGGAGGCTTAGAGAGAATCGAGCCTTTCTCTCTTTGGTATGACCTCCCGCTGCCCATCTTTAAAACTCGTCTTAAAACTCATTTGTAATATTTGGCTTTTGACTCGGCATGACTCAGACTTTAATTTTACTGCTTTGTGCTTTCTACTGTCTTCGTTATTAATTTATTCTTTTATTGCTGTATGTATGATATTTACTTCAAGTACAGCACTTTGTATACAGTGGTGGTTGTTTCACATTTGTCCCTAAATATCGCTTATCTTGCTTACATCTTTTCTTGAATGGTGTTCCAGACAATATCAGTATCACAAGTGAATATTTCAAGTCAGTTTCTTAAATTCACGCTGTGCGAAATTTGACTTAACTGTCATCACACTTTTTCTTTCCTTACTTCTCACAACTGGAGTACAGTCATTTGCTTGAGTGACATTTAGAGAGGGAGAGCATAGAGGGTGAATGAAACATGCCCACATTACAATTTTGAATCAAGGAGCCACTTTTATCTCCTTCAGCCTTGCAATTTGTTCATGGGGTTATTAAGTGGTATACTTTCTGAAAAAGCACAAACAAGATTCAACAACAGATGAATGTGAATAAATTCAGAGATGCAATTAGATTCAATGTGCTTATATTAAAAACACTTAAAGACTCTCCAGAGTGATGCAGCTACTTGTTGGAGAGATAGGGTAAGGTATATTCGCTTGTATCAGCCTTCCTCTCTCATTTTCTTTTCTGTTTATTTTCCATAACTTTCATTGAGCATCCCTGTCTTTCTGCTTCGGTTAACTTCACCTGCAAATTTGTGTGAACGGAAAGAAGAAGAATGAGACGAACGGAAAGAAACCTTGAGGGGCAATAGCTCATCTGAGCAGACTTGGACTTGAAACCAGAATGGATGTGAATTCAAGTATTTAAGAACACGAACACTCACTGGTCGTGGAATAATCACGTTAGACATTTTTTTCCCGAACAATTCTATAACAGGTGTGGTCCAGTGGTTAGTGCATCGACCTCACAGTGCAGAGGTACCGGGTTCGATTCAAACTCTGGCCTCCCTGTGTGGACTTTGCATGTTCTCCCCGTTCATGTGTGGGTTTTCTCCGGGTACTCCGGTTTCCTCCCACATTCCAAAAACATGCATGGCAGGCTGATTGAACATTCTAAATTGTCCCTGGGTGTTAGTGTGAGCGTGGATGGCTGTTCGTCTGTGTGCCCTGCAATTGCCTGGCAACCGTTTCAGGGTGTATTCCAGCTACTGCCCGAAGACAGCTGGGATAGGCTCCAACACGCATGCGTGGGGATAAGCGGATTAGAAAAGCGGCCACCGTTCCCAGTCAGACGACGATGTCATGTCACGTCCACATATGCCAGCCGGCGTGAGTCAGTACGGGGATCTCGCCTGATCGATTGCAAAATCAACACAGAGGTACGACCTGGGGTGCTTGAATCCCACATTGCCAACACAATTATAGAGACATAAAACTATTATTTCAGTCGTTACCAACACTGTTAATTTGGGTCTAAACTTAATTTGGGGTGTTTATCTATAAGATTTGATCAACATTTGGTTTATTCAAACCAGATATTACAGTACACACAGTATGATCTTAAAATTGTGTACTGTATTTTCACAACTATAAGGCGCCATTAAAAGTCTTAAATTTTCTCCAAAATGGACAGGACGCCTTATAATGCGGAGCGTCTAGTGTATGTGCCAAGTTCCAAAGCCTGACTGAGAGCGCTTCTGGCCGACACACTGTTTATATAGAGAAAAGGCGGAGTGAGTGACGACAGGCATGCGGAAGTCTGCCAATGAGGGTGGGCGTGTAAGAGGACGCTAAAGGCATGCCCCTAGCAGGTACCAGTCGCTAATGAGTGAAGGGTGAGCGTGTAAGAGGTGAAGAGAAAAACGTGAGTACATTGTAAAATGGCTAAATAAAGTACAACCGAACTCAGTTTTGCTTCCGTTGCCTTTTTAAAAACGTGTTTTTAGCGTGCGTGCATGCATGCCGTATGGTTAAGCTGGCGTATGTTTTACCATGCCTGGCTGCGCCCAATAATACAGTGCGTTTTGTGTATGTGTCAAACACGGAAACACAGAAATAGCACACGTTACTGAGACTGCACCCAACAATACGGTGCGCCGAATGGTCGTGAAAATACGGTACTTGTAGTTTTTTTGGGGGGGGCTCAGATATAATGTGTTTAAAGTGCGTGTTTTAATATGTTTAAATGTGTGATGGATGAAATTAGTTTTTAAAAATGTTAATATGGTCTTGCAAGTCTTGCAATAGTGTGAAAATGTGTGTGGCTCTGGAACGTATCCTTCATGATGGACCTGGTTTCAAATGTACCTCAGGTTAGCCAGCAACAAAGGGTTAACTCTCATAGCATGTTTGACTTCTTATTTTTGCATTTTCTGGCTGTTTTTGCAACACGACAGATAAACAATATGAAATATCTACCAACCATTCAGTTAAGTACAGACTGATTTCTTGCAAGGTTCAAATAGGTTGGCATGAGGCCTTTTTACTGCCATTGGACAATTTTAATGCTGCGCCTCAAATTATCACGTCGTGTGTAACTCATCAATTGGCAAACATGGTTTAAGTGTTCTGTCTGCTTGCACAAGCATCTTGGATATTTCATTCAATGAATAACTGATATCTGTCCTCATAATTGAGTCTTAATTCATTTGACAATATTGTATTCCATGTTTTCTGCTTTCATTGTATTTGACACATATCCAAACTGGGCCACATGGAAGAGAACAGAATTGGCATATGAATCAAGCCTCAAAGTCTGTACTGAAATATGCCCCAACATGAAACATGTATTTCATTATTCTGTTCACAATGTGGGGCGGTCCGGTCATCCAGTGGTTAGCGTGTCGACCTCACAGTGCAGAGGTCCTGGGCTTGATCCCGGCCTGTGTGGAATTTGCAAACTATCTCCGTGACTGTGTGGGTTTTCTCCGGGTGTTCTGGTTTCGTCCCACATTCCAAAAACATGCATGGCATGTTAATGGAAGACTCTAAATTGTCTGGGGGTGTGAGTGTGAGCTCGAATGGTTGTTCGTCTGTGTGTGCCCTGCGATTGACTGGCAACTGTTTCAGGGTGTCCCCACCCTACTGCCCGAAGACGGCTGGGATAGGCTGCAGCATGCCCCGCCACCCTTGTGAGGATAAAGAGGATCAGAATGTCGATATACTGTCGAGTTGTTGTCATTTGAAAAAATGGGGTCTTTTGCACACAACACTTCGAAGAACATGGAGCAAAAGTTACTTTTTTCGTTAGGTTGAACCCAAGTTACCCGTTCAATCAACACCGTACTCAGTCTAAAGGGGGGCTATTTACATACCACTATAGCACAGAGTCCACAAACAGTAAGCATGACAGCTCATTAAGTATTTCTGGTGGAAATTTAGGAGGTGTACAAACCTCCAGGTTACGTTTATTCCAGCTACTGGGATGTGAGGAAAAAAATAACCTCATTCTTTAATATTGGGTCAAAAGTGTATTTTTAGCGGTATATTCAATAGCTCTGAGCTGGTGCTTTTCAAGGTGGAAAACTAATCCGAAGTAGTGACATTTTAAAGATGAAGGATCCTGCAGCCAACTGTGGTGTGCTTGCCATTATGTTCAGTTTGTTATTTGAACACGTTCACCAGTGAGCCGATATAAAATTTATACATTCCGCAAGACAATTTAATTATTGCAACATTGAATAGATGAAGCTAGTCTGTCGTCTTTGCCTTCTCATTGCTCGGCACCCCAGCTAACTAAGCTGCGGGCTCTCACACTATGGCTAATGCGAGGCGATGAAGTCAGACACTCCTTCATGAAGCTTTGTGAGAATATTTATCCTAATTTTGCAATTAGTACTTATCAGTGTTATTATTCTATCATTGGTTGTCTTATACTGTACTGTTGTATAAGTTAGTTGCTCCATGTACAGCACTTTGTGTGCAGCGATGGCTGTTTGAAAGTCTCTATAAATACAGTTGAGTTGAGTCTTCATAAGATCATTTTGGTCTGCACGATAGAACGTGACAATAAATGCTTTCTATTATATCCCATGGTTGATTTTGTGGTCTGTAAACAAAGTTGAGTTGAGTGTGTCAAAATTAGCACGTGTTCACATGGACCTCCACGTACTGTGACACCGCAAATGGCTCACTAAATGAGATATGGTGCGTTAATATCTTCACCAACACTCAGATAAGTGGAGCAACTTGTCATATGTCATTTCAGCAGACTGCAAATATATTTTTTAAAGCGTTTGATACAATCACAATGTATTCGACTACCAACCAGAAGTTTGCACGCCTCTGTGCGATATACAGAAATCATGCGTTCTTAGACTCAAAGTCTTCAATGGTGCCCTGTGTGACATGGCACCAGATGATGCAAAGAAAATGCACCTTAGTAAAGACAAGATTTACAGTACTATCAGCTATGCAGATTCTACCTTGAGGGCTGATTCGTATTGGAAGCAGCCAACCTCAATAAACAACACTGGAAGGTGCCCCCTGCTCATCTGCTGTATTTATTGTGTTCGTCTACCACAGCATACTTGTCCAGTTGTACTGATTTGAAAATAAGTACATATTTAGGCATGTCATCCGATTACTCAATTCCATGCAGAAACTCAGTAAGGCTGTGATATGCTGGTGCATATATTTGTTATAAATCAACAAAATCAAACCGTTTTATTTTTATGTTTTTAATGTCCCTCATCACTAGAACTTATTAAGACCAAAATATTTTATTTTATAATAAATCAAATAAAAAAAATATTTTTTTAGAGACCAATGCCTAGTAAATTGGGCAGGGGGGCTACGGCTCCCTATGGCATCAGGTGTGGTTCCATATATTTATTCTCACGTTATTTAGACCTTATTTAAATGTATTGCCTGCCATTTTTGAAGATAATTGTGTTCCATATAGGATGATGGGGACATATTTTTTCCAACCTCACATACAATTATGACTATAGGACATTTTGGCTCAAACCATCTATAAAACATTTAATGGACATTTTTTCTCCCATAAGCCTTCAATCTACATACAATAATAGCAGCAAAACAGAGCGGGTGGACATGAGCATCTATTTTCCAGATGTCTAGCTGCGCATTGCTGCATAGCAACTACTGCATATAAAGGCTGCCAAATGAACATCTACATCTCCCTTTGGATAACGCAAGGGATGCATAGCAGTAATGCACACTGTCATTAGGCCAGCACAGATCCAGTGTGGAGCTTGTTTTTCCCCTCAGGAACTACTGTTATCTTCATAAGACACAGATGAAAGCTTTACCCAAAAGACTGGAGCTCAACCTTGGAGATGATCTACATATATTATCATCGAGGAAGAAAATACCATCTTGTTTTGTTCAATTCCTTTTACTGCCTCACCTGCAATCACAGATACTTGTAAAGGCATAGCTTTTGATAACCACTTTTGTTTTATTCCATCACATTTATTTTGGAAGACATAAAGGTGATACGGTATATGCAAAATAAGGTTGCCGGTTGCATTTGTATGTGGAACAATGAGTGAGTCATAGGCATGTTCTTGTGTGTGTGCACTAACCTCAGAGAACAGTGTTGTTCACAGTCCTGCCAAATTTGAATAATTAGAAAAATTGCCAAGTGTTTAAAATAAACCTTTACAATGCTCTGTTGTAAAACTATGTCTGCTAAATGGATGGATGGATCTTTATTGTCATTATACTTTCGTGCAACGAAACATCACTTAAATGTGCAGAAACCAGGCACTGCTTAGCTGTAAATCAAATGTCACTACCACATTATGATTCCTACACATACAGCAACTACGGCAGGAGCATGCATGCATGGTGGCCATCGGGAATTTTTGGTGAACTCCTGTACGGCCAGTTCATATGCATATATACACTGTGGTGGGCATTCCTTCAATACTGACAAAAGGTTGATCAGTTTGTCATTGACAGATGCCCGTTTGCTGACGATTGACAGTAGAGGGAAGAAAAACAAAACAAAAAAAAATAGACTAAGCATTGATCAAAGTGGGGTTTTGTCTATCAGTGTAATACTAACCGGGTCAAGTACTGACAGACATAACAGTCCGTTTTGCTGATGACTGAAAGAAACTTGCCCCGCCTGTCTCACGTGTCTTTGGATATAATATACAGTATGTAATAGTTGGCCATCAAAAAAACTATATGTGGGAAGGTCATTGAGCTTTACTGACAGCAGTTATCCACTTAACTCAGGGAACGTCACCAAGAATTTAAGAACTGGTGATTGAGGACTAGACTGCATCATCTCTCTACCCACATTAAAAATGTAATGCTGCAAAATAATCCAAATTTTCATCAATCAACATGTAATTTGATGATGTGGGGTTTTCTCTGTAGTTGTAACGGAATTCAGTTACTGTATTTTCATGACTATAAGGCGCACTTAACAGTCTTAAATTTTCTCCAAAATGGACAGGGCCTCTAATAATGTGGGGCCAAAATCTGATAATATGCGGACACGCTGCTTGTATAGAGGAAGGGCGGACACAATGGAGGATGTAATACGTTAAAGAGTAATACGTTAAAGGGTGAGTGTGAAAGTGGACGCTAAAGGCACACCCACCAGTAGGTGGATATAAAGCCAGTCGTGAATTGGGCAAAACAACTTCGGACCCCCGAAGTCAGCATTTATGATGAGACACGCCTACAAAGTACAGTTCAAACACATCCAGCCCAACCACATCACCGACATGGACGAGGTGCCGCTCAATTTCAAAATCCCGGTGAACCACACTGTTGAAAAGAAGTAGTCCAGCACACTCACCATACCCACAATGGGGCACAATAAGTCGACTTTTACTGTTGTGTTTGAGTTCCATGGTAAAAACGGCCACCTATGAATATTAATTTCTGAATATTTTTGTGCTTCTTTAGACCAAAACAAAGGAAAGACATATTATTATGGATATTTATAGCAGAGTATGGTATAATTTTAATGGTCCGGCCCACTTGACATCTACCGAGGGCTTATGTGGCCCACAATGTGAAATTAGTTTGACACCCCTGATCTAGGGTGAGCTACTGAATATGAAAGTGATCCATTCTCAAAATACCCAGCGTGTTAAACAATTAATTTATGCAAACATATTGCAGTTTGGCATCCGATATTGCCATTTGATGGTCAAAATGTTGCTCTACATTTATATTTTAAAGTGATCTAACCAATTAATCACAATATTTCAAAACTGGTGTTGATTCGTTTACAATGTGTGACGGTGACAGGAAACATTTATCTTGACAATGGTATATAGTCTGCTTGGAAATATCACACCTATAGTAAGAGTAAGGTACACACAATTACACTATTATACTTGAAAAATAATGGGACTTTAATTTCTGGGCATGTAAGTGATTTTCCATGTTTGCGTGTGCTTGCTTCAAGACACAATCACATCTGTCTCTACGGTTTTGCATGCATTAACACACCTGCTCTCATTAGCAATCCAAACACAGACTAAACTGTGTAGACATGCTGCATATGCACACAGACACACACACACACACACACACACACACACACACACACACACACAAACATGTCGATTGAATCTAAAGTGACTAGCAAATCGCTACAGCAGCAGAAACAGGTGACAGTGATTAGCAATGTCGGTTTAACACCTTTTAACGTGAGATACACACCATTGTAAATGTCACATTAAATTGATTATTTAATTTTGGGGAATAAAGTGGAAACTTAAGTCACCCTCGTGTGTCAAGTAAGATCATTGCACACATTCCTTTTTGTGACTACAGTAGTCTGATCTTTCTTAGGTAAAAAAGACCCCCAAATAGTGTGTATGTGTGCGTGTGTATGTCCAACGGTTGAACTTCATGTGTCATCTCGTTCCCTTAAAGGCTGTTTGCGGATCCAAAAGTTCTGGAAAATTGTGTCTTCAAACTTAATCTAAATTGTAATCTCTAACTTTGTGTCAGTGGGTTGCCTTTTTAAAATATCCGTTTTCATGTGTTGGCTTCCTGTGTTCTAGTTGTTCAGTCACAGCCTGAAGCGGACATTGATTGGCTGTCATTATGTTTGGGCTTGTTTAGCATTAGATGTTTGGCTCCCATTGGAGTTGGGAGGGCTAAGTAAGCGGAGAGGTGAAAGTGGAGGAGCTTCTGAGAGTTTTCGGCACAATGAATGGACAATTTACATTCTAAAAACGCCCTGACGTCACTATTGATAAATGATAGACTTTAAAATGCCACTTTTTTTTGTCTTTTGATCTGCCTCCATAATGTAATGAATTAAAAATGAAAATAGGGGGTTTCTCAGCACTTTTTAGATGAGATTAAAATATAGATTTATTAGATCAATTAATTACAGATCATAATTAATTAATCTCACTTTTTTTTAATCACTTGACAGCACTATTCAAACTACAAGGCAGGTCTGTCATCATGTTGCATCCTACCAAAGACTGGGCTTCCATAAGCATCAGTCCCTATCAGTAGGTTAGTCCAGGAGCCTTTTAAAATTGAGTTTGGCGTGTGGCTGTAAAACTTCTCTTGTGTGTGACTGGTGCATGGGCCTAAAATAGAAACTCTTTCACTTTGTAAAATGTTTTTGTTGTTGTTTTTTTACATTGGTTCTGTTTGATTTGTCTGCTGCTCCGAGACAAACCTCTCCATCGATGACCCACCCTAGGTCCAGATGCTGTGCATACGGCTCGTTGTGAAGTCTACTGTGCACACAAAGAATGTCACTGCCAAGGAGGAGGAAGATCTCTGCACCTGGGTCGATCTTTGTGATTTTGCCCGCTGCTGCTTGAAGGTGGGAACAATGAAGAGCAACTAGGGCTGGGATTTCCCCTCTGTCATTGGGTATCATGTCACACTCAATCAGTGTAGGAAGGGGTAAACGCGTCGCACCATCCAGAGATTCGATGAAAAAGTTGTTGTCAACTTAACCTCTTCAAGACAATCCAGGACCTTTACTCCTCCTCCCTGATTTTGTCACTCATGTATTGGACAAAGTTGTACTTCAAAAGCCTGTTGAGAAAGTACTAATATACTGATATTTGATTCTTTACCAGCAACCACCTGATGCATTTATTCATCCAATGGTTGTGCAAGGTGGGGCGTCAGATGTCACTTGTTTTCGCGTACTTGTCAAGAATGAATCAACTAGAGAGATTTCTTACCGTGGGAACCATTTCACCTAAAGAGATGTCATCCTCAGACTTTGATGCAAGTATCAATCAGCGTTGTAATGTCACAATCCATCCATCCATCCATTTTCTGATCCGCTTTATCCTCACAAGGCTCGCGGGGGGTGCTGGAGCCTATCCCAGCCATCTTCGGGCAGTAGGTGGGGGACACCCTGAACTGGTTGCCAGCCAGTCGCAGGGCACACAAAACGAACAACCATCCGCACTCACACTCACACCTAGGGACAATTTGGAGTGTTCAATCAGCCTGTCATGCATGTTTTTGGAATGTGGGAGGAAACCCACGCAAGCACGGAGAGAACATGCAAACTCCACACAGGAAGGCCGGAGCCAGAATCGAATCCAGTACCTCTGCACTGTGAAGTTGACGTGCTAAACACTCGACTACCGGGCCGCCCTCGTATATTTCATGCTCTACCATATGGAAATATGTGTTGGTATGACAGTAAAATTCTGCGAACCTTGAAGCACCCATAATTCTGTACATTGAACTGCTTTCAAGTTCAATTGTTCGACCTGCCACTTGCCAATAACATCAAGTAGTTTGTTCTGACACATTTCGTTTGGCTTGGGAATGAAAAGAAACCAAACCAAGTCGGTGGGAAATTAAATCTTCACAAAATCAGATTTAGAGACCAGAGAAAGTGAACAAAAAGAAAAAGGAAAAAGTAAGCCGATGATATAACGGATCTGTCCTTCCTCAATCATCACAGAAAAGTAGTGAAATGCTCTTGAAAAGAAGACAAACTGTCTAAAGAAATCACCTTAAAATGAATCAGAGCAAAGTATTTTTAGCCTTTAATCTTTTCACCTTGGCAAATCTGCATGATGAAAAATGGATGCAGTATTTTTTTCAGCCATTATTTTGCAAGGTCAAATTCAGCAGTTTTATTCTGCAAGTTTAATATGAATTATTATAGCACATTAGTATCATATAAGTTGACACAGAATGTCAGAAATTAGACTCAGACAAGACTGAATTTCAAACAGACATAACCCATCCATTCCATTTTCCGAACCGCTTGATCCTCACTAGGGTCGCGGGGGGTGCTGGAGCCTATCCCAGCTGTCTTCGGGCAGTAGGCGGGGGACACCCTGAATCGGTTGCCAGCCAATCGCAGGGCACACAGAGACGAACAACCAACCACGCTCACATTCACACCTAGGGACAATTTAGAGTGTTCAATCAGCCTGCCATGCATGTTTTTGAAATGTGGGAGGAAACCGGAGTGCCCGGAGAAAACCCACGCAGGCCCGGGGAGAACATGCAAACTCCACACAGGGAGGCCGGAGCTGGAATTGAACCCGGCACCTCTGCACTGTGAAGCCGACGTGCTAACCACTGGACTACCGGGCCGCCCACAGACATAACCCACACAAAGCAAAAATAAATACCGGTAAGTAAAAATGATTTATGCCGCACGAGTGTTTTACATATTTCATCATCATCATCATGTTCATATCGGTATATTCTTGTCCATGTAAATGTTGCCACTATAAGATGGAATTCAGAATTTAATCGCCGAAAGCAAAAACGTTTTGTGATGGAACGTAGTTCATTTATTATAGACAATATAGTCTGCGCAATTATTTTCATATAATTTTTAATGTCCCTATAGTTTTACAAAAAATTAGGTGGCTGAGTACATTTTTAATACATGATGACTGACAGAGTTAGTCGCGCTGCAGTACAACGCTTTCTCACTCAATTGGTTCGTTTACAAAGAACTCTGTATTGAACGTTAGTGCAAACATTTGATGGATCAACACTGTGCTCTGTTGCATCCTACTGCTCAGCGCAAAGAGTGAGGAGAGAGGAAGATAGGGCTTTGGGAAGTGTGGCGCAGAGTAGGCAATTTAACGCACCCAGAGTCTGATGGGTTTCTAATTGGAAGCTGATCACATCGGAGGTGTGCCGGATTATAGTGTCAGTAATGAATGAGGGAGACAGAGTGTGGCAGATTAGTGCTGTTACGATTCTCCTTGAACTCTGAAGGTAACAGGGTAAATGGTAGTCTGTCTCCAGGTTTGCAATATGGTATTTTAGTTCAGTGCGTGTGTGTGTGTGTGTGTGTGTGTGTGTGTGTGTGTGTGTGTGTGTGTGTGTGTCTGTCTGTTGACTTGCAAGTGGAATGGCACTGAGGCAAACTGTTGAAAGGGTAATCCAACACATGCATGAAAGTGTATGTCATTGTTGATGCATGCATTTTGTGTGGATCCATGTTTTGTGGATATCTGATTGTTTGACGTGGAATTGGTATATGCTAAACGGTAGCGGGGAATTTGTACAAAGAGAGGTGGGAATATACAGGAACAAAAGGCGGTGGGAATAAAAAGAAAATAAGATCTGACACACACTGTGCAGTCATCAAAAGACTTCAATTCGACTTAAGTGGGAGCAAAGTCATCGTAGAAAATAAACAAAAAGTGCTACTTTTAAGTGGTTCTTAAGTGCACCACTTCAAAGTCGCATTTTAGTATGTAAGAGGTTCACACATTTAGAAAAAGAAAATCCTCACAACTAATCGGGTCCCACATTGCCGTTACCGCAAGATGTTTGCATCATATGCCTCAGTTCTACTCAGCGGTAACCCTGATCTTGAATTCTCGGTCTTTATGCCTGATGATGGTTATAGTTTGGCAGAGCTGAATGCATGAATAATTTCAGCTGAATGAATGAATAATTTCAGCCAAGAATCTAAATTATTATTATTATTATTATTATTTCAAATAGGGCCCGGTGGTCCAGTGGTTAGTGCGTCGACCTCACGGTGCAGAGGTTCAGGATTAAATTCCGGCTCTGGCCTAGCTGTGTGGAGTTTGCATGTTCTTCCTAGGCCTGCGTGGGTTTTCTCTGGGTACTCATGTTTCCTCCCACTTTCCAAAAACATGCAGGGCAGGTTAATGGAACACTGGTGTGTGTGAACGCGAATGGTTGTTCGTCTGTGTGTGCCTACTGCCCGAAGACGGCTGGGATAGGCTCCAGCAACCCCCGCGACCCTTGTGAGGATAAAGCGATTCGGAAAATGGATGGATGGATGGATGGATGAATGAATGGATAGATGGATTGTGACATTACAACGTTGATTGATGACAGACACATTTTGGGCATACAGTAATTTATCAAATGTTTGCACATGCAAAAACGGTCACACATGTAATTGCTCACGCAAATGGATGGGAACGCTGAACTACTACACGTAATTAGGCCGACACAGATTGCGACTGCCGCAGTTTATTGAGCTTTTTCTGGGAAGAGTATATGCAAATGGATGAATTTGGCACGGGTACCTTGCACATATGAATGCACATATGAACTGTTTCGGTTCCCGTTCCCTGTGTCGGCGCAAAGGTGGGCAGCGTGGCCAAGTTTCACACACAGAAGGCTGTGAAGGAGGTGCCATCGGCGTATTATTATTCAGCGGGAACCAGAGACATAGCTAGCTGCCATCCAGCGCCAACACAAAGGAGTCCACTCACCATGTTCCAAAGTGCAGGGCTTCACCATTGCTACAAAATACTTCATAAACTACATTTGTTTAGCTTTGTTTAAAATTTTTAAAAAACAAATAGAGGGTAAATGGTACAGAAAATGGATGGATACCCTCTACGCAGAACTCTTTAATTGGTGTTACGTTTTATAGTTGTTGTTTTTTTTATTTTATTTTTTTTTTTGCTGTGACTGATAAAATACAAAAAATGCATGTGATTGAACTTGAATGCTTTTGGAGAATGCATCTTTACTTTTCTTGTTTAGATTTCTTTTAACACGATTGTAAAAGGATTTTGGTCAATGAAATGATGTAAAAGTTTCATACGATTTAATCTCATCCTAGTGTCTCTTACTGATGTGTCATAGCGGTAATATTGAAATGCTTGTAGACATCAAACAATCAAAGCCCGAGAAGTATCAGAGAAAATGTGCTCAGCAGTAAAGAACAAAAGACTTAACAGCTCCGTCGGTTGGGAACAATCTAAAGAAAGGTCAAAGAGTAACTAAGGAAGGATGTGAGCTGAATAAGAACTTGAGGGAGAGGAGTCACAGTGACCATTTTTGTGTCTAAAGTGAACGGAAGAGGGCATTACTCAAGAAAAGATGCAAATTTTACTGGCCCTGTTCTTTTCTCAATTGTTTACCAACAACGCAAGGCAAGGCAGCTTTCCTTATATAACACATTCCATACACAAGGCAACTCAATGTGCTTCACACAAGCCAAGACACAAAAAAGTGTATAACCTGGATTTAAAATCATTTACCCTTAGGGCTCACTTTACTTCTGTTGACAGCTTTATTCCATTTGTATGCAGCCAAACAGCTAAATGCAGCCTCACCATGTTTACTTCTAACCCCGGTTTCCTCTAATTGAATCTGCAAATCACAGAGCCGCGGTGTTGACGCTTAAGAGAATCATAGTTACTCCCGCCGTTTACGCACGGTTGATTGAATTTGTTCATTTTGACATTCCGAGCACTGGGCAGAAATCACATTGCGTCAACACCTGTCACAGGCCTTCATGATACTTTGTTTTAATTAAACAGTCAGATTCCCTTGATCCGCACGAGTTCTAAGCCAGATGCTTGGCGCCAATTGAATTGTTTTCATAAACGTTAAATTGAATGACTGTCCGTCTATGTGTGCCTGCAATTGGCGGGCAACCGGTTCAGGGTGGACCTGGCCTACTGCCTGAAGACAGCTGGGATAGGCACTAGCATGACTGCGTGGTTGGATTAATGGATGGATAGATATAAATGTCGTGAAACAGAGGGAGAAAAAACGGGGGGAAAAGTAAGTTCAAATGATTTCATCAGCCCAAAATAACTGGTTGGCTCCCTCATTTAAACCATGCTTTTTTTCTTTTTTTTTTAAGGAATCGTAATTGAGAATTGTTAGGAACCTGATTTAAATTGAGGAACCACCATTGTCAAACCAAAAATGCCCAACCTCACCCAGCTGCTGATTATAAACAACAACAACAAAGTAAAATGTCCAAGGGCCGTTTTTATTTACTACTACAGTCCTGGTTTGATTGCTGTATAATGCCATATTAAAAATATAGTAAAAAGTAAGTTTTAGCTTTGTCATTCACAATTATTTTCAATATATACATTGCATTTGTAAGAATGGCATTTCAAGAAGATTTTTACGCAGTTGTAAAGTCTATAAATTCACAATTTAATTGGCAGGTTTGCTCAAAAATACTCTCGGATACTGGGAATAACATCCCTGTTAAAATAACAACAACAACAAATGGGTTATTGGTTTCAGCGGAGTTTAACTCATTCAGTACCAGCCAATTCTAAACCAAGTCTGAAAAGACGTATAAAAACGTCTTTGGGAGTGAATGAGTTAATATCCGTTTTATGTTGTCGCCCACGTTCTTTAAGAATGTCACACAGTGACCCGGGACACCTGACTGGTGTGATACGGTGACAAAAAATAAAATAAAAATCTGACAAAGAGGAACAATGAAGGAAATCCACGATTATGGGGTTCTCGTACCCTGTTACTTTTGTGGAAGATAAGCATTATTTTAGAAAAATGCTTTGTGTTTGTCTGTTTTCGAAAATAGCATCGCATTGTTTTCCCATTCTATAGGAGCATTAAAGTTATGACTCTTTGTCAAGAAGTCAGTACACAAATGCCAATGTGCCGAGCGCTACCATTTTATGTTTCGTATCACGACAGTTAGTACCCCAATTGAAGAGTGCCAACAGTAGGTCTATTTCTTTGCTGCTAGTAGCTTGATTTGACTTTGGAGAGATTACAATATAGGTACCGGTACCCTGAGCTGCACAGACTCGACCTGTTCTCCACTTTCCTCTGCCTCATCGTTATTAACATATGCCTCTATGTCAGCCGATATAAGCTCTTTGACTCAATTGCATCCACTTTCACAGGCTTTTGGGAGGACAGCAATTCCCCCTGGAGCAATGTGATATCCCATCGTCATTTCCTTTCATTCTGCAATGGAAGTCAATCTGCTCAGGCTTATCTCATATCAAACTACTACGTACAGTATCGAAGAACAGAGCAGGAAAGGTCTGAAAAATAAACACATTCACAGAGGAGCTCTGAGCTTTTGCATTCATCAGCTGTGCATGAAAGTCATAAGCAGGCATGTGCACAAACATTTTGGGGGGGGGCAGGTCAACGCTGAGAATATGGTTGCAGATATGTGCATGCCTTCATATCTGGGATTTGACCGTGTTCAAAATTACCCAATCACATTCAAACTAATGTTTTACAGGAGTCAGCATGAAACAACCCCCCTCCTCCCCAAACCTATTTTGCAAATTTCCCCAGTGTGGGACAAATAAAGGTTATCTTAGGTTTGCAACAAAAACAGGTACAAGTGTGGGCTTAGTGAAAACAACCATCAAATTATAGAATCCAGAGAAACAGGCATCACGACAATGTCAGTTTTTCCTGCATTCAAAATTGAGTGGCGGCTGCCTCCAGCTGATTTTGTGCTGTCCCCAGCCTTCCCAATGGTTATTGTTCGACCGGAAGTGAAATATGATGACGCACAGCATGTCTCGTGAGTGTTCACAATGTTTGTACGTGGGAGGGAGTGACTTCACTTTGCTTCAGGCGGAGAAGAGGAAGAGCACTGATCCTCCGTTCCAAAAAGTTTAAACGTCACCAGTCAGTCTGGTGTCCGACGGGGGTTGTGTTGGTGGCTAAATGCAATTGTGGTTGACACTTGAACAGCTGTAAATGTAATCCAGCCGGTTAAGAAAGCTGGCTGTGTTGTATGCCTATCGGTCCCGTCCCACACCATGTCGGATCCGTCACCTCGGGGGGCGGGCATAGGGAGCCGTGCCCACCCACCAAGATGCCATTTGAGTCACTGATTTCTCAAAGTAAACCTTTATGATTATTTTATCTTAGTAGCCATTTGTGTGTTGTGAAATACTAACGTCGAGTTTCGTATCACTAAAACAATAAAATATAATGAAAAATGGATGGCATTTTCATTTGATGGATGGCAAGATGTTCTCATAGGCATTTCCCGATAGTCACGTTGCAGCACAAGCATCCGACAGCTTTCACTGTTCGAAAGTATCACTAGAGACGGCTACAAAAGAATTTCCAAGGCATCACTTAAAACAGAACGTCATCATCAAGTGGAGAAAAACAAGTCACAACAGTAAAATTACAAAGATTGGGATGTCCCGTCAAAAATGATGAAAATACAAAAATAAAGCTGGCATGCAGCCTGCCAAGAGGACATCTTTGAAGGAGATGCAGACATTTCTGGCTGTTTGATTCATGTGACAAAAACATGCCATTTTTTCAGTATGGCTGGTCTATGAGGAAAGGAAGTATCCGGTAATCTTATTTTACACACAAAAAAAAAAAAACACCTTTGAAAACCTGCAGATATAAGTACGGTAGTTGAAAATGTTTTATGATCTGATGAAACAAAGGTTCAACTTCTTAGCTATAATTCCAAAAGTTATGGTTGAATCACTACTCATCACCAAAAGAACAACAGACCATATTTTTTGGACTATAAATCACTGCGGAGTAAAGGTGGAACGATTACTGGATTAATCAACCACTAACTTAATCGCCAATTAATACAATATGGATTTTACCATGCCGTACAACTATGACATTTCAGGAAAAAAAACATACCAAAAAAAAAAGCCAGGGATCAGACCCCCAAGGTCCTCTCCTCCGCCTTTGGGCCCCGCCCAGTTCACTTCGCACACATTCCTTTTTGCCTCTTCCATCGGTGCGTAGACCATGGGAATGTCGGAAATATATCAACCCGAATTGAAATATATCATGTTCATTAACACAAGACAGTAGATAAACATTTCTTTGCAGAAATACAGTTGGGGTTTTTTTTTGTTTGTTTCTTTTTTACATTTTGTAACACCTGATTTTCATACAGCCTTCAATATTTTCCAGCAAAACCAAATGTGATGTCTGTCAATATTTTGTCTTCATCTGAAAGCTTCAGCCACAGGTTTGACCCGGACTACTTGTTTGCCCGCAGCAAGAAAAATGAAAATCAATTTATGGAGAGACATCTACGGAGCCCATAAGGGGACATAGAAGGGGGGAAAAAATAACTTCGCGAGATCTTGCAATTTTTTTTTTTTAAATGCTCGTTGATGTGCTTCCGGGTCATTTTTTTCCTTGCATGTCCCCTTAGGAGCTCCGTAGACATCAGCCTTTTCAAAAATAAATAAATAAAGCGGCACTTCAATTGGAAAGGAGCCGATGAGGAAGTGACTGATATAATGTAAATTCTGGCTGTGACTATTTTATTTATTTATTTATTTTTTAAATCAGGCAGACAACCCTAAGGAAAGGTACAGTTAAATGCTTTGAACCTCAGTCCCAAATGCAAAGACGAGATGCTGGAAAGGAATAAATAGTGTTGAAATGTATTCACACACGGTGAAGGGCAGGAGTGGATGGGCATATTTTCGACATGGGGGTTGAGATTCGATCTAGATGTACAGTAAGCTCAAGGCAAAAGTTGAAGTGTTTTCTCACAGTAATATTTTGAATTGTATGTCTTTAAATGCTGTTCTTTCTTCATGGCATGATAATAGAGTATATTAGTGGTGCATTTGTAGCACGGACTCTCCGAGGGAAACGGGTTTCAGATGTGAGGTATGAATCGGCTTCTTGTGGTCCAGACGTACATTATGTTAGCTCATGTGTCCGACTACCTTGAACTGAACGTGTTTCAAGCCTTCATGAAACTGGCAGTACAGAATCCCTTTATATATGGCTGATGATTCTCACCTTTATCAGCCGATGCCGTGATTTAAGTTAATAACACACACCGACTATCCGCGTGATACCAACTTAGCATGCAAATGCTCGGACGTCCTTCAGCAGACCTTTTTGTGTCTGTGGAAAAGTGACTTGTGCTGGATGAATGTGAAGAAAATTTGATTTAACTGATTCAGGGAATAACATAAATTACATTATTTCGGCATAGGCAATTGCCAGTGTTGCTGATGAAGCCAACTGTCATCAATTTAGGGTGTACCGTGCCATGTTGGCCTCGAACTCTCACATGATTTTGTTACCACTATGGATGATTGTCGAAATCGTTGACTTTGGCAATTCGTTGTTTCGGTTGAGCTTTGTCTGGGAGACTCCCTTTTGAAAATTGAGAGACAGCCTTCACAGACAGCGAGCTTTGCTTATGTTTACCACAAGTGTTTTCAGACCATGAGCTCAGAACCGTGCCGTGCCTGTGGAAGTATAACAATGTAACAGGTCAAGTAGTATTGCTCAGCAACGGAGGCGAATCCCACGCTGTAGGTTTTGTTCATAAGCAAGGTCGTGGCGGTAATTAGCTTCCAACGGTTCGTTCACAATCTTTTCACTATTTTGTGGGGAAAAACTGGTTGTTATAATGAAGTTTACGTTATAATTCGTTGTAACAAAATCTGCAAATAGAAAATAAATTACATGAAATTGGGACCATTGTAGCAGTGAAAACATAAACGGGTAATGCGTTGAAACAAGGTTTGACGATATATATATATATATATATATATATATATATATATATATATATATATATATATATATATATAGAGAGAGAGAGAGAGAGAGAGAGAGAGAGAGAGATTGATGTGCTTCGGGTCATTTTTTCCTTGCATGTCCCCTTAGGAGCTCTGTAGACATCAGCCTTTTCAAAAATAAATAAATAAAGCGGCACTTCAATTGGAAAGGAGCCGATGAGGAAGTGACTGATATAATGTAAATTCTGGCTGTGACTATTTTATTTATTTATTTATTTTTTAAATCAGGCAGACAACCCTAAGGAAAGGTACAATTAAATGCTTTGAACCTCAGTCCCAAATGCAAAGACGAGATGCTGGAAAGGAATAAATAGTGTTGAAATGTATTCACACACGGTGAAGGGCAGGAGTGGATGGGCATATTTTCGACATGGGGGTTGAGATTCGATCTAGATGTACAGTAAGCTCAAGGCAAAAGTTGAAGTGTTTTCTCACAGTAATATTTTGAATCGTATGTCTTTAAATGCTGTTCTTTCTTCATGGCATGATAATAGAGTATATTAGTGGTGCATTTGTAGCACGGACTCTCCGAGGAAACGGGTTTCAGATGTGAGGTATGAATCGGCTTCTTGTGGTCCAGACGTACATTATGTTAGCTCATGTGTCCGACTACCTTGAACTGAACGTGTTTCAAGCCTTCATGAAACTGGCAGTACAGAATCCCTTTATATATGGCTGATGATTCTCACCTTTATCAGCCGATGCCGTGATTTAAGTTAATAACACACACCGACTATCCGCGTGATACCAACTTAGCATGCAAATGCTCGGACGTCCTTCAGCAGACCTTTTTGTGTCTGTGGAAAAGTGACTTGTGCTGGATGAATGTGAAGAAAATTTGATTTAACTGATTCAGGGAATAACATAAATTACATTATTTCGGCATAGGCAACTGCCAGTGTCGCTGATAAAGCCAACTGTCATCAATTTAGGGTGTACCGTGCCATGTTGGCCTCGAACTCTCACATGATTTTGTTACCACTATGGATGATTGTCGAAATCATTGACTTTGGCAATTCGTTGTCTCGGCTGAGCTTTGTCCGGCAGACTCCCTTTTGAAAATTGAGAGACAGCCTTCACAGACAGCGAGCTTTGCTTATGTTTACCACAAGTGTTTTCAGACCATGAGCTCAGAACCGTGCCGTGCCTGTGGAAGTATAACAATGTAACAGGTCAAGTAGTATTGCTCAGCAACGGAGGCGAATCCCACGCTGTAGGTTTTGTTCATAAGCAAGGTCGTGGCGGCAATTAGCTTCCAACGGTTCGTTCACAATCTTTTCACTATTTTGTGGGGAAAAACTGGTTGTTATAATGAAGTTTACGTTATAATTCTGCAAATAGAAAATAAATTACATGAAATTGGGACCATTGTAGCGGTGAAAACATAAACGGGTGCGTTGAAACAAGGTTTGACGATATATATATATATATATATATATATATATATATATATATATATATATATAGAGAGAGAGAGAGAGAGAGAGAGAGAGAGAGAGAGAGAGAGAGAGAGAGAGAGAGAGAGAGACAGACTTCACAGTGCTGAGGTACCAGGTTCAATTCCAGCTCCGGCCTCCCTGTGTGGAGTTTGCATGTTCTCCCGGGCCTGCGTGGGTTTTCTCCGGGCACTCCGGTTTCCTCCCACATTCCAAAAACATGCATGGCAGGCCGATTGAACACTCCAAATTGTCCCTAGGTGTGAATGTGAGTGTGGATGGTTGTTCGTCTCTGTGTGCCCTGCGATTGGCTGGCAACCGATTCAGGGTGTCCCCGCCTACTGCCCGAAGACAGCTGGGATAGGCTCCAGCACCCCCACGACCCTAGTGAGGATCAAGCGGTTCGGATAATGGATGGATGGATGGATGGATATATATATATATATATATATATATATATATATATATATATATATATATATATATATATATATATATATATATATATATTAATGCTTTACAAAATAATGGAATTGCCAGTCATATGAGAATGAATTGAGCAAAACAAAAAAAAGGATTATTTTTACATACATTCATTATTTTAAAGTCAAGTAAAGTCAGCTTCATTGTCAAATATGCTCTCTGTACAACAAACAGCACAGATGAAATTTATTTCCTCTCAACCACAGTGCAAATATGCAGTGCATTAAAAGACACACAGATAAATTAGGTTGTGGCTAACAGAGATGAGCATTTGAAAAATCAGACCTGCATGGACGCCACTGTGGGTTTTTGTGTTGCTCCAGTCTCCATCATGAAGAAGCTTGTCCTGAATTTTTGGGATGAGTGTTTCCATCCTGTGGTGGCTCAACACATCATCAGGGGGTTGTGAATAGAATAGAGAATTACAGGCTTTTGCGAAGGCACACATTATTTTGTAAATCATTAATACAAAAAAAAAAGCTTTTATGGTTTTACGCGTGTATTCGATGTGTGTGAGTATGCATGTGCATTACTGTAACTTAATCTTGCTTCCTGCTTGTTCAGCGTTAGTGGCTGTCAGGTGCCTGAGGGGAGGCCCTAAAGCTCAAACTAAAACCAAACCAGCTGCTCCTGCTTCTGATCTCCACTGTTATTGCCTCAGTCATGTGTGTGTGTGTGTGTGTGTGTGTGTGTGTGTGTGTGTGTGTGTGTGTGTGTGTGTGTGAGGGATGGTAAAAGAAATGCAGAGCCACATACAAATGGATGAAAACAAATTAACACTCGAATAATGTGACCATGTTTCAAACAAAGGATATGAAATTGTCCTTTTTGAGTCCAGTTACTGGATTTTGTCGTGCCACCTGTTACTGCAGCAGCACCTCAGAAAGTACAATTTCCAACCTCTTTTTGTGGACAGCTTTCTGTGTTGTCTTTGTTTGGGAGCACCAGCGTCTTATTGAAGACCAAACTCTTGCAATATATTTTGATTGAAAACCATCAATATCAGATGAAATAACCTCTGACATTATGTGAGCCTGCACAAGATAAAAAGGATTGAATGAATGGTTGAATAGTTGGCCAAGACCAATAAAACCAGAGCCTCTATGACAGATTTTTTTTTTAAATGTAATAGACAGAGAGTTTGGGGTGGCACATAAAATGCATCAACCTTGCAGAGAAACATACATATTTGGATGTATGCCCAACTCAATAAAGGAATTACATTGAATTTTGCTCTGAACTGATGTGCACTCCTGCGACGGACTCTGCTGGGTGGTGGGGGCATCTTGCTCTCCCAGAGGAGGGTGGGATGGAGCACTACGGTGGAGTAGGCTGATGGGGTGGATCAAAGTCCTGTGTCTTCATTGTGCCTGCACAGCAGATCCATTGCACCAATGATTATTGTGCATGCGTGACAGTGTTGATTCACTAACATGTGTCCGAAGGCACACACACATGGGACTTTGTTGTTTAGTATGGAGCCACTTCCTAATTGCAATACGCAGATCTAAAGACTTTGCAAACTTGCTGGACTGTCGTTTCACTTGCAAGGCGAGGCAAGGCAGCTTTGTACCAGTAGAACTCCCAAGTCAAAAGCAGTTATCAGCTGATGGATTGCAAGCGAAAGGAAGAGCTTAGCAGCTGGTGTCGACACACTATGCAGGCAGGAAACAGTCGCTTGCACTCATTTTCTAGAGGGGTTTAGGTAGGCCATTACATGCTGAAGCCAGTGTTTACTATCACTCTCCTGATCTGTCCTATCCTGTCAATTCTGTCGTCAGTGCATTCCTTCCTACCATTTTTCATGCAAGTATCACATGTGGCAATAAAAAAAAAAAGTTCTCTCATCAAAATCTCTTTTTTTGTCTGCACTCCCAAAAGACTCGGGAAGGATTTTAGGCTTGTTGGATAGATTGGATGGTTGGATTTTAGCAACTTTAAAAACACCCATTTTTCACTTGAGAAACACAAGAATCTCATGATGTCAATGTGAAAGCAACACACGCTGACTGCTATTTTTGATTGGTTGCTGGGTGTTATTTTCCCATGAAAGTTGAAGACTGCAAAAAAAAAAAAATAAAATGGAATTGAGGAAGAATGTACTTTGCAGCAATTGTTTCAGTGATTCTGACTTCAAATTAAGTGTTTTGGTTGAAGTTTGGAACGAAATGGCTAATTTTTAAACTGCATCTGTCCGTCACCAAAATTCATTTGCAGATCTCGAAACAAGCCCCCTTGGATCTGGGAAAATATTCAAGTGATCACCCCGATAGTTTGGATTTTATGGACATTAAAGGTGGGCTCCTAAAAGGATTATCACCTCCATAAAATCCAAAATATCGGGGCAATTGTTTTTCCATTCTTGGAGGGTGAAGTGGACATGAGTAGAGATGTGCATAAGAATTTTGATCACACTCTTCTGACATTTAGCAACGTAATTTTTTTCCATCTTGCAGTTGAAAAGGGCCATGTCAAGATTAGTTAGTTATTTAGTGATTGCTCCAAAACAAACGGATGCAAGCAAGTTTTATTTCCCCATTCAAAAAAAAATGATAATAATAATTTCATTTCTATTTTGTTTTCTTCCTCTTTGAAATATATACAATACATGAATAAATGAAAACAAAGTGAATTTGCATCATTCCAAAACTGAGTCCTTTGTATTAAAGCAATTTTCATGGGGTATATTGGTTATTCTGCTATGTGCCACTCCAAACATCCCCCAAACCACTCCATCAAATTCAGGTCTGCTTCATGCTCTTCATTTCAAAAGAACTATTATAATCAAGACCAACATAATTATTGCATGTACAGGATCAGGTCATCTTGACAATATTTTTTTAATCTGACCTGCAAACCTATTGCAGTTCAAGTCCCGTTCTGACTCAGGCATTTTTATTTTTTAATGCAATCCTGTGTACAGTCTTATGCAAGTGCATGTCTGAATTTGAAGAAATAGAGTCTCTTCCTCAGTCATTTCCTATTACCACAAGAAAAATAAATGTTCGGTTTTGAAGCACTAATCCATAAAATAATTTTGTTCATTTGACTATGATGCGGTATACTGTTCACATAATGGGATGCTCTGTGTCCTCAAACATCTATTATAAAAATTGTGCACTTAAATAATAAGCCCCCATTTTATAATGTTTCGAAGGTATGTTTCCAATGAAAGTTCAATTTAGATTTTATAATACTGACAGTTTTGACTCCGAGAAAAATAAAAATGTTCCCACTTTTATATATATATATATATATATATATATATATATATATATATATATATATATATATAGGCGGCTGGATAGCTCAGTTGGTAAGGCATCGGTTTGGCATACGGGAGACGGTGGTTCGAATCCCGCTTGGGGCAAAAATGAGCACATAACACCATCCAGTGTGGGTCCTTGGGCAAGATCCTTCACGCTAATGCCTACCTCATACAATGATGAGAGACAATAAAATGAATGACATGCCGGCTCAGACGTCGCCCGGCCAAACAAGGTCTCGTCAGGTGCTGGGAACCAGAGCACCTTGATGAAAAATGGGCTACTGGAACAAAGCGGAGATGGGCGAGATGCGATAACATGGCTCTGTTGGAATGCTACTACTCAAGCAACCCTAGTCAGAGGGGTTACATGCAGAGAATGCAGGCTGAATGGTTACTTGAAACCCACAGTCACGGTTGACCACGAAACAACTAGTAACTCAGTGTTCCAACATCCACAAACGGCAATTGCTGTCACAACTTGAGATTGATGAGGTACAACGCAGGTTCCATGGTGAAGGGCCCCAGGCTGCCAGATCAGAGGAGGAGGTCATACCAGAGATTGGGAGGCAAGCCCCAATGAATGCAGATGATGAGATTGGGAGGCCAGCCCCAATGAATGAAATGCTGAGCAAGGCAGCAACTGACCTGAAAGCTAAGATCATGGCGAGGATGAAAGCTGGGCAACCTAGAAACCGATTACAACGGCTATGTGAAGTACCACCTGAAAGTCTCATGGAAAGTGTGAATGCAGCACTGAGGGCGATTCCTACCACAACGATCACCGAAACCAATGAGCTGATATACGCTTCAGCATCAGTGATCCTAGAAATCCTTGGCTATCGGAGCAACTATGAGACACGTTACCCACCATGGAAAAGACGGTTGGAGGCTAAGATCAAGGAGACTCGGAAAGATGTGAGTCAATTGACGGAGGCCCAGAGAGGTGTGATGAAAAGGCCGATTCCTGAGAGGTACACCCAGATGACCATACCTGAAGCACTCGAAACTGCCAAACAAAGGCTCCAAGCCTTGTCCAGTCGCCTAAAGAGGTACACGAAAGAGAATGAGGGCAGGCGAATAAACAGGCTGTTCGCAACACAACCTGCGAAAGTGTACGCTCAGTGGCAGGGTCCTAACAGCAGAGCTGACCCACCAAGACTGGAAACTGAAAGGTACTGGAAAGGAATATGGGAGAGGGAGGTTGCACATAACAGCAGTGCACAATGGCTGGTGACCCTGAGAGAGGAGCACAGCAACCTCCTGAGCAGAACCCAGTTACCATAACAGTGGCAGACATACAGGAAAGAGTCTCAGATATGAAAAACTGGACAGCACCAGGCCCGGACATGGTACACACCTACTGGCTAAAGAAACTCAAAGCACTCCATGAGCGCCTAGCAACACAAATGAACCAGTTGCTGAAGGATGGGACTCACCCAGGATGGCTAACTGAAGGGCGAACGATCCTGATCATGAAGGATCCCTCAAAGGGTACAGTCCCATCCAACTAACGGCCAATAACCTGTCTCTCCACAACATGGAAGCTCATGTCAGGCATCATTGCGGCTAAGATAAGTGGACACATGGATCAATACATGAGCGAAGCACAGAAGGGCATTGGTAGAGATACCAGAGGAGCCAAACATCAGCTCCTGGTTGACAGAACAGTCGCACAAGACTGCAGGTCCCGACATACCAACCTGTGCACAGCCTGGATTGATTACAAGAAAGCCTACGACTCGATGCCACATACATGGATCACTGAATGCTTGGAGTTGTATAAGGTGAACAGGACCCTAAGAGCCTTCGTTGCGAACTCGATGAGGATGTGGAAAACCACACTTGAAGCCAATGGCAAGCCACTTACCCAAGTGTCCATCAAATGTGGCATATACCAAGGTGATGCACTCTCCCCACTGCTGTTCTGCATAGGACTGAACCCCTAAGCCAAGTAATCACCAAGACAGGCTACGGATACCGCCTCAAAAATGGAGCTACGATCAGTCACCTCCTCTACATGGATGACATAAAGCTGTATGCTAAGAGCGAAAGGGACATAGACTCCTGATCCACACAACCAGGATCTACAGCAGCGACATCGGGATGTCATTCGGGCTTGAGAAATGTAGTCGGATGGTGACTAAGAGAGGAAAGGTAGTCCGCACTGAAGGGGTCTCACTCCTGAAGGAACAATAGCAGACATTGAGGACAGCTACAAGTACCTCGGTATACCACAAGCCAATGGCAACCTCGAACTGGCAACAAGGAAAGCGGCTACGGCCAAATACCTCCAGCGGGTGAGGCAAGTCCTAAGAAGCCAGCTCAATGGCAAGAATAAGACCCGGGCAATAAACAGCTATGCCCTGCCAGTGATCAGATACCCTGCAGGAGTAATCAGGTGGCCAAAGGAAGAGATTCAGACCACGGATGTTAAGACCCGAAAGCTCCTAACCATGCATGGAGGGTTCCATCCCAAATCCAGCACCCTGAGACTGTACACAAGCCGAAAGGAAGGAGGCCGGGGACTAGTGAGTGTGAGAGCCACTGTCCAGGATGAAACATCCAAGCTCCATGAATACATCAAGGAGAAGGCTCCAACGGATGATGTACTCAGAGAATGTCTCAGACAATGGGGAACAGAGGATGAGGTGCTGGAAGAGGGACCATCATGGGAGGACAAGCCCCTACACGGGATGTACCACCGGACCATAAGTGAAGTGGCTGATCTCAAGAAGTCCTATCAGTGGCTAGAGAGGGCTGGCCTGAAGGACAGCACAGAGGCACTCATCCTGGCTGCTCAGGAGCAGGCCCTGAGCACCAGAGCCATTGAGGCCCAGATATACCACACCAGACAAGACCCAAGGTGTAGGTTGTGCAAAGAGGCACCGAGACGATCCAACACATAACTGCAGGGTGTAAAATGCTGGCAGGGAAAGCCTACATGGAACGCCATAACCAGGTGGCTGGCATAGTCTACGAAACATCTGTGCCGAGTACGGACTGGAAACCCCAAGGTCAAAATGGGAAACACCTCCCAAGGTGGTGGAGAATGACCGGCGAAGATCCTGTGGGACTTCCAGATCCAGACTGACAAGATGGTAATGGCGAACCAACCGGATATCGTGATCATTGATAAAGGGCAGAAGAAAGCCGTTGTAGTGGATGTAGCGGTCCCAAGTGATGGAAACATCAGAAAGAAGGAACACGAGAAACTCGAGAAATACCAAGGGCTCAGAGAGGAGCTGGAGAGAGCCTGGAAGGTAAAGGTGACAGTCGTGCCTGTGGTGGTCGGAGCACTCGGGCAGTGACCTCCAAACTAGATGAGTGGTTGCAACAGATCCCGGGAACAACATCAGACATCTCAGTCCAGAAATGTGCAGTGCTGGGAACAGCAATGATACTGCGCAGAACCCTCAAGCTTCCTGGCCTCTGGTAGAGGACCCGAGCTGAATGGGGACGGACACCACCCAAGGGGTGAGATGAGGATTTTTTTATATATATATATATATATATATATATATATATATATATATATATATATATATATATATATATATATATATATATATATATATATATATATATATATATATATATATGGGTGTGTGTGTGTGTAATCTTTGGTGGTTCCACAGTACACGGCCATTCATGAAATGTGCCAATTATGAAATCTGCATGCTTCTGAACTGTGGTGGAGAATACACAAACTCCACCAAATCTTTTGAAAAAAAAAAAAAAAGAGCTCTGCCATTTTCCAATTCAGATCCCTGAGGCAACAGTGCAACCCAATGAGACAATGTGCTGTTCTCCAGAGTACTTTATTTCCTTCGTTGTAAAATGAATGGCTCTCAGTGAAAAAAGTATGTCTGGACATCTTTCAACTCCAAGTTTATTTCACTTTAAAATGTCCATACACTTTCCTGAATATCATGCCTCACGGAGTATAATAACTTGGGAGAAGTTACCTTTTATCATCATTCTCCCTAATACCATAAAAGATCTCAGACCTCTTGACTTGTCTCATTTTCTCTCCCTTGCTCTATTTGATATGCACTCCAGGGGAGGAGGGATTTTACACACAAAGGTTCGGAGCTAAGTAAGGATAATGGTGCAGTTAAGGACAGAAAGCAGCACGAAATAACTGATCAAAGTAGAATAGGAGGAGAGTATGTTCAGTACACAGCAGAGATGAGCAGAATGGAATTGTTAAGAATTCTTGGGAGAGTGAAAAACTTCCCTTCCATAAAATGCTTTTTAATATTGCTCTTTTTCAATAAACACCAGTAGTCATAATTGAGCCCACAAACATTTGGACCTTTTTTTGTTGTTTGTGTTTCTGACCTTGTGAGAGGATTGGAAATAATAATACAAAGCATTGCTGCAGACTGCTTCTACTAAACATATGGATGACACCCAAAATAATCTCAGGGAGGATTTTTCATCAGGGCTTGTCACTTTTTGTGGACAGCAATTTATCAATTTTCCTGTGGTGTGGCTCCTCACAATTGTCCTTATCACAATGGCATGCATATTTCTGGTGATGCCTTGATTGTATGTCCCCCTCGAAAGATGAGAGAAAGAAGTATAAGGGACTACTGTCACCCAGCTAAGTAAATTAGGTCAAGTCATCAAATCCACTCTGACAATATATTAATCATGTCTCAGCATTTCTTTAAAAAAGAATGACGTTCACCCAAACCAAAAAATCTAAATAATAATAACTTCAGGGATGAAAAGTGGCCCCTGGGAGGCCTGCAAATTAAATTGTGCTTGGGGCCCCAATTTGGTCAGGGATGGCCTTGGGTCACATCATAAGTAAATTATATTTGATTTTCTAAGTGGGTGAAATGTGTTTGATAGATTTATTTTTCCATATGCTGGTTTGATATTTACTTGTATGACAGAGTTTGGCAAAAGGTTTGTTTCTTGTCAAAGGTGTTCTTGAGAACCTCAAGTTGCTTGATGTGAAGAGATATTTTCTGCAATGATTGGCAGAATACTTTGCACATTTTGTTTGGATGTATTTTTACTTAATCTCACTTAACCAGTGTGTTTCTTTGACTTTTTCATAGATGTGTTGACCTCTTATCTTAAATTTAAAACGTTAAAATTGTTTACATTCAACCCCCCCCCCCTCCTCTCTGGGTCCTTATTTTGATTGTTTCAAAATACAAATAATCTTCCAGACTAGACCAGAGAAATAAAATGGAAAATAATTATGAATGAATGAATTTATTCATTCATTCACACTGCTCACATGCACATGATCTTTTTCTCCTGACATATTGATATTTACCCATTCGAAGGGATGTGCCCTTGGAATGGGTAAATATCAATATGCAACACTTAAAAAATATTTTTTTAAATAAATAAATAAATAATAGACATCCTGTGTTTGGATTGTCTAATGATCGCTTTGACATATTTGTAAAAAAAAAATTCACATTTCCCAACACTGGTGGGCTACTTTTAAAACAAGCCCGCAGCCTACACTCATGCATGGGCACCATGTTTGTCACACCCGCTCTAAATTGTCCATCGGTGTGACTGTGAGTGGGAACGATTGTTTGTCTGCTTTATTGGCTGGGGACCGGTTCACAGTGTACCCAACCTCTTGCTGAAAGTCAGGCAATAGGTTAGGCTGACATCCACCTGCAGCCCTAATGAGGACAAGTAGTGCTGAGAATGGATGAATGCTGGCAACAGTTTTATAACTCAACCGATTTTTCTATTTCCTTTGTTTCATCTTCCTGGAATGGACTGAGACCTATTTATTATGAATAAGAATATTGAACATTTCTTTGTTTCTGGCTGTCACAGAGCTGTAGTTTGACATAGTCTGCAAAGGTAAACAACATAATCAGTCATGTCTTGCACAAGATATTTATGTTTGAGCATACATTACTGGGAGTTGAAGGTCAGGGGAAGGAGAGACAAACACTGTCACACTTGTTCGTCAGATCATGACGGAAAGAAACACAGACGTGATGCACTGATATCACACAGTTGGAGGATGGGAAATGTGAACTGAGGAGCTCAAATCCTGTACACACAACGAATCACGACTGCAGCACACATTTGATGTTACAAAGAGCTCCTTTAAAAGCAACAGTATTAAAGACACATCAAACTCACCTTGAGTTTGCTGCTTTTTCATCTGTAGACTTGTTAAGGAACCTACACTGCCAATAGTGAACACTGAAATATTTGTGTAGAAAACTAATTGAATGCCAAAGTTGTATCAGTTTTTTTTTTTTTGAACGATCTCATATTTTGGATGTAGTTTTATTATTTACCGTAATTTCCGCACTATAAGGCCCACCTAAAAGCATTCAATTTTCCCAAAAGCTGACAGTGTGCTCTAAAATCCCACGCGTCTTATATTTCCTGTTAGTTAGTCTCTTTATAGTCCCTTTTGAGCTGTTTCCCTGTTTGTGTTCCTATGCCATCCAGTGTTTGTTATGAGCAGGAACCAATTGTAACGTCACTAATTGAAATGTGCATTCGCCAACGCACACTCAGACAGACAACTACTTTGTGAGCCCTGCACAGAAATTATGAAACAAATATACGTAATACCAAAAGCATAGTTAACGATTGACCAAGCAAAGGAAGAAGTAGACAAGCAAGACTTCGAAGGATATTTAGCTCCTTGTCGATGTGAGCCCATGAGGTTTATGTGCCTTTTTGTTGAATCAATTGTCTTCATAACTTTTGTCTTTCATTTATTGTTTTGTAATGCCATTTGTATTTATCTGTTTTGTGTCTGTGTTCGTGACCAGTTTTCACGCCTTGCCAATGAATAGACCTTGTATTTTTATGGACTTCGTGTCATGCTTCATGCTACATCCTGAGGGAGCTACATATGGATCAATATTCGGATTTCTTGCATGTAGTATTTTAAAAGTTCTGTAAAGTGCTTTGTTACAGCTGCAGCGGTTGTGAAGGCTCTAAGTAATTAAAGCTGTATTGTACAGGGAAACTTCTCTACAACGAAATCATGTTTGCAGCAGTCTTCATAACTTTTGTCTTTCATTTATTGTTTTGTAATGCCATTTGTATTTATCTGTTTTGTGTCTGTGTTCGTGACCAGTTTTCACGCCTTGCCAATGAATAGACCTTGTATTTTTATGGACTTCGTGTCATGCTTCATGCTACATCCTGAGGGAGCTACATATGGATCAATATTCGGATTTCTTGCATGTAGTATTTTAAAAGTTCTGTAAAGTGCTTTGTTACGGCTGCAGCGGTTGTGAAGGCTCTAAGTAATTAAAGCTGTATTGTACAGGGAAACTCCTCTACAACGAAATCATGTTTGCAGCAAGACATTTTTCACAACGGGGGTTTTCACTGTAGCAAATTTGATCTCAGATGTAAACACACACACACACGCACACACAAACATATGTGTACACGCACACATAAACGTATGTGTACTCTTTATTTTTATTCCAATAGTGCATAAGTATGAGCATACACTTATTTGACACTTCATATAGTCAGTGCAGATAAAAAAGGGAAAGAAATCGTGACATTTACGATCAGCATTCACTGTCACTTACATAAATTTTTTGGACAATGTCTTTTATTTTGCTTCCTCCGTCTTTCATTTCAACAGGTTTTATTTTCGTTGTATGGGGGGCAGGAAAGTGGGAATGGTGTAAATGCATGAAGATTTTTTCACACAAAGGGGTATTTTACTATTGTAGCTTCTATTGTATGCGCCTTATAATGCAGTGTGCCCTATATATGAAAACAGTTTTAAAATAGATTGAAGATGCGCCTTTTAGTGCAGAAAATACAGTAGTACCCTGATAGTGGCAGACATTTATTTCATGTCAATCATTGTAACGTTGAATGTATTGCTATAAAAGGTCACTTTGCAGTTATTTGTTTTAAGCTTGTGTTGCACTCGGTAAATGCAGACATCCACAAAGCACCAAACACATCTACATTGAGCAGTGAGACCAGCGTAAACAGTTTATTGACAAATTTTGCCTCCCAAAGTTGACCTGCGCATCTCAGTCAGATTCCATTCAGGGAAAATGTACCATTGCATGATGGATTTTGTTCACCAAAGTTGCATTTGGACCGCAAGGTTGTCTGCATTTTCCTGGTGAGTGTGCATATATATGACCCCATCACCCCCATTTTGAAATCTTTTCACGTCTCTGTCTCACTCAGAACAGAGTGAAGGGTCTCCCCTCCTCATCCACATGTGCATTCACAGACAGTCTGCTCAACAACTCAAGGAACTCCTCACCCCCCAGCCTTCCTCTTTCCACTGAGAACCTGAGGGGCCCACAGTCTACAAATGCGATTAAACAAGACCTAAAAAAACAAATCATTAAATTATTATTTTTTTAAGTATTCTGGAAAATGACTTTTCCCATTTGATTTTCTATATCTCCTTATTGTTTCTGATAATTTTAGAATTGTTTCAATTTGATTATTTCTTCTCTGTAGCACTTTGAAGTGCAATACAAATAAAATTCATTATTATTAGTGTATTGTTACCGTTAAAATGTTTAAATGAATATCAGGGAAAAGCATTCTTTGTCTTAAATGCACAAAGATATGTTACCATGACTTATATACGGTATACACACAGTATTACCGTATATTGCGATTTGTTATCTCTGGGTGCTATGTTTTCCCTCATTCCAAAAACATACATGGCAGGTTGATTGAATGCTGTAAATTGTCCCTTGGGGTGAAGATGAGTATGAACTGTTGTTTGTCTTCGTGTGCTCTGCGATTGGCTGGCAACCATTTCAGGGTGCACCCCGAAGACAACTGGGATAGGCTCCAGCAAACCTGCGACCTTCATGCGGATTAAGCGATTAAAATAATGGATGTTTTTTGAGTACATAATATTGACTTTCTATCTTGTTGTGTTCATTATTAGAGTGAGGCTGTTCATGTGAAATAAGATGAATTAAGAAGCTGCTGAACCCTGTCCTGCCGTTTTGAGTCATTTTAGCAAGGAAGACAGCCGGGGAAAAAAAAAAAAAAAAAAAAAAAAAAAATATATATATATATATATAAAATGGGGAACAGAGGATGAGATGCTGGAAGAGGGACCATCATGGGAGGACAAGCCCCTACACGGGCTGTACCACCGGACCATAACTGAAGTGGCTGATCTCAAGAATCCCTATCAGTGGCTAGAGAGGGCACAGAGGCACTCATCCTGGCTGCTCAGGAGCAGGCCCTGAGCACCAGAGCCATTGAGGCCCAGATATACCACACCAGACAAGACCCAAGGTGTAGGTTGTGCAAAGAGGCACCCGAGACGATCCAACACATAACTGCAGGGTGTAAAATGCTGGCAGGGAAAGCCTACATGGAACGCCATAACCAGGTGGCTGGCATAGTCTACCGAAACATCTGTGCGGAGTATGGACTGGAAACCCCAAGGTCAAAATGGGAAACACCTCTGAAGGTGGTGGAGAATGACCAAGCGAAGATCCTGTGGGACTTCCAGATCCAGACTGACAAGATGGTAGTGGCGAACCAACCGGATATCGTGATCATAGATAAAGGGCAGAGGAAAGCCGTGGTAGTGGATGTAGCGGTCCTAAGTGATGGAAACATCAGAAAGAAGGAACACGAGAAACTCGAGAAATACCAAGGGCTCAGAGAGGAGCTGGAGAGAGCCTGGAAGGTAAAGGTGACAGTTGTGCCTGTGGTGGTCGGAGCACTCGGGGCAGTGACCCCCAAACTAGATGTGTGGTTGCAACAGATCCCGGGAACAACATCGGACATCTCAGTCCAGAAATGTGCAGTGCTGGGAACAGCAAGGATACTGCGCAGAACCCTCAAGCTTCCTGGCCTCTGGTAGAGGACCCGAGCTGAATGGGGGACGGAAACCACCCGAGGGGTGAGACGAGGATTTTTATATATATATATATATATATATATATATATATATATATATATATATATATATATATATATATATATATATATATATATATATATATATCAGTTGTTATATATATATATATATATATATATATATATATATATATATATATATATATATATATATAAAACAACTGATCATGAATGTGACCCTTTATTCATTTATTTATCCATTTATGTGTTTCTCCTATTGGATTTTAATTTGTCCTGTTATGTTTATATTTTTATCTTATTTTGTTTGAGTGACTTTTAGTCCTTCTGTGTTTAAAAATTTGAAATCTTTTCACTCTAGTGTCACCTCATGGGAGACCCCACACCGTGAGGTGTGTTTGGTCCCCGAGCGTTTATGGCAATTGGGAGTGGCGGTCTTCTTGACCAGCCTGGAAATATGCTGAAAAATGCACTTCTGCGGCTTGGTGTGGATGTGTTTGGGGTTTTTTTGTTTTTAAACAAACGAGGCAGCATGGACACAACTTTTTTTCCTACATTGAGAGGGGTAAATATTCCGTTTTTAAAAAGCCCAGCTATGTGACGACAAAGCCTTAGGCGTAGAAATTGGTGGCTGGAGGTTCAGCAGTTGATGCCCATGGTTGAGTCATTGGGCACCATGGTGATGATATAGGGGTGTCGTGGGGGTGTCAAAGGCTGATGAGTAATTTGCCTAAACATCTCTCCAAGCAGCCGCAAAGAGGTTGGGAGTGAACTGCTGCTGGAATCTGTCTGAATACACCACTGAGTGTGATTAATTCAGCTCTTCTTTTATTACTTCTCATTGTCCTGGATTTTCTCCTGTGGCTACAAAGGCCAATTGATCTGATATATCTGCAAGTGTTTTAGTCAAATCCTTCATCTGGAGGTGGTTGTGTGACTTTTTGAATCTCATAGGTGTTAGTCAGTTGGAGGTTGTGTATGACCGTGCTGCTTGTTGCCATATACAGTGCATCTGTTTTTAATTATGTTCATCTTCTTGGTGGATAATCTGTGCCTCAGTAGCTCTCAGATCTTTTTTTTTCTGGATACCCTTGAAAGCCTTTTCATACTCAAGAAAGTTGATGCTTAAGAGTGAGAGCCCCTCTCTGGATTATTTAAAAAATAACACACAATGTGACAATCTTTATTGGTGTGTGAATGGTTCCTTCTGAATCCAGCAGAGACCTCTCAAATTGTTGTTCCAATACATCCTTATCGTTGTCCCCAAATTATCTTATTTAGAACAATAGCTGGCATGGAGAATAAGGCGATTTCTCCATAATTGGCGCAGTTGCCCAAACCTCTACTCTTCTCTATCTTACTAGACGGATTTATAGGGAGCCTTTTGTTTGGATTTGAATGAAACCAAATGACCCAACGGTATGAAAAAAAGGCTCCAGATAAGCACCTCAATTGGAATAGACCCGAATAGAATTTCATTTGAATTCACAGGGGTGATATATACTAGGGCTGCACAATATCTCGGAAAAAAATAATAAATAATTGTGATAATGGCCCAATATCCTTCATCTGGAATTGTATACTTTTAGCAGACTTTGACTAATCAGATGCAACTTTAAATGCACACTGCCATCCAATACATAAAAAGTGTCATGGGGAATTACTTATATTTATTCATTCATTCATTTTCTGATCCGCTTTGTCCTCACAAGAGTCGCGGGGGTTGCTCAAGCCTATCCCAGCCTTCTTCAGCAGTAGGTGGGGGATACCCTGAACCGGTTGCCAGCCAATCATAGGGCACACAGAGACGAACAACCATCTGCGCTCACACTCACACCTAGGGACAATTTGGAATGTTCAATCAGCCTGCCATGCATGTTTTTGGAATGTGGGAGGAAACCGGAGTACCCGGAGAAAACCCACCTCGGCCCGGGGAGAACATGCAAACTCCACCAGGGAAGTCAAAGCCGGGATCGAACCCACGACCTCTGCACTGTGAGGTTGACACGCTAACCACTGGACAATTTCTAATACAGTACCGGTATATAAATTGTAAATTATTAGTTTATTAGCTAAGCCTGTGAATTTTTAAACATTCTTTCAATGAGATAATAAACACCATTTCTGTGCGGGCATGTTAAATATGAATAATGTTCACAATATTCAACACCCATATTTCACATGGCTCAATCTGAATAGCCAGGCACTGTCTCAACGTAAAAGTTTTTTTTTAATCAAGTTTTAATAACTGTATAAACAATCATAACGACTGTGCTAAATAGATGTCTCAGCCTGATGAATCGTGTGACGTTTACATCGACCTGCGTGTGTCACATGGTAAAAATAGCGGTTCTGATTAAAATTATTTAAAAAGGTGTAATCTGCCATATTTGGGTTTTCTTGTCCGTTCACATTGTAGTGAATGTGTTATTTGACATATCCATAATCAATAGTATGTGCTATGAAGAATGTGGCAGTAAATGGCTCATCGCTTTGATATTAGTATACTTGTTAAAGTTCTTAGTAGTCAAAAAGTTCACAAAATGATAGGTGCACTCCTGATGGGGAACCACTTGTGCTTGTGTGCACTCCCAAGAATGTCTGGGAAGGGGTCATTCATTGGTCTGAGTAGGAAAATGGGACTCAAAGGGATTCTATGTAATTTAGTGTACTCTGGCAAGTTTCGACTCGGCTCTGCAGAGCACAACCCTCACGAAATGAAAAATCTGATAACATTTGTTGTTGTTATTCAACAAAGGGGTTCAGTCAAGTGCGTTTTATTTTTATCGTACCAATTTACAGAAGTTTTCTCATGAGAAAGAAACAGAAAGAGAAATAAAGTGTCACAATTTAGCACCATAAGTCACCAATGAAGAATATAAAGAATATGCCTGGGATGATAATAATAATAATAATTCATTTTATTTAAAAGCGCCTTTCATGCCACCCAAGGACACTGTACAGACAATGAGGAAATACAATATAAAAAATAGATAACACGTTGATGACAATGGGATACAGATGGAATGTGTAGGTGCTAGCCACACTGAAAAATGGTATGAATCAGCTGCACAGCAAGGCAAGTGACAACATGACCTCTCTTTTGAATGACGTTTCTGTTTTTCACCTCTTGACTCAGCGTAAGACTTTGTTGTTTTACTGCTTTGTTATTTTTACTGTTTGGCTGTCATTCATTTGTTTTCACTGCCGAATAATTTTTGCTCAATGTACAGCTCTTTGTGTGCAGCGGGGATTGTTTTAATGTGCTCAGTCAGTACGGTTGAGTTGTATACAGTAATACAATTTCCTTTCCGAGATGGGCTTTTTATGTTGGTACCAATGTTCCCTCTAATTGTTTTTGTGTCTGGGCAAACACACAAACACCCTGAGCGGTCCCATGGACCACTGTGAGCACCATGCGCCATGCAAATTGTGGTCATGCAGTATCATATGCATCATATACATTCAAGTTACATGTTTTAATTAAAACAATAAAATGATGGAAATAGTTTCTATCAAATGCCTTCTTGATTAAGTGTGTTTGTCCACTTTCAGTGAAAAAAGTCATGTATTCCAAAAGTGTAGCATATCAACATAGCTGTTTTAACAATATTTTGTATAAATTATGGCAAAACTTGAACTACCATGAACTGCAATGTGACAGTGTCCTTACTGAGGCACCATCGGAGGTTAGTATAACCATTCTCTGTATGTCCACTTAATGCTTGGAGTAAAACTGGGTTATTCATCCATCCATCCATCTTCTACCGCTTATCTGGGGCCGGGTCGCGGGGGCAGCAGCTTTAACATGGAAACCCAGACTTCCCTCTCCCTAGCTACTTCTTCCAGCTCTCCCCGGGGGATCCCGAGGCGTTCCCAGGCCAGCTGCGTGACATAGTCTCTCCAGCGTGTCCTGGGTCGTCCTCGGGGTCTCCGCCCGGTGGGACATGCCCGGAACACCTCACTAGGGAGGCGCTCAGGAGGCATCCGGATCAGATGCCCAAGCTACATCATCTGGCTCCTCTCGATGTGGAGGAGAAGCGGCTCTACTCTGAGCCCCTCCCGGATGACCGAGCTTCTCACCTTATCTCTAAGGGAGAGCCCGGACACCCTGCGGAGAAAACTCATTTCGGCCGCTTGTATCCGGGATCTCGTTCTTTCGGTCACGACCCATAGCTCATGACCATAGATGAGGGTTGGAACGTAGATCGACCGGTAAATTGAGAGCTTCGCCCTTTGGCTCAGCTCCTTCTTCACCACGACAGACCGATACAACGTCTGCATCACAGCAGACGCTGCACCGATCCGCCTGTCGATCTCTCGCTCTCTCCTGCCCTCACTCGTGAACAAGACCCCAAGATACTTAAACTCCTCCACTTGGGGCAAGATCTCCTCCCCAACCCGGAGAGGGCACTCCACCCTTTTCCGACTGAGGACCATGGTTTCAGATTTGGAGGTGCTAATCCTCATCCCAACCGCTTCACACTCGGCTGCGAACGCTCCAGTGAGAGTTGGAGAGCCCTGCTTGAAGGAGCCAACAGTACCACATCATCTGCAAAAGCAGAGATGCAATACTGAGGCCACCAAAACGGACCCCCTCAACGCTTCGGCTGCGCCTAGAAATTCTGTCCATAAAAGTTATAAACAGAATCGGTGACAAAGGGCAGCCTTGGCGTAGTCCCACCCTCACTGGAAACGATTCCGACTTACTGCCGGCAATGCGAACCAAACTCTGACATCGGTGGTATAGTGACCGAACAGCCCGTATCAGGGGCTCAGTACCCCATACCCACAAGCACCCCACAGAACTCCCCGAGGACACGGTCAAACGCCTTCTCCAAGTCCACAAAACACATGTAGACTGGATGGGCGAATTCCCACATACCCTCGAGGACCCTGCTAAGGGTGTAGAGCTGGTCCACTGTTCCACGGCCGGGACGAAAACCACACTGCTCCTCTTCAATCTGAGGCTCGACTTCCTGACGGACCCTCCTCTCCAGCACCCTGAATAGACCTTACCAGGGAGGCTGAGGAGTGTGATCCTCTGTAGTTGGAACACACCCTCCGGTCCCCCTTTTTAAAAAGAGGGACCACCACCCCGGTCTGCCAATCCAGAGGCACTGTCCCCGATGACCATGCGATGTTGCAGAGGCGTGTCAGCCAGGACAGCCCCACAACATCCAGAGCCTTGAGGAACTCCGGGCGGATCTCATCCACCCCTGGGGCCTTGCCACCGAGGAGCTTTTTAACCACATCGGTGACTTCAACCACAGAGATAGGAGAGCCCACATCAGAGTCCCCAGACTCCGCTTCCTCCAAGGAAGGCGTGCTGGTGGAGTTGAGGAGGTCTTCGAAGTACTCCGCCACCGGCTCACAACGTCCCGAGTCGAGGTCAACAGCGCCCCACTTCCACTGTACACAGTGTTAGTGGTGCACTGTTTCCCCCTCCTGAGACGTCGGATGGTGGACCAGAATTTCCTCGAAGCCGCTCGGAAGTCGGCTTCCATGGCCTCACCGAACTCTTCCCACGCCCGAGTTTTTGCCTCGGTGACCACCAAAGCTGCATTCCGCTTGGCCAGTCGATACCCGTCAGCTGCCTCTGGGGTCCCACAGGCCATAAAGGCCCGATAGGACTCCTTCTTCAGCTTGACGGCATCCCTTACTGCTGGTGTCCACCAGCGAGTACGGGGGTTGCCGCCACGACAGGCACCAACTACCTTACGGCCACAACTCAGATTGGCCGCGTCAACAATAGAGGCGTGGAACACGGTCCACTCGGACTCAATGTCCCCCGCCTCCCTCGGGACATGGGAAAAGCTCTGTCGGAGGTGGGAGTTGAAACTCCTTCTGACAGGGGATTCCGCCAGACGCTCCCAACAAACCCTCACAATACGTTTGGGTCTGCCAGGACGGACCGGCATCTTCCCCCACCATCGGAGCCTACTCACCACCAAGTCAAGTCAAGTCAAGTCAAGTCAACTGTATTTATGGAGCACTTTCAAACAGCCATCGCCGCATACAAAGTGCTGTACATGGAGCAATTTAACATATACAATAAACAGTAAAACAAATCGGTAATAAAGACAGTAGAAAGCACCAAACAGTAAAACCAAGAACAAATTTAAGTCATGCTGAGTCGAAAGCCAGAGAATACAAGTGAGTCAGTTGACAGCTCCGCCCCTCTCTTCACCCGAGTGTCCAAAACATGCGTCCGCAAATCCGATGATACAACCACAAAGTCAATCATCGAACTGCAGCCAAGGGTGTCCTGGTGCCAAGTGCACATATGGACACCCTTATGTCTGAACAAGGTGTTCGTTATGGACAATCCGTGACGAGCACAGAAGTCCAATAACGAAACACCACTCGAGTTCTGATCAGGGGGGCCGTTCCTCCCAATCACGCCCCTCCAGGTCTCACTGTCGTTGCCCACATGAGCATTGAAGTCCCCCAGCAGAACGAGGGAGTCCCCAGCAGGAGTACTCTCCAGCACACCCTCAAGGACTCCAAAAGGGTGGGTACGCTGAACTGCTGTTGGGTGCGTATGCACAAACAACAGTCAGAACCCGTCCCCCCACCCGAAGGCGGAGGGAGGCTACCCTCTCGTCTACCGGTGTGAACCCCAATGTACAGGCACTGAGCCGGGGGGCAATGAGTATGCCCACACCTGCTCTGCGCCTCTCACCGTGGGCAACTCCAGAGTGGAAGAGAGTCCAACCCCTCTCGAGAGAACTGGTACCAGAACCCAGGCTGTGTGTGGAGGTAAGTCCGACGATATCAAGTCGGAACTTCTCTACCTCGCACACCAGCTCGGGTTCCTTCCCTGCAAGAGAGGTGACATTCCACGTCCCTAGAGCTAGCTTCTGCAGCCGAGATCAGATGGCGATCAGACCGCCAGGGTCCCCGCCTTTGGCTGCTGCCCAGCTCACATTGCACCCGACCCCTTTGGCCCCTCCCATGGGTGGTGAGCCCATGAGAAGGGGGACCCACTTTGCCTCTTCGGGCTGAGCCCGGCCGGGCCCCATGGGTGTAGGCCCGGCCACCAGGCGCTCGCCATCGAGCCCCACCTCCAGGCCTGGCTCCAGAGGGGGGCCCCGGTGACCCGCGTCCGGGCAAGGGAAACTTAAGTCCATTTATTTTGGTCATCATAAGGGGTCTTTTTGAGCCGTGCTTTGTCTGGTCCCTCACCTAGGACCTGTTTGCCATGGGTGACCCTGCCAGGGGCATAAAGCCCCAGACAACCTAGCTCCTAGGATCATTGGGACACACAAACCCCTCCACCACGATAAGGTGACGGCTCATGGAGGAGAACTGAGTTATTGCCTGCACGATATCCTGAGCAGCGCATGTTGTCAGCTGCCACCAAACACAGTTTTATGATTGAAACTATTTTTCTCTGTGTATTTAATGTACAAGACGAGTATTTTGTGCACCGTTATGTCTGTGCTCTTATCTACTATAAGGGTGTGCCAAGGTGCATCTTTAACACTGCACATCGTCTCATTCGGTACTGTTGCATTGATTGAATCCACAAATTTAAAAGCATAGTTTTTACTTCGCCAACTGTCTGGTATACGCACATACTTTGCCATGGGGTCGTGAATTTGTTGTACCGACAGCATCGATGTATTCATTTTGAAGGTGTGTACAACATTGTCGATGAGGATTTTTGACTTGGTCCATGTTGGATTTATGTACGATTGACAGCTCGTTCCTCTTCTCTAGGTCTTTGGCGCACTCTGCCAATAACGTACCGATCCCCATTCCCATCTTGCATCGTTGTACAATTTTTTACTGCATTCAAATGACTTTTGTGCTGAATGTGACGCTTGAGGTAGTCTAGTTTCCATTCGCTCCACACCTTTCTACAGTGAACAACGTCATGACGTAAATGCGTGAACGAATCGCGTCAAATAACAACTTGGAACAGCCAATCACATGTTGCATAATACAGAATAAATTATGCATTTATTTTAATTTCAATACTGGTTGGATTTTACCTTGTGCGCAGCTCAGATAGTTTGTGCGCAGACACGCAGGGGGCAGTGCGCATTTGCTCACAAACCATGCTTAGAGGGAACAGTGGTTGGTACCATGGTTCATAGCTATGCATTTTTCGTAATTTAAAGACCCATTTCCTATATAAATAGATTGTGTACAGAAAATAATTTGACAACCGATAGCTTTTGATACAAGACGTAGCTAGTAGTCGTCTTCAAGAGCTTCTGCTGTTTTCTTGTTGCTGTTGTTTTTGTCATATGGTGGTTCTTGTCCTTTGTGTCGTCTCCGTAGTCTTGGTGCAACGGAAATGGCAGTGCTGTTGGACAATCTGCATTGGTGCACCTGGATGAATGGCTGGTGGAGTCGAAGATGAGTAGAGAGGAGCGTCGACATGAAGTATGGATGTGTGTTCAGAACTGAGAGTCGGCGCTTGGAGTTGAAGCGGATCTGAGTGGGACAGGAGATTTGAACTGATCTCTGTATTCGTCAATGGACGCCGCAACTTCTTGTTTACTTTCAAACTTGAGACGTGTGCACGCCATGATCATGATATCTCTGATCCACTGCTGAAAGGGACTTAGATTCTCTCCTATTTATTTTCTAACTGCTTCAAACATCAAGGCATGCGTAGGCGTAATTGTTAGGATTATTCTGATTAATATCATTTTTATTTTTTGTTCCGTTTTACTATTTTTATTTTAATGTTAAATGTTCTGGAAAGCGCTTTGTTACAGCTGCAGCTGTTGTGAAAGCGCTATATGAATAAAGATGTGTTGTATATTGTATACACTGTTATCTGTTCACTAAAGCACCGCAAGGCTCGCCCGCCAAGTGTGTCTTTGGTGATTCAGCCAGCAGAATATGCCTGTGCATGGCAGAATGATGGATTCAATTGTCTCACTGAATTACAGACTCATACGTGCTTGTCTTTGTGTCACTTTAAATAGAGTGTGTGATTCCTGTTTATATGTCTGTCTTAAACTGGCCAGAAAATGAAGGCAAACATGGAAAAAAATGCATTTTTCTGTGTATGTGCACACAAGTACAGTATACCACAGTTTCTTCGTTCGGATAACTTTGCTTTGTGCGACTTGCAAATGGAAAGAGTATCTGAATATCCTTCACATTGTACGTATTGATATTTATCGTCTTGGTTTTTAAATGTGTTACAGCCCACAGTAACCCTCCCAAGAAAGTGAAAAGTAAGAATGATGACGAATGAAATTGATTAATTCTATTTCTATTCACTTGAATGGGGAAAATAGCTTTGGTTTGCAAACATTGTGGTAATTTAGTGAGCCAACATTCCACTGTACCCTGTACACTCCTGCTTTGTCTTGCCTGCATTGTTGTGCTTGGGTTCGCCTGCCTTTTTTGCTTTTTGCTTCCACGCTACCTCAACAATGAAACCTTGATGTGACAATTAAAACACACACACACACACACACACACACACACACACACACACACACACACACACACACACACGAAGACCAACATTCCATAAGTTTGAAGAGCTCCCTGTTTCTTCAAACCAAAGGGAGAGAGACAGACAGACTTTAGTGAAACACAGCAGAGGTTTGGAGTCAATCGATCAGTCAGAACTGTAATTTCCCAAAAATTAAAACTCCCAATGGTCCTATACTGGGCTTCTCAAATGTTCTATTGATTCAGTTGACTTGCCCTCAATTCATCACTGGTCACTGGTCAAAATTCTACTCTCCATAGGGCTAATACATTCTAGATGAGGGTCCTTTCTTTCATTTTGTGGTACCACAGAAGTAAAGGTAAGAAAATGCCCTCTGCAGGAAATGAGTTGGCAAATTCTAACAAACACCAAAACAGGAATGTTATTTCATCTTTTTTTTTTTCATAAGAATGAAATAAACTAAAAACAAAAAATATGACAACTACCGAATAAAAAGTGAATAAAAGTAATGGCACAAAATCTAACATGACAGCAAATACAAACTGGAATATCATAAGAATACCATATCCAATGTTCAACAGTGAACTGATTGGCAAGTTAAACAGAAAGGAATATAATAAAAACAGGCTCATTTGAAACTCTGCTCAAAGGAATTTTTGATCATGATATGTTATTTATGGGCCAATATTTTTTAAAATACTGTATCTTCCTGACACATTTACAGAGAATAAAATCAATATAACTACACGCACGCACGCACGCGCACACACACACGCACGCACGCGCACACGCACGCACGCACACACACACACTCACACACACACACACGCACACACACACACGCACTCAATCTGTACCCAATTGGCAATCTGTACCACAAGTGTCATAAAGTGGGTCATGATACTATACTCTAAACTCATTTTTTCATATTATGAAACTTTACCGATACGATATCACAAACAAATAATTGAGGGATAAAATAATGTACAGTACTTTCATCAACTTGAATTTGCGGATGTCTTCACACAGCTCAAATGCCAATTTGAATGCTGCTGATTATACATTTATCAATGCACAGGATTTTATGCTGTAAATTATGCATAAATGCAATGATCTTCCAGCGATGCTATTGATACATCGTGTGTGGCGGGCCTAGCTCGTAGGGTGGTAGTGATGCGTCTAGTGCAGCATGCTAGTGAGACGTTGCATGTAGGGATGCATGTAACTTCCCTCCCTTAGTTCCTGCCGCTGACCAACCCAGTTTGGGTAAAGGAAGCCGAGTGTGTAAGTCTTCCGAGGTCAGTACATAGCCTCTCCTTCACCAAGACTCCTATTGTGCCTCCTCGTGGCATCAAGACGGTAACTGGCCCCTGCGAGGCCAGGCTAAACCAGTAGGGGATCTCGGAGCAGCAGTGGGCCCTAGAGGTGAGGTGTGCAGGCCCACTACAATGTGGACACGCCCTGGCACCTCACCATCCACTGCCCCATTGCCATGTGGGTAAGCCCGGGGGGGGCGTATGGCTACGGGAGTAAACCCCTAACGAAAAATCTGTGTTCCGGGGATACACACTGGGCAGGTTCCCGACAGACTGGATTTCTGGCAGTCCCCTGCAACCGCACTCACTTGAAGGTCGTCTCGAGTCTTTTCTCCTGCCACTGGAATAAGGTGTGTGTGGCCAAGACTGTGGGGGGAGGAATTGCGCGCCCCGCCCCTCACACTAAATCCATTAGCAGCGCAGGCTTCAGCTTCCACCATAGAAGTCCTCTGGCGATGGGACAAAAGTAACGGGGGCAGGTCAAGGATGTGACTGGAAGCTTCTAGCTTGAATCCTGCACAGAGGCGGCGCAGGCATGATGGTCGTTGTGAAGATGGGATGGGACAACATCCTCCTTCGGCAGCATCCTGTGCGTCTGGGCAGACCTATTTAGGGACCGCACTGCCCACCCCTTATAGGGGAAGGGTCTAGAAAAGGTGACCCAAACATTGCTTGTTCCCCCCACACCCGGGTGGCCTACCGCAGCCACCAAGGCATCCCTACTATGCGGTCGAAAACGCAAAAATAAAACGAAACCCATGACTATGAATCTGGCTACCTGGAATGTCCGCACCCTCCTCGATGTTCGAGACGGGATAGAGAGACCACGAAGACGGACTGCCCTCATTGCACATGAGCTGAAGAGGTACAACATAGATATTGCGGCACTTAGTGAGACTCGGTTCTCTGGTGAGGACTCACTCACAGAGGTTGGTGAAGGCTACACCTTCTTCTGGAAGGGTCTCCCGGAGGATGAACGCAGACTCCACGGAATTGGCTTTGCTGTAAGAAGCAAACTACTCGTCAACATTCCTGAGTCCCCCAAGGCATCAGTGAGCGGCTTATGACCTGGCGTATCCCCCTGGTGAAAGGACGCTTTGCTACTTTGATCAGCGCCTATGCCCCCACCTTGGATGCCGACAACAACACCAAAGACGCCTTTTACGAGTCCCTTGATGCTGTTCTATCTACAATTCCTGACTCGGACAAGCTTGTCCTGATGGGTGACTTCAATGCCCGAGTAGGCACTGATGCCACACTTTGGAGACAGGTCATCGGAAGTCATGGGACGGGAAAATAAACAACAATGGCCTCCGACTCCTCTCTCTGTGCTCTGAGCATCAACTGATCTTAACAAACACCATCTTTCAGTTGAAAAAGAAGTATGTCACATCATGGATGCATCCCAGGTCCAAACATTGGCACCTACTGGACTACATCATTACTCGCCAACGGGACCAAAATGATGTCTGTATAACTCGGGCCATGCGTGGGGCTGAGTGCTGGACTGATCACCGGCTGAACAAATCCATACTCAAGCTGAGAATTCGACCACCACACAAGAAACAGCAACCTCGAAAGCGATTCAACTGCAGAGCTCTGGAATCCCCAAACTGTGTGGCCAACTACCGCAGCAAACTAGCAGAGGGCTTGCCACCCTGGAAGAGGACAGCAGTGTCCTTGACAGGGAAGATGAGTGGGCAAAATTGAGGTCAGCAATACACGAAGCTGCCTCCGTGACCATCGGCTTTATCCAAAAGAGACATCAAGATTGGTTCGACAATAGCTCTGCAGCAATACAGGAGCTACTGGAAACCAAGCGTAAAGCCCACGCCACACTGCTCTCCAACCCTCACTCTCCACTTCTCCTCTCTCACTACAAAGCCATCCGTAGTGAGACACAGAAACAACTTAGGATTATGGAAAACGAGTGGTGGCTTAGAAAAGCCCAAGAAATCCAGAGGCACGCAGACAACAACAACACATTTGCCTTCTATGATGCTGTTAAATCCTTGTATGGTCCACAAAGACAAAACATCGTTCCAGTTAGATCTGCAGACGGCTCTGTGCTACTCAAGGAAAAAGAGCAGATACTTGAGCGTTGGGCCGAGCACTTCCACTCTCTGCTAAACAAAATAAACCCCTCTGATCCATCGGTCCTTGAAGCCCTCCCAGAACTTCCACCAGTTCCCTCCTCGATGAACCACCTAAGTTCACAGAGGTACTCTCGCAGTCAGAAGTCTTAAAAACAACAAAGCGCTGGCCCAGATGGACTCCCAGCTGAGATCCTCAAGAAGGGAGGTTACCTCCTAAAGCGACAGCTACACCACCTCATCTGCAAAATCTGGCAAAACGAGACACTCCCTCAGGAATGGAAGGACAGCAACATTGTCACCATTTACAAGAGGAAGGGAGACAAGTCATCCTGTGACAACAGCCGTGGCATCTCCTTGCTCTCAGCTGCTGGCAAGGTTCTTGCAAAAATAATGCTGTTCCGCCTAACAATGCACATCACTGAGGATATCCTCCCAGAGACACAGTGTGGCTTCAGACAGAACCGAAGTACTCTGGACATGGTCTTTACAGCACGTCAAGTCCAGGAGAAATGCAGGGAGCAAAACAAGGACCTCTACATTGCCTTCATTGACCTCACTAAGGCCTTTGATACAGTTGACCGGGACATTCTTTGGCGCATACTGCAGAAATTCAGGGTCCCCTAAATTTCTTGGCATCCTCAAGCAGTTTCACAGTGGCATGCAGGCATCTGTACTAGTTGGTGGCCAAAAATCTCCTCCTTTCCGGTGAAAGTTGGGGTGAAGCAGGGTTGCGTACTGGCCCCAGTCATATTCAATCTTTTCCTGACGGCAGCCACACTCCTCTTTCATAAGACCATCCAGGAAGATGGAGGTGTGAAAATACAGTTCAGACTCGGCGGGAGCCTGTTTAACATCAGACGCCTACAGGCCAAGACGAAGACCCTGACTAGCAACATCCACGAGCTACAATGCAGACGATTGTGCTCTCCTGGCCCATACCCCAGCTGCCATGCAGCATGCTCTGAACACTATGTCTTCTGTTTATAGCGCACTGGGGCTTGTGATCAACATCCACAAAACAGAAGTCATGACGCAAGAGAAATCTCCACCCCCATCTTCAACATCAGCGGCGCCGCCCTCAAGGTTGTCCAGCAGTTCAGCTATCTCGGTAGCATACTGACACCCTCCTGCCAAATTGATGATGACGTCCAGGCTCGGATCAATCAAGCCTCCCATGCTTTTGGCAGGCTACGCTCTCGTGTTTCGAAAGCAACCACTTAAGAACACCAACGAAAGTGGCAGTCTACAGGGCAGTGTGCGTGTCCACACTGCTCTATGGGTCAGAAGCCTGGGTTGCGTATCGGCGTCATGTCAGGCGACTCGATGCTTTCAACATCAGGTGCCTCCAGCGCATCCTCGGCATCACTTGGCAGGACCGTGTTCCTCATACTGAGATCCTCCAACGCACCAGCTCCATCAGTATCGAGGCAACCTTAGCCCAGAGGCAACTCCGCTGGGTCGGCCACGTCATTCGGATGCCTGGTGATCGTCTGCCTCGCCAGGTGCTCTATGGTCAGCTCTTGGCAGCCAGCAGAAAGCCTGGTGGTCCAAAGCTGCGGTACAAAGACCAGCTGAAACAGACTCTTAAGAAGTGCAACATCCAACCCAACAACCTGGAGTCAGCTGCAGCTAACCGGCCACTCTGGCGTTCCTTATGCCACAAAGGGGTCACATGCCTGGAGGAGAACCGCACCCAGCAAAGGGTGCTGCGGCGCCAGCAGAGACACCAACCTGTACACGCTGTTCCAGCTCCACCTCAGCCTCCCGATCCAGGCCTCACATGTCCTAACTGTGGCAGGATATGTGGTTCCAGAATCGGGCTTCATAGTCATCTACAGTGGCATCTCCGACAGCAAAGATGACCACTGACCAACACACCACAGCAGAAGGAAGCTACGTCATCTTCGACTACGATGGACTGCCAAGAGAGAGAGAGAGAGATTGATACATCAAGTGCGTAAGATACTACAAGGTACTAGTTATAATAGTAAAGAATAATAATAGTTAGAATCGGAGGACCGGTGGGCCTGTGGTTGGTGCATCAACCTCACAGTGCAGAGATACTAGGTAAGATTCCAGCTCCGGCCTTCCTGTGTGGAGTTTGCATGTTCTCCCCATCCCTGCATGGGTTTTTTTCGGGCACTCCGATTTCCTCACACATTCCAAAAAACATGCATGGCAGGCTGATTGAACACCCTAAATTGTCCCTAGGTGTGAGTGTGAACGTGGATGGTTGTTCATCGCTGTGTCCCCTAAGATTGGCTGGCAACCGGTTCAGGTTGTTCCCCGCCGACTGGCCGAAGATGGCTGGGATAGCCTCAGGCACCCCCCGCGACTCTTGTGAGGATACAGCGGTTCAGAAAATGGATGGATAGTTAAAATTCTTTACGATATCTCTTGTTTATGAGTGTGCACTGTTACAGTGTGTGTGTGTGTGTGTGTGTGTGTAAAACCTAACAATGTCGCACAATTTTCCCATCTGTGCACAAGCTTCCATATTCCCTCAGCGTAAAAAATCTTTGGACTGATGTCTCAGCCAGTTGCTCACAACAATTTTGACTTTGTCACTTTCAAACTTCGTACCAACTACTATGACCTGCTGAGGCAGGTCAAGAAAGACATCAAGAACAAACACGGGTGTCATGATTCGGTTTGGGACCAACAGGTGCCACTGCAGGGCTCTCCCTGAGCTGCACACCTGTTGGTCATTTGGCAATTAGTGCTTTAAAAGGACTCCCACCCCGAGCATTCAGTGTCGGGTCATTGTAGCTTTTTGCCACTGTCATGTTTGTTTGCTGCTGTCAGGTTTGTTTCAATCATGTTTCTGTTAGAGTTTTTATCTTCAGTCATGCGTTTTGTTTGATACTTTGGACTTTGTTTTGGATTTAGTTTTCTGTGTTTTATTAAATACAATTCGTCTAGTACACCCTGCTCCTTCCTCCTGCCTGCTCCTTGGGGTCCACCACCACCACGCAACGTGACTGAATGACCCGACCACCTGGATCCCGCAGGTACAAAGGACTGGTCCCTATTCCACCATGTGCCTGGCGGAGCACGTCTGCGGCCGACACCCTTTTCCCCTTCAGGCAGTGCTGGTGATGCAGCTGTCCTGTTTTCGTCTCGTCAAGCGGCGTCTACGGTGGGCGAGCCCTGTCGCGTCCACGTTGAGCCGAGGCTCGTCACGTGTCTGTGTGAGCTGAGTCACATTCACGTCGACGACAAGCCGTGCCACGTCTACGCCCACGTCAGGGCGAGCCCCTGTTCACGTCCGGCTGTCCCATGTCCCCGCTACGTCGAGCCCGTCCACGTCAGGCCAAGCCCAGCCAAAGGTCGCTGTCGCTTTTGTTCCTGTTCTCCGGCGAGGCGAAGGTCGCCGTCGCTTTTAGTTCCCGTTCGGCGAGGCAAGGGTTGCCATCGCTTTCGCTCCTGTTCACCTGCGAGGCAAGGGTTGCCGTCGCTTTTGTTCCTGTCCCTGGCGGCGAAGGTCGCCGTCGCTTTTGTTCCTGTTCCCGGCGGCGAAGGTCGCCGTCGCTTTTGTTCCTGTTCTCCGGCGGCGAAGGTCGCCGTCGCTTTAGTTCCGTTCCCGGCGGCGAAGGTCGCTGTCGCTTTTGTTCCTGTTCCCGGCGAGGCGAAGGTCGCCGTCGCTTTTGTTCCTGTTCTTCGGCGAGGCAAGGGTTGCCATCGCTTTTAGTTCGGTTCCCGGCGAGGTAGCCTTTTGGACAACTTTGGGACGTCTGGGATCCGTCCCTTGAGGGAGGGTACTGTCATGATTCGGTTTGGGACCAACAGGTGCCACTGCAGGGCTCTCCCTGAGCTGCACACCTGTTGGTCATTTGGCAATTAGTGCTTTAAAGGACTCCCACCCGAGCATTCAGTGTCGGGTCATTGTAGCTTTGCCACTGTCATGATTGTTTGTTACTGTTTGTCTGCTGCTGTCAGGTTTGTTTTGGTCATGTTTCTGTTATTGAGTTTTTATCTTCAGTCATGCGTTTTGTTTGATACTTTGGACTTTGTTTTGGATTTAGTTTTCTGTGTTTTATTAAATACAATTCGTCTAGTACACCCTGCTCCTTCCTCCTGCCTGCTCCTTGGGGTCCACCACCGCCACGCAACGTGACAACGGGTGTCATAAGTCAGCAGGAGACATCTTGCATCATGACAACGCAAGGCCTCACACAGCAGCCCAAACGGTGCAGACCATCAAGGAGCTGGGCTGGGAACTGCTCCCTCATCCCCCTTACAGCCCAGCCTTGCCCCTTCAGACTTTCACCTGTTTCGTCCCTTAAAAGCGTTCACGGGAGGTCAAAGCACGCAAAGTTTGTATTTACAGAAGTGCAACTAGATCTCCACAGGCAGGTGATGTTAAGGTGGCTTGGGAGGACTCACATCTATTGTGAATGATTCCCCCCACAGCATACTGAGAACCACTTTGGAGTGGAAAAAGCAGTTAAATGATGTACGGATAAGCGCCAGGGAAGGGTAAACTGGCATAGCTCCCCGATGAGCAGCGGGGAACTGGTGGGGGCCGCTTCCATGTCCTACCGCAGTCCCCTTGCGGACCTCGCTGCTTACACCATCCTCACGCAGTAAGGCAGGAGGGATTTTGTGGCACGGAGGATTGCATATTTGTTATTCTGAGTTTTCATGATCACACTTAAATATTTTATAGTAACCATATTAGATTGATTTAAAATCAAGAGATTACACAAATACTCAGCAGGTGCATAGACAGGAGACCCATAATGACATGTGTACTGGTGTGGGAGCAGAGAATGTGGGCAATAAACTTCTGAGAGAATCCATGCATAAATTAAAGAAAATTTCCTGGCGTAGTACACTGACAAAGTTGTCAGATTTCTATGCCTTTGTACTGTTTGTCATCATGCAGTGTGTGTCAACTTTGTCCACAGAGCCCGCACCTAGGGTGGCAAAAGAGGTAGAGGTTGACAATGACAATGACGTGGGGGTGTTAGAAGTGGCAAGGTGACGGAAGACGGTAACAGGGCAACCGACCAGTGGCCAGCCAGACGCAGTCCACTCTCTCTCACCAAATTGTTCGGTCTGTTGTGGGAGTGGCATCTTTGTCCAGTGGAATGTCCAAAAAGGTGCAACGTAGTCTGCCTAGTTCCTAAACACGGTAAACTTGCCTCTACATGAAAATTACATTGTGTACAATTTTAATTGAGCGCATGGGTGGCCATCTACCAAAATACGGCCTTATGTGTGTTTTGTTTTGTTCGACCTGACTGTGGCATGTAATACAGTGGACCACAGTATTCTGTTGTTGATTGTGCTCGAGAGTGGTGTAGATCTTATTTGACAGGCAGGACTATTTTTGTTTGTCATGGTTGCTCTGAGTCCTACTCTGCCCCACTGTCATATGGTATTCCACAGAGTTCAACTTTGGGGCCGCTGTTGTTGTTGAGCAACCTCCAACTAGGTCCCAAAGCGGCTCCTCCAGACCTAGTTGTCGGCCATTGACTGGGAACTGTTCGTCGCCCTCCCCTCCGTGAGCCGTCACCTTACCGTGGTGGAGGGGTTTGTGCGTCCCAATGATCCTAGGAGCTAAGTTGCCTGGCGCTTTATGCCCCTGGCAGGGTCACCCATGGCAAACAGGTCTTAGGTGAGGGACCAGACAAAGCACGGCTCAAGAACGCCTTATGATGGACAAAATAAATGGAACCCAGCTTCCCTTGCCCGGACGTGGGTCACCGGGGCCTCCCTCTGGAGCCAGGCCTGGGGCTGGGGCTCGTTGGCGTGCGCCTGGTGGCCGGGCCTGCACCCATGGGGCCCGGCCGGGCTCAGCCCGAAGAGGCAACGTGGGACCCCCTTCTCATGGGCTCACCACCCATGGGAGGGGCCAAAGGGGTCGGGTGCGATGTGAGCTGGGCGGCAGCCAAAGGCGGGGACCCTGGCGGTCCGATCCCCGGCTGCAGAAGCTAGCTCTGGGGACATGGAATGTCACCTCTCTTACAGGGAAGGAGCCCGAGCTGGTGTGTGAGGTTGAAAAGTTTCGACTGGATATAGTCGGACTTACCTCCACACACGGCCTGGGTTCTGTTACCAGCTCTCTCGAGAGGGGTTGGACTCTATTCCACTCTGGAGTTGCCCACGGTGAGAGGCGCAGAGCAGGTGTGGGCATACTCACTGCCCCCCGGCTCAGTGGTTGTACATTGGGGTTCACACCGGTAGATGAGAGGGTAGCCTCCCTCCGCCTTCGGGTGGGGGGACGGGTCCTGACTGTTGTTTGTGCATACGCACCCAACAGCAGTTCAGCGTACCCACCCTTTTTGGAGTCCTTGGAGGGTGTGCTAGAGAGTACTCCTGCTGGGGACTCCCTCGTTCTGCTGGGGAACTTCAATGCTCATGTGGGCAATGACAGTGAGACCTGGAGGGGCGTGATTGGGAGGAACGGCCCCCCCGATCAGAACTCGAGTGGTGTTTTGTTATTGGACTTCTGTGCTCGTCACGGATTGTCCATAACGAACACCTTGTTCAAACATAAGGGTGTCTATATGTGCACTTGGCACCAGGACACCCTTGGCTGCAGTTCGATGATTGACTTTGTGGTAGTATCATCGGATTTGCGGCCCCATGTTTTGGACACTCGGGTGAAGAGAGGGGCGGAGCTGTCAACTGATCACCACCTGGTGGTGAGTAGGCTCCGATGGTGGGGGAAGATGCCCGTCCGTCCTGGCAGACCCAAACATATTGTGAGGGTTTGTTGGGAGCGTCTGGCGGAATCCCCTGTCAGAAAGAGTTTCAACTCCCACCTCCGACAGAGCTTTTCCCATGTCTCGAGGGAGGCGGGGGACATTGAGTCCGAATGGACCACGTTCCGCGCCTCTATTGTTGAGGCGGTCAATCTGAGTTGTGGCCGTAAGGTAGTTGGTGCCTGTCGTGGCGGCAACCCCCGTACTCGCTGGAGGACACCAGCAGTAAGGGATGCCGTCAAGCTGAAGAAGGAGTCCTATCGGGCCTTTATGGCCTGTGGGACCCCAGAGGCAGCTGACGGGTATCGACTGGCCAAGCGGAATGCGGCGGTGGTCGCTAAGGCAAAAACTTCGGACGTGGGAGGAGTTCGGTGAGGCCATGGAAGCCGACTTCCGGACGGCTTCGCCGAAAGGTCCACCATCCAACGTCTCAGGAGGAAACAGTGCACCACTAACACTGTGTACAGTGGGGATGGGGCGCTGTTGACCTCGACTCGGGACGTTGTGAGCCAGTGGGCGGAGTACTTCGAAGACCTCCTCAACTCCACCAGCACGCCTTCCTTGGAGGAAGCAGAGTCTGGGGACTCTGAGGTGGGCTCTCCTATCTCTGTGGTCGAAGTCACCGATGTGGTTAAAAAGCTCCTCGGTGGCAGGGCCCCAGGGGTGGACGAGATCCGCCCGGAGTTCCTCAAGGCTCTGGATGTTGTGGGGCTGTCCTGGTTGACACGCCTCTGCAACATCGCATGGTCATCGGGGAGAGTGCCTCTGGATTGGCAGACCGGGGTGGTGGTCCCTCTTTTTAAAAAGGGGGACCGGAGGGTGTGTTCCAACTACAGAGGGATCACACTCCTCAGCCTCCCTGGTAAGGTCTATTCAGGGGTGCTGGAGAGGAGGGTCCGTCAGGAAGTCGAGCCTCGGATTGAGGAGGAGCAGTGTGGTTTTCGTCCTGGCCGTGGAACAGTGGACCAGCTCTACACCCTTAGCAGGGTCCTTGAGGGTATGTGGGAATTCGCCCAACCAGTCTACATGTGTTTTGTGGACTTGGAGAAGGCGTTTGACCGTGTCCCTCGGGGAGTTCTGTGGGGGTACCGAGCCCCTGATACGGGCTGTTCGGTGACTTGGTTGAGTGAACGCTGGCGACGCCGCTGCTCAACCCGTATTGTTTTGTGTATTTTGTTATCGTAAAGTGTCCTTGGGTGTCTTGAAAGGCGCTTATAAATAAAATGTATTATTATTATTATTACTATACCACCGATGCCAGAGTTTGGTTCGCATTGCCGGCAGTAAGTCGGAATCGTTTCCAGTGAGGGTGGGACTACGCCAAGGCTGCCCTTTGTCGCCGATTCTGTTCATAACTTTTATGGACAGAATTTCTAGGCCCAGCCGAAGCGTTGAGGGAGTCTGTTTTGGTGGCCTCAGTATTGCATCTCTGCTTTTTGCAGATGATGTGGTACTGCTGGCTCCTTCAAGCAGGGCTCTCCTGCTCTCACTGGAGCGTTTCGCAGCCAAGTGTGAAGTGGTCGGGATGAGGATCAGCACCTCCAAATCTGAAACCATGGTCCTCAGTCGGAAAAGGGTGGAGTGCCCTCTCCGGGTTGGGGAGGAGATCTTGCCCCAAGTGGAGGAGTTTAAGTATCTTGGGGTCTTGTTCACGAGTGAGGGCAGAAGGGAGCGAGAGATCGACAGGCGGATCGGTGCAGCATCTGCTGTGATGAGGACGTTGTATCGGTCTGTCGTGGTAAAGAAGGAGCTGAGCCAAAGGGCGAAGCTCTCAATTTACCGGTCGATCTACGTTCCATCCCTCATCTATGGTCACGAGCTATGGGTCGTGACCGAAAGAACGAGATCCCGGATACAAGCGGCCGAAATGAGTTTTCTCCGCAGGGTGTCCGGGCTCTCCCTTAGAGATAAGGTGAGAAGCTCAGTCATCCGGGAGGGGCTCAAAGTAGAGCCGCTTCTCCTCCACATCGAGAGGAGCCAGATGAGGTGGCTGGGGCATCTGATTCGGATGCCTCCTGAGCGCCTCCCTAGTGAGGTGTTCCGGGCATGTCCCACCGGGAGGAGACCCCGAGGACGACCCAGGACACGCTGGAGAGACTATGTCACCCAGCTGGCCTGGGAACACCTCGGGATCCCCCGGGGAGAGCTAGAAGAAGTAGCTAGAGAGAGGGAAGTCTGGGCTTCCCTGCTTAAGCTGCTGCGCCCGCGACCCGGCCCCGGATAAGCGGTAGAAGATGAATGGATGGATGGATGGATGGATGTTCGTCGCCCGAAACTGCTGCCCAGGGGCTCCATCTGAAGAAAGCATGGTATTTAATTTCATTGCCATACAGACGACAATAAGGTCTATGCCCGGGCTAAGCAAAAAGGAAACTTTCTCCATTGGGTCACTTTTGTTCAGTCCGGAGGAAATCAAAGCCTGAATGGCACTCCCACAAAAAGAAAACAGTAGTTCTGGTGTTGTGTGCCCCTTGTATATCTCACCCTGCCGATGACTTGGGCCCCATGGTGTCTTACCAAAAGCTAACACTCTTAAAACTGGGTTTCAAATTGGACAGGGATGTTAAATTGGACCAGCAAACTGGGTATGCTTTTAAATCCAGACTAAAAAAAAAAAATCTTAGGTAGCTGGCTAAACTTTAGCTTCTCCTTTCACAACAGCACTGAGAAACAGTCTGTATGGTGGTATAATATTTGTATGAGAGTATAACGATAATAGATACATGTGCCGGAGTGTGTGCTTAAACTCGATGTGTCATGTTCTGCTCTGCCATGTTTTGTTTTTTGTTTCACCACCAGCTGGAGAGTTGGGCATGACCCTTCAGCGGTGCACCTGTCTCTCGTCAGGCAATCAAGCTCCAGTGTATTTAAGGACTCTGACTGCTTGTCTCTTTGTTGGATGATTGCTCTTGTTCGCCGTTCGTGCCCAAGTGCCATTTTCTAGACTCCTTGCTCTCGCTCATTTTTGCTTTGATATTTCATTTATTTGCTTATATATATTGTTTTCCTTTGTCAAGCTAGGGTTGACCATTGTTATGTTTGTGTGTTTGGACTCTTGTCATTTCATTTTGTGGATTTTCGGTTACCTACTTTGCAAGTGCTGTTTGTTTTTGTTCTCATTTGGTTTTCCTGGCCTTTTGTCGCCAGTGATTTCTGTATCTACTTGGTCGGTCTTATGGTTGTTTGTTTTTGTTGTTGTTGTTTTTTAAATGCTTTTCTAACGCAATTTACCTGAGTCTGCCTTTTTGGGATCCACTTTTCAACCGGTCTTTGTTCAGACATTCTCACCATGTGCCGTTGGCATATGTACGCATAAGCTTTTCCTTTTCTTGTTGGGATATATTCCACAAATGACTAATTTTACAAATAGGAAACAAGGCAAAATACACAAAAAGCAAGGGGTACGACTAGATCAATTCTTTACGTCTTCCCCTTTGAACATGTAAATTAGGCTTAATCCTGACCATTTGTTTTTCTCTTCTTTTAAATGTTTCACTTCCTACAAAATTATTTCCTGTTTTCTCTTTATATGTCCAATCAACAAACAAACAAACAAACAAACCATCCATGCCTTTGTTACATCTCGGCCGGATTACTGTAACACACTTTATCTTGGAGTCAGCCAGTCCTCCATCATGTGTCTCCTTTTTGGTCCAAAATGCTGCAGCTTGCGTCCTAACTTGAGCTCGCAGGAGCCTACCTTCACTGACTCCCTGTTCATTTTAAGATTCTTGGCAGGAGCCTACCTTCACTGACTCCCTGTTCATTTTAAGATTCTTGTCTTAAAATGGTCTCGCCCCAATTTATCTCTCTGAGTTCCTTCAGCTCTACAAACCTGCCCTGATGCCTCGGTCAGGGGACAAGACACTAATGGAGGCACCGTGGACAAAGCGGAGTCTCAGTCCAGATCGGGGTTTTTTTTTCTTTGCCAGTCTGCCCTTTTGGAAGGACCTATCGTTGAACGTTCTTTTAAATTCTTCTTCAAACATTCTATTTTTTAATTCTTTGGCTTACAACACAGGATGTGACTCGGCATTATTTGTGCTTACTGTTTTTTACATTATTTATTGTTTTAACTGTCATCACAGTTTGTATACAGCTGTGGTTGTTTTCAACAAGCTTTATGAATAAAATTGAGTTGATTTGAGATTTCGAAAATCACGTGTTGGATCAACAGTCCCCAAATGCATGGGCGGCATCTGAGAATTCATTCCGCTTTTCTTTTCTTTTTCTTTTTCTGGGGGAGTGGGGGGGGGGGGGTTAAAGCCATTGTGCATGATTGATTGATTAATTCATTCATGTCAGCATCAGTAACACAAACAACAACAACAAAACATTCAAGCAGGTTTTTCCAGGAAAACAGCCCACAAAGCATAAATAACCATACAGAAAAAAAAATCCATATGCAAATTGCATTCAGTTATCCAACCACCCTCATGCGGTCAGTGACACACACGATTGGTTACAGGATAATCACAACTTCGCTTCAAGCCAATGACTCACTGGTTATATCTGCCGGCGAGAGTTAGCGAGTTCGCACATCTGTTACAATCCTGGAAAGTGTGAAAATGTGAATATTGTCTCGGTTTCAGCACCATAAACAAACTGTATTGCTCCTCTCTGCTGTTAGAAAAAACATATACCGGTAATAAAAAAAAACAATGACATGATTGGATTGGATAAACTTTATTGTCAAATTTACTGTATGTGTAACATACAGCACAGATGAAATTTCTTCCCTCTCAACATGAAACAAGAGGAGCCGCTGCGGGTGTCTGCGCCGCCATCATAAGAAAAGTTAACAAAAAAAGACAAAATACAAAACAACACATGAGACACAGACAATCGTACACTCTTAACCACTTTCCTGCACATTCCTGCATATGCATATGATGGATCAACTGTGTGTATCAAATCAGCACACAAAACCTCAAATCAAATCTGCGTGGTTTGGTAACTTCCCTGGTTTTAACAAAACGGAGTACACCATGTTTTTCCTTCAAGTGTGAGAAAAAGGATAATCAAATGTTTCATGAGTGGAAAGTTAGCCAGGGTCACGGAGAGAGGGTGCAAGTACTAAAGATCGCATGACAGGTATGTGTGTTTTCAAGTCTGTCAATTAACATACACTAAATTGCATTATCAGAGTCTGTAATTGTGTCCTAAATATCAATTGGCAGTGGTTCTCCAAGTTTCCACAGCAAGTACCACCTAAAAAAAGTCATTCTACAAGTACCACCATGAGATTACCATCATAACACAATAACATAGTGGTTTTAAATAGTCTTAAAAACGAGGCACAACTTTTATCCCTAAAATACATTTGTATTTATTATTTTAAACCAATCCAACACGAAGCACAGTTCAAACTCGATGATGTGCGTGATTGTAGGAAAATAAAATGTAGTAATGATCACAGTTGAATGTACTGAAAAGGTTTAAGGAAAAGCATATTCCTATACAATAACTGTTTTGTTTTGTTTTAAACGCAAAACATTAAGACCCTGTAAATTAATTTGTACGTGCTTTACAATACAGTACATTAAATATGTTGAAAGATTAGTACTGAAAATATCGGCTAAGACTTTAGATCATTCATTCATTTTCCGAACCGCTTCATCCTCACTAGGGTCGCGGGGTGTGCTGGAGCCTATCCCAGCTGTCTTCGGGCAGTAGGCGGGGGACACCGTGAACCAGTTGCCAGCCAATTGCAGGGCTCACAGAGATGAACAACCATCCACACTCACACCTAGGGACAATTTAGAGTGTTCAATCAGCCTGCCATGCGTGTTATTGGAATGTGGGAGGAAACCGGAGTGCCCGGAGAAAACCCACGCAGGCCCGGGGAGAACATGCAAACTCCACACAGGGAGGCCGGAGCTGGAATCAAACCTATGCACTGTGAAGTCGACGTGCTAACCACTCATTTTAGTTCTGAATTGCTGAGATAAACCATAAAACTCTTTTTCACCCTCTAAGTTGTCCCAATTTTTTGGGGCAAGAGTAAATGAGGACAAGCCGATGCAACCAATGGACAGCATGAGTCGCTCCTATCCGCTATGTAAGTGCTCCCATTTCATTTGCGATGATTCGACACAAATGTCACTTGCGTATTGAAAATAATTTGGCCCATTTCTAGTCAGCAAGCTATATCCACAATCCCAAACAATCCATCTGCCTGAAAGTGCTATGCGCTCTTTTGGCTACAATGCTTCTGCCATGTTGCATGCATGAGCAGCGAACATTGCATGATAGCGACGGAACAGACAGCACCACTAAAATGGGGCAACAAGATTTTGATATTGTCTTTACGCCATTGGCCAAAATATTTCATGGCCCGGCACCAATCCTGAAGCGGCTGCACACGGTCGCAATGTTGAGTCACTAAAGAAACTAAAAAGGAATACAAAGTTACTTTGCCTACTTGGAATTAGAGGCGCTTATGCAAGCATACGATGACGATGAGCATGTGTTTGATCATTTATATTCCATTGACAAAATAAATATTCAACACAATTGTAATTATTTGTCATTGTAGACTAAATAGTGACTATTGCCCACCAATTACAGAGCCTTTGGAATTGGTCTTGAGCCAATATTACTGTACACAAGTGACTAAAGGCATTCCTGGCGGAAAGTTTATTTTTATTTTAACCAGAATAAAAACCCACTTAGAGCAGGATCTCACAAGTGCAACATGGCCAAGAGGTCAGCAGCAGTAACGGTATCGAGTAAAACCTTGTTTAACATTTAAAACACGGGTATTTTTCAGTGGTCTCAATCAGGTAATCCCTCAGCATTGAATGGAAAACTTCAAATCAAATGAGTTCAAAGAGTTTCATTTAAGTCAGTGTATTCTATGCTGAAAGCTTTTCCCCAAATTCACACAACCTTACACAGGGCAATCAATTAGGGTCAGCCAATGTACCGGTAAATAGCTGCGTGTGCTGAGAGAAGGCAAGTTTGATTGAGAGAATAACAAACAGTGACAAATATCAGTGCAGAATGTCAGACAGGGTCCAAGGAAAAAGCTCATCCCCATAGTCAAGCTGGGCAAGAAGGTCGCTCCTAAGGATTTCTTTTTTTTACCTTAAGAGAACCCAAAGTTGTTTTGCACTGGGCTTTAAACAAAAGCTCAGAACCTCTTGATCTTGGTTCTATTTGTGTAAAAAGAGCGACACGACATTTATTAGTCGCCGGGGCCTCAACTATATCATTAAGGACCTATTACCACTGGTGTGTTTTTGTCTAATCCCAGACTGGAATAAAGATAAGATATTGAGTCTAAAACGTCCTTCAGCTGGTAACTGATGACCCTCTTGCACAATTTAGCTAAAAACAGTGCATTTGTTTTTTTTAACCTCGGAAAGAGATACAAATCTAAAGTCTTACAAGTCATGGGTTTATTTGCAGGCCGTGGCATCAAGAGTGTGTTTAAAGTGGCCAGATGTCAGTTCAGAGTTAATGTAATCAAACAGAGCTCCAGTAGAAATAAAATGATCATTACAAAAATTTAGTGTAATGTAGTAACTAGCTAGTAGCTAGTGAGTCACCCCGAGGATAACGTGCCCTTGTCCGAAGCAATTACAGTCGAACTTCTTTTCAATGTACGCCGTTTACGTTTTCACGCCTATAACATTCACATTTCATAGTCCTGATTTTATGAACTGGATTTTCTATTTGCCGATTTTGCTTCCAAAACCTTTATAAATAAACCTCGGTATAACAGATTTTCCCCACAAAATAGTGAAAAGGCTTTCGTTAAAACGAACCGTATTGAAGCTAAACGCCGCTGCGACCTTGCTTATGAACAAAATGGACAGCGCGAGATTGCTCTTCGTTGCTTAGCAACACAACTGATCGACTCCTACATTGTTTCACTTCCAAAGACAGGCTGAAAGTGTCGCTCACTTTCGAAAGGAAATCTCCCAGACAAAGCTCAGTTGAGACTACGAATTGGCAAGGTCAACAATCATCCACAATGGCAACAAATCATGGCAGAGTTCAAGGCCAACAGATTGAAAGATGATCGTGCCATAGGCTGCAAATAAACCAATGTTGGGCAGCACAGTGTTTTACTGGTTAACACGTTGGCCTCACAATGTCGAGGTGCAGGGTTCGATTCCAGCGCCAGCCATCCTGTGTGGAGTTTGCATGATCTCCCTGTGCCTGCGTTGGTTTTCTCTGCGTACTCCGATTTTCTCCCTCGTTCCAAAAACATGCATGGCATGTTAATGGAATGCTCTGAATTGTCCTTAAGTGAGAGTGTGAGTGTGGATGGTTGTTCGTCTCTGTGTGCTCTGCAATTGGCTAGCAACTGGTTCAGGGTGTCCCCCGCCTACTGCCCAAAGACAGCTGGGATAGGCTGCAGCATGCCCCACGATCCTTGTGAGGATAGATGATAAAAATGGATGGATGGATGTTGAACAGACTGATTTTGATATATGGGCATTCAATCAGCATGGGCATCGGGTATAAAAAAACATGGGGCAAAAGACAAGGTTAACCGTCACTTCCGGTCTAAAATTACTTTGAGTCAATGGCTAGTTAAATGAATTCTGGGACTTCACAACATGGTACAATAAACTGGTCATGACACAGAAAGAGACATGAGGTTAAGTACATTAGGTAATCGGGGTTTAACACACAGGCACAGGTTAGAAAGGTGAGCACAAGACAGGGAGTAGGGGCAGGACACGCACACAAGGATCAACATCACACTCCTCAGTTTTGCTGCTTTGGTCTTTTCCTCTGTACAGGAGAGGAGAGGTGAGCAAAATGTATGTTTTCACATCAAAACCATCTTCCGAAGTTAAATTGCTGCGGTTCAAAAGGAGAAATATTGTGTGTGTGTGTGTGTGTGTGTGTGTGTGTGTGTGTGTGTGTGTGTGTGTGTGTGTGTGTCAGTGTGCTTACAGATTTCTCTCAGGCAAGTGGCTCTGTGACTGAAAAAGCAGAGGTGGCTGTATGGTGAGGAGAGGACAGTGAATGCTGAGCACAGAGGAAGAGGATTATCCTGACAATTTGCCCATGTTAGATAGCAAGCTACACTGAAGAACAAGACTACAAGATCCAGAAGGTGGTATGCAAAGTAGAAAAGATTTAAACTAAGGGGTAGAAAAACATTAAATTGAGGGGGAAGTGGCTGCAACGCAATTTCAAGCAAATGGTTTAGCAGAGTAAATGATAGAGGAGGGCATGAAGCAAAGACAAGGCACATAGAGAAAGCAAGAGCTGCCTTCCATCCTGTTAGTCACTGTGGAGTGGAAAATAGGATTTTTGTGTCACATTGCTCTGGCAAATTACTGCACACTGCTGGTTTACAGAGGCTAGCCAACGCACCTTCTTGACATCTCAAGCTTTTCGGAGCATAGCACAAGACTCAAAGCGGCCCTGCTGCAGATCTCAAATAGGCGCTCATATCATTCCAGATATATCTCTTCTTGAGTTTATCTGTGAATGCTACCGAGCCCTCCTGTGGAGTGAGGGAGTAAAAATCCATTTGAAAATCATATGGAACACTGTTGATTTTAAAACTTCATTGACTTCCATCCATCCATCCATTTTCTGGTTCCGCTTTATCCTCACAGGGGTCACGGGGCATGCTGGAGCCTATCCCAGCTGTCCTCGGGCAGTAGGTGGGGGACACCCTGAGCTGGTTGCCAGCCAATCGCAGTGATTTACTTTCTGTTAAATATGTTTATTAATAATTATAATAATACATTTGATTTATAAGCGCCTTTCAAGACACCCAAGGACACTTTACAATAACAAAAACCACAAAACAATACGGGTTGAGCAGCTATTGACAAAAAAAAGGTGTTTTCTTAAAGTGATTCAAGGCATTCACATTACTGATGCTGCACTTATAATAAAAGCAATATCCATCCATTTTCTGAGCTCCTTATCCCCCAGTTTTCGGATTCAGCATGGGAGGGCCATTTTCGAGGTGGACTTCCATTTATTCATTTTATGATTCGCTTTGCTCAGCAAGCATAACAAAATTAACGGTGAACTTCAGAGACCCAGCATTTGTTTACAAACGTTAAGGAGTTAATTGTCTCTAATATATCCACTTTAACATAATGAAACTATTGTCCTTTATGTCAATTATTCATGGAAAAACATCATAGCACGGCTCTTAATTACATAAAATGTATGATGTATATTGTCTGTTCATTAATTTGTGTACATGCACGCCTACAATGTCAGACTCCTCACAACGCTGAGATTATCACAGGAAAACTGTCAGGCAGCTATGTGCTAGGCCACTGAGTAATCCCTGAAAGTCCTTTCAGCCAGAATGCATCAGCGCCCTTTGACCCCACATGCTTTTCTTCATGAAGGGACAAAGTATCCACAAAGAAACACTGACTAATACACAAACAAATATTTTTTTTAGAAAGTCTTCCCAGCAGATGAGAAGCTGTTAAATCTTCAACGGGCTGACAATTTCTCAATTTTCTTCATTTTAATTTCTTGATGGTGTAATGACTCCAAGTCTCAATACGCTTGATTTACATTGCAGTTGGGTGAGGTGGCAGCCAGGGGAGGCACAAACAAAGATGCAGCTTACGAGGGAAGGACGAAAAGAGTGGGAGTTCATGGCAACTTTGAAATGCCAGGAGACAGTGTGCAGTAAATAAAAAATATCCTCACGACCAGATGAGCGATTTAGCGGATTATCCCTTCACAAAGGTCAATGCTGCCTTGGAGCACAACCAAAACAACAACAACCCAAGCAAGAATAACAAGAGGGGAACAAAACTAAATGAAGTAACTAATAGAAGATGCAAAGTTTTAAAAATTAGAAGCAGGGCATATAAAGTACAAAATCACCGAACAACTTGGCGTGTGTGAAGTTAATGCATATGGAACAAAATTGTTATTGCCCTCCTGTTCACACAAGGACAACCTAAAATGATTACTAAATACTTTGAAAAGTAATAGTAAATGAATAACACAAATACTGGATGGTCACTAATGAAAATCAGTCATTGCATTTGCAACAAAACTACAACTCATGATGAAACTACTTAAATATTATTAAGCTAACGTGTATAACTGTTGACCAGTACAGCATGTAGGGTCTCTCACACAAAGTCATCTGGGGGATATATATATATATATATATATATATATATATATATATATATATATATATATATATATATATATATATATATAAATCCTCATCTCACCCCTCGGGTGGTGTCCATCCCCCATTCAGCTCGGGTCCTCTACCAGAGGCCAGGAAGCTTGAGGGTTCTGCGCAGTATTCTTGCTGTTCCCAGCACTGCACATTTCTGGACTGAGATGTCCGATGTTGTTCCTGGGATCTGTTGCAACCACTCATCTAGTTTGGAGGTCACTGCCCCAAGTGCTCTGACCACCACACGCACGACTGTCACCTTTACCTTCCAGGCTCTCTCCAGCTCCTCTCTGAGCCCTTGGTATTTCTCGAGTTTCTCGTGTTCCTTCTTTCTGATGTTTCCATCACTTGGGACCGCTACATCCACTACAACGGCTTTCCTCTGCCCTTTATCTATGATCACGATATACGGTTGGTTCGCCATTACCATCTTGTCAGTCTGGATCTGGAAGTCCCACTGGATCTTTGCTTGGTCATTCTCCACCACCTTCGGAGGTGTTTCCCATTTTGACCTTGGGGTTTCCAGTCCACACTCGGCACAGATGTTTCGGTAGACTATGCCAGCCACCTGGTTATGGCGTTCCATGTAGGCTTTCCCTGCCAGCATCTTACACCCTGCAGTTATGTGTTGGATCGTCTCGGGTGCCTCTTTGCACAACCTACACCTTGGGTCTTGCCTGGTGTGGTATATCTGGGCCTCAATGGCTCTGGTGCTCAGGGCCAATGCTAAGATACTCTCATCCTATGTTTTTCCTTTGTTCTGACTGTCTCTATAAGAAGCCGCTCTAACACAACTCTAATTGCCCCACGGGGATAAATAAAGTTTTCTGAATCTGAATCTGAATCTGAAATGAGACATTAAAAAAAGTTTCACTTGGGGGCTGTGGCAGTATGAAGCCGTAACGGTAAACTGAGTAGATGAGATTAAACAAAGTGAATGGCTCACAGAATATAGAGAAAGAAGGCAAAAGATGAAGGGTTGGCAGGATTAAAAGACGAAAGGGATCATTGAACACAATTTAATCAGAATTAAATGAGGGGGAATAAGTGGGCAATAAAGAAGGATGGAGAGGGATTAAAGTAGGCAGAAACGGCAAGAAAGGCAGGCAGAGTGAGGCGAGTCGTTCAACCATCTTTGACAGAAGAAAATAAAGCACTATAATGTTAATGTGCAACCTAACATTTTTGTTTGTGAAATAGCTCAGACACAGACAGCTGGGTGACATTTTAATGGCAAACGGCATAAAGTGTCCGAGTAAGGAAGTCAGGTGCAATGAGGTGGCACCATCAGTTTTAATGCATCTTCAATGCAGAGCGTTAATAACTGGATGCCTGTCCCTGTTCTTTGCCTATTAAAGGTAACGGTATATTCACTACATCATTGAAAGATTAGCCTGTAGATATCAATCACGTTTTTAAAATAATAATAATAGACTACAGTCGGTCAGATCCAAGATGAGTTGCGTTTTTTTTCTTTGTTTCTCATAGGTAGTGTCGGGAGTAGTTTAACAAGGAGGAAATTTGTTTTAAACTCTGTGGCCACACCAGGTCATCACTAGATTGTTCCTTCATATTCATTGTTTTCTGTCTCACTCCTGTAATGAACAATTTTATAATAGAATTAATTTCATTGTCTGTCTGTAACTTCAGTTGTGAATCGCAGACCTGGGCCTATATTATTATTGTTGTAAATAATATCTTATATTATTCACTAGTGATTACAGGTCGTATGATCAAGAACAGGAGCAAATGGTGGAGGTTTGAAACCGACTGCATGTATTTTTTTCCTTGAGACTCTGCTTTTCCATGAATTCTATCGTTCTTGATATCGTCTGACCAATCGTCTCTCTTCCTGTATTATGTGTGCGGTATTGGTCTGAGCCATAAAATCAGACTTTGATACATACACACTTTTAACCAGGCCTGAGAAATGTCGCATGTCTTCCTGTCAAACTGTCTGACTTCTTTGCAAAGATGATACACTTTAAAAAGTTTCTTTGTCGTCCACCTTGTACCCCTTCCTCATTTTAGGTGATGTTTGTTTGAACTCTGTTGTTTGCAACTGTCCCTACTTGTTTGTACCACTATGTTTCTATTTATCTTTTGTACTCTCCATATAATATTACTATTTCCCCAAATCACTATTAGAATAGATTTTTTTTTTTAATTTTCTCATTTCGTACTTGAGTGTGAGCATTCTAACACGAACTTAACGTCAGCAGCAACTTTTGATTGAACTAGATTGGAATGAAGATTTGGGGCCCATTTAGTTGGACTGGCACCGTACACTTGACGTAGACAGGTGTAACTTCATTTTTGTGCGAGAGCAAGTCCAGTCGACTGTTTTTGGGGCCTGTTGCCCGTCTCTGGGTGTTCCTGTGCACATACTTTCCTTGCCCCTGACACATTCAACAATTTGATCACAGGAAGTAGTCTGTGCTAGGTGTAAAATCAAAAATCATAATTTTAGTGCCATGGCAATGGTCTAGCTCTTACCGAACAAAGTTCGTGCTCCACGAATACCTGTGGTGGATGTCACCAGATTTCATTCAAAAATATGACACCGGCATGGGACAATCCTTCTAAATCATTGTCGGAGTCAATTCATTGACTGAATATTTTAAGAGCACCCACGCCGCTGTTGGGGATTGGAGGGATGGGATTCACATATTCTGAACCATGATTGAGCCTGCAAGGTGTCTCAAATCTCCACAAGTCTCTCCACATCACATGCGCGGTCGTCACCTACATCATTCGCAAGGGGAGAGCTTGCAGTTTACCTCTCAATTCCATGCACGGATCCCAGCGAGTCTGTTTCTGTTTGCGGCAATGCCAAGCATGTGGTGACGCCTGATTCTACCATTCAAAGTCTAGCAAAATACCAAAAGAAAGAAAACTCCACCAATGTGAGCATCTTTAGAATGTACTGAGACTTTGGTAGATCTAAAGAAATAAAGATGATTGACTTTTGAATTCTTCAGGCAAGGTGAATGATCACCTTTTGTTGGGAAAATGTAGAGCTGCCATTTCTTCAAATGTGGAAGACGGAAATGTTTATGTCTTGAATTGGAGAGGCTGACATATATTGTCAGGGGCAAACTAGAAAAAATTGTGTATATTTGGGACTCGTTTATGTCGTTTTTGTAAAATGAAAACAATGAGTAGAGAGTGGAAAAGCAAGTATTTTTCATGTAACCTGCATTTTGTGTGTGTGTTTGACGTGTTTGTGTGTGAATGAAAGTGGGAAATTGGAATAAAAATATTGAAAAAAATTATTGGCTGAAACATCTTTTTTCATGTCATCTAAAATGTAGTAGAGGGGAGGGGTCGTGTTTTCAACTGAGATGTTAGTGACATCGAGATCAACCAGAAATTTAAACCCTACAGCAGGTTTGTCTTCATATATTTAGCGCAAATTATCAAAACAAAAAATAAAGTCAATCTCTGCACATACAGTAACGTGGCACCATTGCAAACGATGTGCATCAAGTTAAACTGGAAATTGATGCAACTTAAGTCATTTTATTTTAGGCCAAACGTCTGTAATGTGTGTTGTATTGCGAATACAACACATCAGAGCAAATCAGGCAGTCAGATAATTCTGCTTGGCACACTTTATGAAAACCTACTTCTGTTAGCTACATGCACACGTTCTCACAAAGATGTACTGGTATATTGGACATATTCCTCACTTGATCAGATCCATTAATTACTTCCCTTTTCTCCACTTCAGTCTTGCCCCCAGGGTGATGTATGACAGAGACTTGGATGCTTGGGTTGAAATGTCACCTTCATTAAACTGATATATAATCAATATGTGGAAACTGATAAAGTCCCAAAGTGGCTAATCAGACTGCAGAGGTCAGAGCGGGTGAGACTGTACTGCAGAAGCTCTTGCTCTATCTCTCTTCAAATGTCTTTAGACTACCCAGAAATTAACTGCCCCCCCAAACACACTAACAAACAAAAAACATATATATATATATATATATATATATATATATATATATATATATATATATATATATGGCCGCCTGGTGGTTGAGTGGTTAGTAAGCGTCGACCTCACAGTGCAGAGGTACTGGGTTCGATTCTTACTGTGTGGAGTTTGCATGTTCTCTGCGTTCCTACTCCCGAAGACAGCTGCGATAGGCTCCAGCACGCCCGTGACCCTTGTGAGGATTAAGCGGATCAGAAAATGGATGGATGGCTATATAGACATATATGTGTATACAGTATATATATATATATATATATATATATATATATATATATATATATATATATATATATATATATATATATATATATATATATATAGAGAGAGAGAGAGAGGGTTTCTAGATAAGGACTTTCTAGCAGTCCTTACCATTTGACACACACAAAACTTGGCAGCACAGGGAATGCAGAAAAGGAAATTCAAATTTGCAATCTGTGTGGGTGCGCACGTAAATGTGCGTGTGGGCTCGGGTGTGTGCAGGACTGGGACACTCTCAGTCAAACTTCCCTGAACCGACACTGGTCTAGAGATACAGGTTGTTGACTTGACATGTTATCTAAGATGGAGAGTTTGATTTATATATTCTATCTAAATGTATTCATGTTTTTAAAATGTTTTGTTTAAAAACAATTTGAAGTGCAGGATAAATCCATCCTCGTGTGATCAAGTAGTTTTATTGCCTGATTCCTCTTCGCAGGCACGTAGCCTCTGGTAACACAAGTACTCAGCATTTAACCCTGCAGTAGTGGGTGGAGGGGTCTATAAGTTGATTCTTGGGGTATTATATTGTGACACCGGTACACAATAATGCAGGATATGTCAGTTCCTTACATCCGTGCTGTCAAACTCATCTAGATGCTTATGGATCTTGCAGCAGCAAAAGCATTTTGAACATCCCAAGACACAATGTGTTATATCAATGCCTTCCTCTGCCTCAGGGTTCAACTTTAGTACTCCTGCTCCTGGATGTGTGAATGCACTCAAGCAGTCCCCACAGGCCAAGCAGTTCATTGTCAGCTAAGCCTTTGCAGAGAGACTTGAGAAAGCTTTTACAGCAGAGGTGCAAAATCAATGTTAGTGTCTGTAAAAAAAGGGGGCAAGCGCATTGTCCACCGATGCTCAATGTTAACCGGTCAGTTTCAGCCACTAATACATAGGTAGGACTTGGACCAGTTTAACAATTGGGAAAAGTGATGGATAGAGTTATTTTATTTTATTTTTTAAAATATGCCTGTCAAGTATGCATGTTTAACAGCAGAGCTTATGTGTAATTATACAGTGGCGTGCCGTCAAGCCTTAAAAGCCTTCTCTGCAGGTCCAAACACAATCAGGACAGACCTACATTTACCACGCCAATAAAGTGGTTATCATTCATTTTCAACAGTCTTTAGCATTTGTTTCATTGCATGTGGCTTGGGCCCCTGGCTTCTAGTCGTTTAAAAGTGATGTATTTATTTATTTATTTGTACAATCAGATTCCAGCTTCAATATTGCCATGCATATTTTTCATCTAGCACCTTCAGAACCATGAGTGCAAGCGTTTCTGACATTCACACCATTGGAAAAACTGGTTCTTTGTTATAAATCAGATCGTATATTCCCCTGCGGAAAGCCTTGCCGCAAGTAATGTGACGTCAGTTTATTCATCCTCATTGATTCAGCAACTATGATTGGTTCAGCTCGATAGGCGGCTGAAGCTTCATTTATGATGGAGGACGATATCAGACCATGATTAAATATTCACTTTCAAGATGCACTTTCACAATAGTTGTGTATAGGGGTGTTCACACGGCAACATTTGCTCCGGTGCTGCGCCGGCGCTGCCCCAGTAGAGCGTTCACTTGGCAAAGTTACACCGGTGTAGCCTCTGAAAACGAAGCAAATTTAACCCTGCTCCGGGAGGTGGTTTAAAAATTTGCTCCGGAGTAAATGCTCGTTTGCGCGTCAGCACCGATGTAAAATGGTACGTGTGAACGCTACAGGGTTAAATATTTGCTCGGGAGCAAATGCTCGTTTGCGGGCGGAGTAGCCTCGCTACACATGAGAAGAGTACGGCTAGAATGCGTTGCTTTCGTGCTCTGTTGTACTTCCGTCATCTTTCCTTTTGTAGGAGACTGGACTGTCTCGGAGTTGTGTAGTTTTTTCCTCTGTTGTGTGTTCACAACCCTCCCCATAGAATTTATTTTGTGATTTCCTCTCTTGATTTTATGTTTGGCGCATTATAGGGCCGTTCACACGGGCAGATTTATTTCGGACCTATGCCGAAACTGCTCCCCTCGAGCGTTCATACGTGCAACTTTGTTCCGGCGTAGCGCCCGAAAACAGCTTGTTTCGGATCAAATTTGATCCACCTCAGGGAGGTGGTTTAAAAATTTGCTCCAGAACAAATGCTCGTTTGCGAAGCAGCACCGATGCAAATGTGCACGTGTGAACGCTACAATTTGCTCCGCAGCAAATGCTTGTTTGCGAGGGTTTGGGGGAGCCTCGCTGCGCATGAGAAGAGTTGACTGCGTACGGCGTGAATGCGTTGCTTTCGTGCTCTGTCAAACTTCCGTCAGGTGTTTGTTTAATAACGACACAAGACATGGCTGCTAACAGTAGCAAAGCACCTCTTGGGTTATACCATCTCAACTAGAACGGGGGTGTTAGTCCCCAAACGTCATCATTCTTTTGTAGGAGACTGGACTGTCTCGGAGTTGTTTGTGTAGTTTGTTCCTTTGTTGTGTGTTCACAACCCCGCCCTCCATAGAATTTATTTTGTGATTTCAACGGAGACACAGAAGGAGAAGGACGTGCCTGTACAGTAGTTGCTTGAGTTGTGTATACGTTTTAAAAGAACCAACACGACAGCTCAATTGTTTTCTGTCGTTTTGCTCCGCAGCAGAAACTGCCCGTGTGAACGCAAGTGGAGCTGCTTCAACGCTGTGACGGAGCTTCATCGCAACAAAATACTCCGGTGCAGCGCCGAAATAAATCTCGCCGTGTGAACGGCCCTTATATGTTTGCTTTTCTGAATGTCATTGAAGTCATCGTTGATTTACGTTTTTGGGGGCGGTCATTGAACGCCTCTCGCGCAGAAGGCACGGAGACGGAGAATGAGGTACTTGTACAGTAGTTGCTTGAGTTGAGTATGTTTTAAAAAGAACCAACACGACAGCTTTTTGTTTTGCACTGCTGCAGAAAATGCCGTGTGAACGCAAGTGGGTCTGCATCGGGGCTGCACCGGCGTTAACACGCTCTGTGGCTTTGTACATGTGAACGCTCCACAAAATTTGCTCCGGTGTAAGATATATCGCAACAAAATACATCGGTGCAGCACTGGAACAAATGTGTGCCGTGTGAACACCCCTTCTGAATGGACATGTGACCATAGACCAGTGGTTCTCAACCTGGGTTCGATCGAACCGTAAGGGTTCAGTGAATCGGTCTCAGGGATTTGACGGAGCCTCTGCCTTAGAGGTAAAGACACACCCGACTCAACATGTCAATTAGTTATGACACGCCCGCTGCAGATGATCACTTTACATCGCTTGTCCAATCAGTGCAGCGGGAAATTTTGTATGCTCAGTAGTCAACGTGTGACTGTCGTGATAGTAAATTGTGTGATTTTTTATTTTTATTTTTTCGAAATTTTTTTAATACATGCTATGTCGAGCAAAAAAAAAAGTGGTCGGACGAAAATGTACAACATGAATTCACATGCATCATGGAACGTGATGGGACTCAGCGGCCTATCAGCATGATTTGTTATGCCAAGTTGAGCAACTCTAGTCTCGCACCGGCAAAACTGAAGGAACACTTCTTGAATCATATTTTTGTTTCACGAATGAAGGGTTCGGTGAATGTGCATATGAACTGGTCGGGTTCGGTACCTCCAACAAGGTTAAGACAGGCAGGAGCCTCTGTATTATGAACTGCGGTCAGTAAAATGGTATATACTGTATTTACTTTGTATTTAAATTGATAAAAATCGATTGTTAAGTACTGTATTGTATTTTGGAGATTTGGAGGTCCTGAGGTGATGTCAGAATACGGCTTTGATGCTAGTGCTATTTTGCTAGCAATTACGTAGCTGGCTTTTACTGCTGTGTTGGGTCTGTCTCAGTGATGGCCTGATACTGCTGTTGTATTCTACTCTGATCAAAACATTGTCGCACCTAGCAGATGATCCATGAATTGCAGGTTATTAAAAATATGAATTCCATGTCTTTTATGTATTTTTTCACTTTTAAATTATCCTGTGGGCCTGATTGAAGCTCATTGGGGGCCGGTTCCGGCCCCGCTAAGCTGTTGCTATAAAGCAACAGCTTAGCAACACCCTCTGGAGTGTTCATGTAGTCATAGTTATACAGTGTTTTTTTATTTTTTTAACTACATTATTTTGTGATGTGATCCTGTTGTTATAAGGTGGAACACGCCACTAAATACCCACTGAAGGGCTAGGTCCGAAACACGCCGCCCAGCGCTGTTATGTTATGTTATAACATTTACCATTATATTAGCTGTTCATTTCATTTTAGAATATGACAGTTGGTGTTCCAAAAAAATAAAAATATAATAATAATAATAATAATAAGCAATGCAGCATTAATTACCTCAGCTCTTTCGGCATCTTAGCCAGGATCATATTTGAAGACTGTCTTGGTTGTAACACAACCTGTTCAAACAGTTTTATGGGCCAAGAAGGAGAAATTGTACAGATGCAAGGGCCCATTTTGGAAATATTAATCACCTAACCTCATGCAACCTTTCCTTAACCTTTGTTGGATTATGTTAGCAAGTCATGGTGAGATGAAAAGGTGCTTCCTTTCCAACATAGGTAAGGACAGCACCATTTTTGTTCAAGCGATAACTTTTTTGATCACTTAAGCTTCGCTCCAATTCCTTGCCACCACCAAAGCAATGCGTCCTGGATGTGTGGGAGAATGTAAGCTCACTTGTCGGAGATGGCGCCATCAACACGGACACATTGATTCAACTGTGGCGGTGGGCGTTGGTTTGCAGCCTTGACCCGATCAGAGAGCCTTAGTTTGAAGAGCTTTTTTTTTAGACACATCACAAGTAAGCAGTGACGGCTCAGACGAATGCTGAAGTGACAGCCGAAACTGTCAGCTCGGTAAGAGGTTGTTGTTTTTTTCTTCACTAAAAAAAAGACCTTTGTCTGATAAAAAAAAGAAACCATAAAGCGATTTCAACGAATGAGAAGACAAGATAAACACAGTGCTACTCATCACCACATGTTTCTCCAATTTAAAAAGCAGAAGAGTCTAAATCTGCACGGGTCAAGTGAGAGCTGCCTTCCCCACCATCAACACAAGCCTCCTCACCTCTCTCAGAAGGCAATGTTAATGAATGTTAATTCCGGTATAAGGCTTCCTCATTAAGGATTTGAGTAAATAAGTGTACTGCTGTAATCTTTGTCTCATATATGTAAAGTATAAATACTGTTTACTGTTTAAACAGGCTATGACTCACATACACATATACACAAAAATTCCTGGGGGAGGGGGGTGTTCACCTTTTGTGGGGGGTTCTGGTCCCCATTAACCATGAAAAACGAGGGTTGTCATTACGATCAATACAAGTGATTCAACATGATGACAGAAAAAAGGAGTAGGCTTGGAGAATGGGAAGAGAGATTTAGTTATCAGCCAACACAATCACTGTCACCAGATTGACAAGCAATGTTCAACCTTTTTTTTTCTTTTTCTGTTGGAGGTTGAAAAGCTTAGTGTATTCACCCCCCGGCAAACAAACACATGCGAGACACAAGGTGCTTGTTTCCGTCAGTTATCAATGAAACAGGAGTCCATCAGTGGCAGATGTAAAAGATCTGTCGGTGCTTACCCGGTTAGTGGAATTCCATCGGCACTTGGTCTGTCAGTGTTTGGAAAGTTTCCATCATTCATCAGCCAAACACGAGTCTGACAGTGACTGACTGATTGATGTTCCGTTGATACTGATGGAATGTCCACCACCTACATTGTTCTGTACTCGATTTTTATTGAAATAAAAGTTTTGTTAACCAATACTTTCAAAGTCTCTTTGCGTGAAACTATGGAGCATCTTTGCTTCGTCTGTAAAGTTTATGAGACTCCTGTTAAATGGTGCCATAAAAGATTGTGGGTAATATATCAGCTTTCCTTTGTTGGTCAGAAATTTTCCTGAACGTTTTTTTTTTTTTTTTTTTAGATTAGGAATGACCTAATGTCCAAGTAGTTTTGGATCATCTTGCTCGGATAGGATGGGAAAGGAAAGTTCCTTGGCAAAAAGGAGCATCCAAAGAAGGCCGAGGTCTACAGATAACTGCTAACAAATGGATCATTCGTCCTCTGAAAACATTCTTTAGAAATTGTCACATGTCAAGTACTTGCTTGCATCGAGAAGAATCCAGTGCCATTGTTATCCATAATATTATGTGGAATTCAGAATTTTGTCCTCTCTTTTTGTTGACATTCATATTCTGGCACTTGTGCTTGTGTCCTTTGCATAAAGTGGGCTTGTGTGGACCAATACACGCAACAATGACTCATTTGTTGCAAATGTCGCCGGGTACCCTGAGGTTAATACATGTCATATTTGGTCTAATTTATTTATCAACAAATTAAGTCATTTATTTATTTATTTATTTTTGCGTGGGGCGGGGAGACAGTTCTGTGCTCATCTGAAACACACCATATAAAGCCGAAAACATATGTCCTCAGGGATCCTTTGAATATCTGAGGCGGCTTCTGAGCACCACAATTTGAATCCATTTGGTGTAAATGATCCAAATGTATTATAGCCGCATATTGTGCTTTACAAATTCACATATTTTATTGAAAAAGCAAGGTTGAGTGGTTGCTGATGGACAGAAACAACAGCACGTTAATTGTTTCCACTCATCACTTTGCCAACCTGAGGTCTGAAAGATTAATCGAGCCTGTTATAGCTCTCTGTGGGTAAAGGGCAGACTACATTTAGGCATGTGTACCACAACCCCGGGGATGGTCATGCTGGAGGGAGCAACATTTTTTTCATCAGTACTACAGGGGTGCCACAAAGGACCACACACTTCCTCAACACATGTATGACAAAAATTGTATTTTAAATATGGACAAAATATATGTATGCATGCAAAATATACGCTCCTAATATATTTCAGGTTTTTCTCTCTCTCTCTCTCTCTCTCTCTCTCTCTCTATATATATATATATATGTGTGTGTGTATATGTATATATATATATATATATATATACACACTGTATTACATGCCAATATTCTACATTCTGCATACTTAGTGAATGTACCGAGTTGTGTTTTTATTTTTTTTCCACTAAGCCAATTGCAGAGGTACGGTACAAATGCAAAGCCCAAGTCATTTGGACAGTGCAGCATAGAGAGCTAACTTGGCAAGACCGTAAGAGGCAGACAACGTTGTGTTTAAAACTTGCCTCCGATTCCCAAATGCCAACACACTGTATTTAATCACACCCAATATTACTCTGCCTCTCCATATGGTGGTTGCCGTAGGTAGAATGAACATGCAAGATTCTAGCGGTCTGGCGTTTCCATGGCAACTACAGTATAGCCTGACAGACCCATGATCTCTACCTGCTTGTCTTTTTTCAACTTGTTTGTTTCGATATTTTCCCATCATGAGCCCCAACTAATATGTTTATAATTTTATGAGTTCCTTGAATAGAAATGTCAGGTCTCAAATTATTCATAGTCGACAGCTGCACTCAATGAACTGTATAATGGTTAGAGACTAGTTTTACTGTAACTACATTTTATAAACTTTGGAATACCAAGCACAGAAAAGAAACAATGTTCATGGAGAAAAAAAAAAAATATATATATATATATATATATATATATATATATATATATATATATATATATATATATATTATATATATATATATATATATATATATGTATGTATGTATAAAAGAGTTAAAGAAGGTGGATGATTTTAAGTACTTGGGGTCAACTGTCCAGAGCAATGGAGAGTGTGGAAAAGAGGTGAAGAAGCGTGTACAGACAGGTTGGAACGGTTGGAGAAAAGTGTCAGGTGTGACGTGTGATAGAAGAGTTTCAGCTCAGATGAAAGGAAAGGTGTATACAACTGCAGTGAGACCAGCCATGCTGTTTGGACTGAAGATATTGCCACTGAAGAAAAGACAGGAGGCAGAGCTGGAGGTAGCAGAGATGAAGATGTTGAGGTCCTCTTTGGGAGGGTCCAGGTTGGATAGGATCAGGAATGAGTACATCAGAGGGACAACTCATGTTAGAGGTGTTGGAGAGAAAGTCAGAGAGGCCAGACTGAGCAGGTTTGAACATGTCCAGAGGAGAGAGGGTGAATATATTGGAAGAAGGATGCTGAGGCTTGAACTGCTAGGTGGGAGGCAGAGGGGAAGACCAAAGAGGAGGTTGACGGATGTAGTGAAAGAGGACATGAAGGTAGCTGGTGTGAGAGAAGAGGATGCACAAAACAGGGTTAGATGGAGGCAACTGATTCGCTGGGGCGACAATTGAAGGGAAAAGCTGAAAGGAAAAGAAGACGTAGAGGGAGGGAGGGAGGGAGGGAGGGAGACCCGGTTGTCGAGTGGTTAGCGTGTCTACCTCACAGTGCAGAGGTCTTGGGTTCGATTCCAGCTCCGGCCTTCCTGTGTGGAGTTTGCATGTTCTCCCTGTGCCTGCGTGGGTTTTCTCCAGGTACTCCGGTTTCCTCCCACGTTCGAAAAACATGCTTGACAGGCTGATTGACCACTCAAATGTGTCCCTAGGTGTGAGTGTGAGCGAGGATGGTTGTTCGTCTGTGGGTGCCCTGCGATTGGCTGGCAACCGGTTCAGGGTGTCCCCGCCTACTGCCCAAAGACAGCTGGGATAGGCTCCAGGGGTGTGCACTCCTATATATTACTGTTACTGTGCAAATAGTATAGTGCGTATGTTATGTATATTTAGTTTGGTCTCTCTTGATGCATAATTTGTCTTAGGTATGGGGTAGAAGTTACATTACGATTTTTTTTTCTTAGGCGTAGAAAAAATAGTAGTGTGTTTCCGGTAACATGAAATTTCGGCATAGGGTCGGTAGGTCGGACAAATGTTTTTATTTTTTTTAATATTTTTGCCACGCCCCCATCATAAATGTAAACAAAATAACCATAAAACATAAAACAAGGAGACATTGAAACCCCGCCGCGCGAAGGAAAACAAACAAACAAACAAAAACTACGGCAAGCCTGAGGATTTCACGTAACAATAGTTACCGGTAGCGTGTCGTTTCCGTGGCGTCATTTTACGGTACCGAAACATAGTTTAACCATTAAAGTCACCACACACGACTTGACTGTGTGATCAACGCGATTTCACTGTGCCTCTGTGTGTTTGTGGTGTGTGGGTGTGTTTCTTCGAATTTACTTTCGTTTTGAGTGTTGGGGGGACGCAACAGATAGGTGCGGATGCGGGTTGCTATTTTAGTCCGCAAATTGAGGAATCGCGGATGAAAGTTTGAGATGGCGGCGAAAAAACTCACAAAGGTCTACTAATTACGTCATTTAAGAAATGGCAATGCCAGTCTGATTTTTCGTATGAATCGTCCGAAGGGCGTATCACTTAACTCACCTGTGACGTATGCACAAAACACGAGAGCGAGAGACGGACGACGCGAGGCACGATTACATGGCAAATTGGTCATTAGATTTGTAGGCTAATCGCTGTGAAAAATATTATGAAAAAGTATTGGTTATTCTATAATTTACTGGTTGTAGCATGGTAACTTTATGAATAAAATATTCGTCACAAGGTGTAGTAATGCTAGACTGCAACACACAAAACGCGGTCTAAACTATTTTCGGAGATCGCGGCCGCCGCCATGATTCAATGTTGTTGACACACGACGGCAAATGACGCGCATGCTCAACGTGAATATCGCGAGAGTTTGCACCGATGTAAACATCTTTCCTTTTATTATTTACAATTTTGTCTGTGGTTTTATTGTTCTTGTTTTGATTGTAAAGCGTCCTTGAGTGTTTTGAAAGGCGCGTATAAATGAAATGTACTATTATTATTATTATTACACAAAAATGTAGAAGGTTTGAAAAAAATGCAGACCGGAACGTTTTTGTTCGAGGTAGAAATTCTCGGTCGGTCGGGTTACCGGAAACACACTACTTTTTTTTCTACGCCTTACATGCATGTCCAAAATAAGTGTTGAGTGTTCCAAAATATGGAAGCTACAGCATTTCCTTTTTCAGCTATGAATGTCAATACAATTTGAACATCTATGAAAAGAACAGATCATACAATTTCATCTGGAGAAATTGGTGTCGCAACACAAAAGATATGGACCATTCTCAATGAAAAGAACATTGTGTGCAGCACTTCTTTGGACTGCTGCATGTTCCTACATATGCTGACTCTCCGAAAAAAAATGCTTCATGGACAATAGATCTTCACTGGTATGATAAGGACTTTACTTAATGGCAGCTAAGGGGATTTATGTTACATTAACATTTCACGCAGAAACAATCTGGCTGGTTGTCTGGCTCGTGGTGATGAGAGGTGCGTTTGTCAGAAAGTAATTTGGGTGGGGAAAACCACTGATTTCTGTCATGTTCCGTAATGGGCATCGAGGAGCTAGCCGAAAAGAAGCGTGTTCACGATCTCGATGGGCGCCTTCTGGCGATGGTGACGCAGATCACAGAACCTCTAAAGCTCAGGTTGTCTTGGAATCACGTCGAACACAGACGGTTTTATCTGATGCATTCCCGAGCCGTTCCAGTTATTCTCGGTTTGCCCTGGCTCAAGACACACAATCCAGTTATTTCATGGGAGCGCCCGGCAATAGAGATTTGGAGCCCGTTTTGTTACGAGCATTGTTTGCGATCCGCCATAGAGGGGCGCGCGCGTGTTGGCAACGATGTCCCTGAAGTCATCTGCCTTGACGGAGTGCCTATTTGCTATCACAATTTGCAACTGGTTTTCAGCAAGGATCGCGCCCGATCTTCGTCTCCGCACCGTCCGTATGACTGCGCCATCGACTTGCATGTGGGCGCCCCGCTGCCGAGCTCTCGGCTTTATCAGGTGTCTCATCCAGAATAAGAGGCATTAAGGGAGTATATTAATAGCTCACTCGCTGCAGGTCTTATCAGACCATCACGATCACCGTTAGGTGCGGGGTTCTTCTTCGTTGAGAAGAAGGACAAGTCGTTGCGGCCATGTGTGGACTATCGTGGGCTCAATGACATCACCATTAAGAATAAATACCCACTTCCGTTGTTAGACTCCGCTTTCGCTCCCTTACAATCGGCCACCATTTTCTCAAAATTAGACTTGCGTAGTGCATACCATCTGGTTCGCGTGCGGGAAGGGGATGAATGGAAGACGGCTTTTAAGACTCCCTTAGGCCATTTTGAGTATTTAGTCATGCCTTTCGGTTTGACTAATGCTCCCGCGGTGTTCCAAAGTCTGGTCAACGACGTGTTGAGAGACCTATTGAAAGTCTTTTGTTTTGTTTATCTCGATGATATTTTGATTTTTTCCCGGTCATTACAGGAACACAAGCAGCATGTCAGGCTCATTTTACAACGGTTATTAGAGAACAGGCTCTTTGTCAAGGCAGGGAAGTGTGAGTTCCATGTACAAACCATTTCTTTCCTGGGATTTATCATCGAGCAGGGTCAGCTGAAAGCCGACCCCATTAAGACTAAGGCGGTGGTGGAATGGCCAACACCTCCGAACCGTAAGAAACTACAACGGTTCTTGGGGTTTGCAAATTTTTATAGAAGGTTCATTCGTAACTATAGCCAAAAGGCTCTTCCGTTAACTCGGTTAACTTCTATTAAGATCCCGTTCAAATGGGACTCAGATGCTGATTCAGCATTCGTGAACTTGAAAAGAGCTTTCACTAACCCACCCGTACTGCAACATCCTAATCCTGACCACCCTTTTGTTGTAGAGGTGGACGCCTCGGATTCAGGAGTGGGGGCAGTTTTGTCTCAACGTTCTCCAGTTGACCAGAAGCTGCACCCCTGCGCCTTTTTCTCCCGTCGACTCAGTACCGCCGAATCGAACTACGACGTGGGCAACCGAGAACTTCTGGCTGTAGTTGCAGCCCAACAAGAATGGAGACACTGGCTCGAGGGGACGAAGGATCCATTCACTGTTTTCACAGACCATAAGAACCTGGAGTACATTCGCTCCGCTAAGTTACTGAATTCTCGACAAGTCCGGTGGGCACTTCTATTGACTCGGTTCAATTTCACCCTCACATATTGCCCCGGATCCAAGAACACCAAGCCTGACGCCCTCTCCTGTCTCCACGATCCCGTGGAAAGGGACCGCATGCCAGGAACCATTCTTCCGGACCATTGCATCCTGGGGGCATTGAGGTGGGAGATAGAGCGGAGGATTCTGGAGGCTCACGATGGGGTCCAAGTCCCGGCTGAGTGTCCCGCAGGGAAGCTGTTTGTACCTCCACCACTGCGTACGGGGGTGTTGCAGTGGGGGCACGCGTCCAAGGTGGCTTGCCATCCCGGGGTGAACCGGACTCTGCATCTCATCTCCCAGCAGTTCTGGTGGCCAGAACGACGGAAGGATGTCGTGTCGCACTTCACAGTGCAGAGGTACCGGGTTCGATTCCAGCTCCGGCCTCCCTGTGTGGAATTTGCATGTTCTCCCCGGGCTTGCGTGGGTTTTCTCCGGGTGCTCCGGTTTCCTCCCACATTCCAAAGACATGCATGGCAGGCTGATTGAGCACTCTAAAATTGTCCCTAGGTGAGAGTGTGGGCGTGGATGGTTGTTCGTCTCTGTGTGCCCTGCGATTCGCTGGCAACCGATTCAGGGTGTCCCCCGCCTACTGCCCGGAGACAGCTGGGATAGGCTCCAGCACCCCCCGCGACCCTAGTGAGGATCAAGCGGTTCGGAAGATGAATTTTAAAATTGGTTCCAGTAAGTTTAGTCAGTACAGTCAAAAGAGCTGCCCAGGTTGTTCCCATTGTTCGCAAACATGAAGGGCACAAACAGGCGAACATAGACCTCCAGGTAACGAGACAAAACCAAATCAAATGAGAGCACAATGTAGAAGTAGAAGATGACCAAAGACACAGATTATATCTAAACCATTGAGGGAAACATTTTGCCTGTTTTATAGTCCATTTCTAAACTCAAGAGATGGATGAGAATAACATCTTGCTTCACTTGTTGAAAAGGAATATATGAGTGCAGCATTTATTTTGTGGGTTTGCTTGACTTTCACTTCATCAGACAACATGTCACCTATCTTTGCCCCTTGACAATGTTTGACAATGCTTGATACTGTCAGACTCGCAAATGTTTGCATTGCAAAGCTCATTGAGACAGGAAGTCTGAAGTTTTTTTTCCTTTTTTTTTTTCAAATGGCAGCTCAAAAATGTGACGTTTGCTCTGCTGAGCTGCTCTAGTTTCATCCATGTCTGTTCTCCATCTTTGAGCTCCTTGTAGTCTTCCCATGTTCTATATCCCTTGTAAATAAAAGCACAGTCATTTCACAGTGAATTAAACAGGTCAACGTTACTGTTGGTGGAAGTCACAAACAATTCAGTGCCTCCTAAGCTAATAGATATTTTTTAGGTTACGCGAGTTTACCAGGCATGCAAAGTTAAAGACTTTCTAATACAAGATGAGGGGATTTCAGTAAGTCAAGATCCAGTAGTCGCATGTTGATGCATATACACTACTTGTTTTTGCTTTTTTTGCTAAAGGCGTGAGATTGATGACTTTCTCTATGGTGCCTGACTTTGTTTGTCACTGTTACTAGAATTATTTCTGAGTTTGTTTAGAGCAGCAATCGACCAGTAACTCGCGGATTGGTCCATGTTGATGGCAAGGGGTGTAGGGAAAAACAAACAAACCAAATATTTGTGTGATTTCACAGACGTCTGTCTGGAACCATGCGAAAGGGGAGAACATCTTCTTTTGAACAGCAAAACGGTAAGCAAATTAATAAGTGTCTGAATTGTGGACAAATAAATTAATAACCAAAATAAAAAAAATAACCAATCATACTCAGTAAACCGAACCAGAACCGGAAATGAATTAGCCATGGAAAATTCTAAAAAATATATACAATATAATTTGCTGCTATAACAATGTCAATTTAAGAAATAAAAACTTGGGGGAAGGGAGGAAAACCGACAGTTCATTTGTTATATTCTATCTTTTGTATTTATTTAAAAAAACACTTGCTTCAGGTCCCTGGGATTAACCAGCTACAAATAAAAATAAATAAAACATTGTGGAAATTGTAAAACTCGAAGGAAGCGACAATTTTTCACTTTCACACACCAAGAGAGTGTGTCGTTTATTTAGCACACCAAAACCAGCTCTCGCGCCAAAACCGAGAACCGCTGAAAATCAGTTTCCATAGCGACAAGCAAAACTAAACATGGCGGTCCTTAATGGGACTGTAATTACTTCTAACCTTTGTATTCAGATATTTGCAGTTAGTGGTGAATTATGTATAGAGAAGTCACTACAACATTATTTTTTTTATTTTAATGTGCTACAAAATTAGAAAGTTGTTCTTCCATCCATATCCATGCATCCATTATCCGAATCCCTTTTGGATCATTTTCAGGCAGTCGACGAGGTGCACTCTGAATTGGTTGCCAACCCATTTCAGGGCACAGAAAAACATTCAAACTCGAAATCACACATGGAGACAATTGAGGGTGCTTAATTAACCTCCTGGGAGGAAACCAAAGTACCCGGAGAAAACCCATGCAGGCATGGGGCATTCGCCACACCGGAAGACTGGAGCCTGGATTCGAACCCTGAACCTCGGTACTGTTTGGTGGATGTGCTAACCAGTTGGCACACTGTGCCGCCCCTCGTGCAGGTGTTAATTTGACAAGTAATTGATCTAAAGTGTTGAAAATGGCTTGCTTGTTTTGACAATGCAATGTTAATAGTTCATTCATTCATTATCCGAACCGCTTGATCCTCACTAGGGTCGCGGGGGGTGCTGGAGCCTATCCCAGCTGTCTTCGGGCTTTAGGCGCGGGACACCCTGAATTGGTTGCCAGCCAATCGCAGGGCACACAGAGACGAACAACCATCCACGCTCACATTCACACCTAGGGACAATTTGGAGTGTTCAATCGGCCTGCCATGCATGTTTTTGGAATGTGGGAGGAAACCGGAGTGCCCGGAGAAAACCCATGCAGGCCCGGGGAGAACATGCAAACTCCACACAGGAGGCTGGAACTGGAATTGAACCCGGAACCTCAGCACTGTGAAGTCAACGTGCTAACCACTGGACTACCAGGTCGCCCATGTTAATAGTTGAAAACACGTAATTTTTGGGGTCTCCAGAAAAGTGATGATTTTGGAGGTACAGTGATCCCTCGCTCTAACGCGGTTCCCCTTCCGCGGCTTTGCTGTTTCAATGATTTTTTTCGTGCTTTTTTTTATGCTTTTAACCCTTAAAATCAGAACACGCCGGCGGCGCCGCGTGTTGACAGTACAGTATTTCCAAAAACTATTATAGTTATTTGTTGAAAACGTTTGTTTTTGTTGTAATTGGGCCTGAAAACAGGTTTTGGTCTTTGATTTAATTGTGTATATATAGTTAAGTATTGCATAATAACTGTAAAAAAATTAAGTTCACTACTTCACGGATTTCACTTATCACTGGTTCTTTTTGGAACGTAACCCCCGCGATAAACGAGGATTACTATACAACGATTCTGACTATATATATATATATATATATATATATATATATATATATATATATATATATATATATGTGTGTGTGTGTGTGTGTGTGTGTGTGTGACATGTGACGGGGGTCACAAATGTGACGGTCTCGAGCTCCACGTTGCTGCCGCCACCTCAATAAGACCAGACGCATGGAGTGTGGCTTTTTCTTTCTTTTAATACTGCAAAACAGTATGGCAGGAAGAATAGGTGAGGTTGCATGGGAAGCCGGTCTCAGAAATAACCTGCGACTTCCCTGGTATTTCTTCTTAACAAAACATCATCCATAACAAGACAAACTGCACAACAAAACAAAATAAACAACATGGGTGATCGTATATTAACTATTTACAGAAAAGGGGAAAAAAATGCACATACTCTGTTATTTACGTGATGCCACTGAACGCATCACATGCAGCAGAACGGCTGCGCAATGTACAATAATGGCGGCCGCAACGAACTGCGGGCACACGCGAGTCACACAAACAGCCAAATGAAAAATGACATGAGCAACTATATACAGTAAAACCAAAAGGAAACAAACATTACCTGCAACACAGTATGGCAGGAAGAATAGGTGAAGTCTCAGAAATAACCGCGCAACGGAAAAGCATTATTAACGCAATGGGTAAAAACTTCCACTCGACAAAACTTAAATAACGATACAAAAAGCAATGTGGACTCAGAACAAATCAGGGAATTAATTAAATACACCGCACCATAGAAAAAGGAAAAACAAAGTGAAATATTGTCATTAAATTAGAAATGAATCCGAACCGTCAATGAAATGCGACTTACCCTGCGACTTCCCTGGTAGCTCTGACTGAGCTACGGCGGGAAGCTGGTGCCGCACTGTGCGCTGTTGCGTCTCTTCCGCCATGATTTAATACTCAATGTTTCACTCCGTATATATATATATATATATATATATATATATATATATATATATATATATATATATATATATATGGAGCGGCTGGATAGCTCAGTTGGTAAGGCATCGGTTTGGCATACGGTCGACAGTGGTTCGAATCCCGCTTGGGGCAAAAATGAGCACATAACACCATCCAGTGTGGGTCCTTGGGCAAGATCCTTCACGCTAATGCCTACCTCATACAATGATGAGAGACAATAAAATGAATGACATGCCGGCTCAGACGTCGCCCGGCCAGGTCTGCGTCAGGTGCTGGGGAACCAGAGCACCTTGATGAAAAATGGGCTACTGGAACAAAGCGGAGATGGGCGAGTGCGATAACATGGCTCTGTTGGAATGCTACTACTCAAGCAACCCTAGTCAGAGGGGTTACATGCAGAGAATGCAGGCTGAATGGTTACTTCGAAACCCACAGTCACGGTTGACCACGAAACAACTAGTAACTCAGTGTTCCAACATCCACAAACGGCAATTGCTGTCACAACTTGAGATTGATGAGGTACAACGCAGGTTCCATGGTGAAGGGCCCCAGGCTGCCAGATCAGGGGAGGAGGTCATACCAGAGATTGGGAGGCAAGCCCTAATGAATGCAGATGATGAGATTGGGAGGCAAGCCCCAATGAATGAAATGCTGAGCAAGGCAGCAACTGACCTGAAAGCTAAGATCATGGCGAGGATGAAAGCTGGGCAACCTAGAAACCGATTACAACGGCTATGTGAAGTACCACCTGAAAGTCTCATGGAAAGTGTGAATGCAGCACTGAGGGCGATTCCTACCACAACGATCACCGAAACCAATGAGCTGATATACGCTTCAGCATCAGTGATCCTAGAAATCCTTGGCTATCGGAGCAACTATGAGACACGTTACCCACCATGGAAAAGACGGTTGGAGGCTAAGATCAAGGCGGCTCGGAAAGATGTGAATCAATTGACGGAGGCCCAGAGAGGTGTGATGAAAAGGCCGATACCTGAGAGGTACACCCAGATGACCATACCTGAAGCACTCGAAACTGCCAAACAAAGGCTCCAAGCCTTGTCCAGTCGCCTAAAGAGGTACACGAAGAGAATGAGGCCAGGCGAATAAACAGGCTGTTCGCAACAAAACCTGCGAAAGTGTACGCTCAGTGGCAGGGTCCTAACAGCAGAGCTGACCCACCAAGACTGGAAACTGAAAGGTACTGGAAAGGAATATGGGAGAGGAGGCTGCACATAACAGCAGTGCACAATGGCTGGTGACCCTGAGAGATGAGCACAGCAACCTCCTGAGCAGAACCCAGTTACCATAACAGTGGCAGACATACAGGAAAGAGTCTCAGATATGAAAAACTGGACAGCACCAGGCCCGGACATGGTCCACACCTACTGGCTAAAGAAACTCAAAGCACTCCATGAGCGCCTAGCAACACAAATGAACCAGTTGCTGAAGGATGGGACTCACCCAGGATGGCTAACTGAAGGGCGAACGATCCTGATCATGAAGGATCCCTCAAAGGGTACAGTCCCATCCAACTATCGGCCAATAACCTGTCTCTCCACAACATGGAAGCTCATGTCAGGCATCTTTGCGGCTAAGATAAGTGGACACATGGATCAATACATGAGCGAAGCACAGAAGGGCATTGGTAGAGATACCAGAGGAGCCAAACATCAGCTCCTGGTTGACAGAACAGTCGCACAAGACTGCAGGTCCCAACATACCAACCTGTGCACAGCCTGGATTGATTACAAGAAAGCCTACGACTCGATGCCACATACATGGATCACTGAATGCTTGGAGTTGTATAAGGTGAACAGGACCCTAAGAGCCTTCGTTGCGAACTCGATGAGGATGTGGAAAACCACACTTGAAGCCAATGGCAAGCCACTTACCCAAGTGTCCATCAAATGTGGCATATACCAAGGTGATGCACTCTCCCCACTGCTGTTCTGCATAGGACTGAACCCCCTAAGCCAAGTAATCACCAAAACAGGCTACGGATACCGCTTCAAAAATTGAGCTACGATCAGTCACCTCCTCTACATGGATGACATAAAGCTGTATGCTAAGAGCGAAAGGGACATAGACTCCCTGATCCACACAACCAGGATCTACAGCAGCGACATCGGGATGTCATTCGGGCTTGAGAAATGTAGTCGGATGGTGACTAAGAGAGGAAAGGTAGTCCGCACTGAAGGGTCTCACTCCCTGAAGGAACAATAGCAGACATTGAGGACAGCTACAAGTACCTCGGTATACCACAAGCCAATGGCAACCTCGAACTGGCAACAAGGAAAGCGGCTACGGCCAAATACCTCCAGCGGGTGAGGCAAGTCCTAAAAAGCCAGCTCAATGGCAAGAATAAGACCCGGGCAATAAACAGCTATGCCCTGCCAGTGATCAGATACCCTGCAGGAATAATCAGGTGGCCAAAGGAAGAGATTCAGACCACGGATGTTAAGACCTGAAAGCTCCTAACCATGCATGGAGGGTTCCATCCCAAATCCAGCACCCTGAGACTGTACGCAAGCCGAAAGGAAGGAGGCCGGGGACTAGTGAGTGTGAGAGCCACTGTCCAGGATGAAACATCCAAGCTCCATGAATACATCAAGGAGAAGGCTCCAACGGATGATGTACTCAGAGAATGTCTCAGACAATGGGGAACAGAGGATGAGGTGCTGGAAGAGGGACCATCATGGGAGGACAAGCCCCTACACGGGATGTACCACCAGACCATAAGTGAAGTGGCTGATCTCAAGAAGTCCTATCAGTGGCTAGAGAGGGCTGGCCTGAAGGACAGCACAGAGGCACTCATCCTGGCTGCTCAGGAGCAGGCCCTGAGCACCAGAGCCATTGAGGCCCAGATATACCACACCAGACAAGACCCAAGGTGTAGGTTGTGCAAAGAGGCACCCGAGACGATCCAACACATAACTGCAGGGTGTAAAATGCTGGCAGGGAAAGCCTACATGGAACGCCATAACCAGGTGGCTGGCATAGTCTACCGAAACATCTGTGCCGAGTATGGACTGGAAACCCCTAGGTCAAAATGGGAAACACCTCCCAAGGTGGTGGAGAATGACCGAGCGAAGATCCTGTGGGACTTCCAGATCCAGACTGACAAGATGGTAATGGCGAACCAACCGGATATCGTGATCATTGATAAAGGGCAGAAGAAAGCCGTTGTAGTGGATGTAGCGGTCCCAAATGATGGAAACATCAGAAAGAAGGAACACGAGAAACTCGAGAAATACCAAGGGCTCAGAGAGGAGCTGGAGAGAGCCTGGAAGGTAAAGGTGACAGTCGTGCCTGTGGTGGTTGGAGCACTCGGGGCAGTGACCTCCAAACTAGATGAGTGGTTGCAACAGATCCCGGGAACAACATCGGACATCTCAGTCCAGAAATGTGCAGTGCTGGGAAGAGCAAGGATTACTGCGCAGAACCCTCAAGCTTCCTGGCCTCTGGTAGAGGACCCGAGCTGAATGGGGGACGGACACCACCCGAGGGGTGAGATGAGGATTTTTTTTTTTTTATATATATATATATATATAGTTGGTTGTTATTGTGTTTGAATGTTTTAAGAAATCCAAATTGAAATACAATATATTCCGATGTATGATATATTCTGTGTTCCATCATTTGGAAACGTTTGGAAAACTTCCCCACTTCTGGAGCTCTTGCTCTCTTTGCTTTCAATTTGCATTGATCACAGGCTGAATTAACTGCACTCAATCTCCCTCTCCATTTAGATTGTTTAGCTGTAATGGCAGTATATTCACAGGAGCTCTGGTAAGAGCGGAGCAAAAGAGGGAGCGTGGTCGTTTCCAAAGAGGCCTGTTTTATTAACAATAACACAGTGGCTGGGCAGACTGATCAGTCTCCTTCAAGCATACATAATTACTATAGTACCCAGAGAATGAGAGTGATAGTGCAGATAGAAAGAAAGGTGTAAAGGTCCAGACAGGTGCAGCGATGTGAACAGTGCACAGAAAACGAGGGTCCATTAAGTTTGTCATCCGCAATACACCACCTGAGGTCACAGCGTGAGACATGCTCCTTTCTCTCTTGGCCTGCCCATCTCTGCTGTAATTGTTTGCCGCTCTCCATTACATTCTCTCATACTACACCTCAGCCACAAATAATTTATTTATTCACCCCCAAAAAAAAGTATGTGTGGAGGGAGGTGGGGAGTTCTCTCTATCCATAACAAGACTTAAGCGGAACAATGCATATTTAACTGTCTTTATTCCCTAATTCTCCCGCCTTTTTATTTGACATGCATGGCTGTAATCGTTAAGGTAAATGAGGCACAGTACGCTTGTACGCCTCAATCCTTCTCTTCGCCAATTACTCCCACACAATAAGGCGTTTTAATCAAAGACAGTCTTCATGAGAAGGGGTGGGGGCGCATAATTAGCTTTTCTTATCATATAAAATTATTTCAATTCTGTCTATAAGTGGTGTAGTGGTGAGAATTAAATATGACACTAAACATTTGAATAGACTGGTATTACTCCATATGCTCTCTCTTGCCATCTGCTTGTGAGAGGGATGAGAATGACAAGAAAAAAAGTTGGGAAAACGTAATTGTTGACAGGGGGGGATGTTTGAGGGGTCGGTGGCGGGTGGCGGTGTAGACAGTAAACGGACATAAGGCATATTAACTAAGGGAAACAGACATGGATGACATTATGCGCTAGGCCAATTTAGCACCAGCTAATATATATGTTCCGGCAATTGACGGCCTGCCCTTATCGTGAGTATAGTGATTTGAATCTGAAAAAGTTAAAAATCGTTGAAAATTGCTGGTACCTACTGTTACAAGACCACATTTAAGCCACATCTATTCTCCAATTATTGTTGACTTCTGCGTAACCAAGCAGTGTTGTGTAGTGATGGTTCCATGAGGCGTCGTGAAGCGTGTTGACACACGGTGTTGGTACTGTGTTGATATTGTGTCACTGACCACTGACACTTACTGGACTTCAAAAATCCCTGCATGCAACCCACTTAACAGACTGAAGTGAATTGATTTGATGACGAAGTGTATACAATATCATTCACATCCATGCATTCATATTGTATCATTCAATATGTTTCATTCATTCATTCATTTTCCGAACCGCTTCATCCGCACTAGGGTCATGGGGGGGTGCTGGAGCCTATCCCAGCTGTTTTCGGACAGGAGGCGAGGGGGCACCCTGAATAGGTTGCCAGCCAATCGCAGGGCACGCAGAGACGAACAACCATCCACGCCCACACTCACACCTAGGGACAATTTAGAGTGCTCAATCAGCCTGCCATGCATGTTTTTGGAACGTGGGAGGAAACAGGAGTACCCGGAGAAAACCCATGCAGGCCCGTGGAGAACCTGCCAATTCCACACAGGGAGGTCGGAGCTGGAATTGAACCCGGTACCGACGTGCTAACCACTGGACTACCGGGCCGCCGTCAATATGTTTCATCCATCCATCCATTATCCGAACCGCTCGATCCCCACTAGGGTCGCGGGGGGTGCTGGAGCCTATCCCAGCTGTCTTCGGGCAGTAGGCGGGGACACCCTGAATCGGTTTCCAGCCAATCGCAGGGCACAATATGTTTCAATAATGTGAAAATTATATGGATGAGAATGCTCCAGTGTTTTGAATTTCAGTCTGTTGCGTTTTTTACATGCCCCTGCTGTGGAGACCACACATTCACATAGCACAGATGAGGCCATCATACAAAGGAACTCCTTTGCGAGGTTTGGAAAAGAAGTGTGTTGGTCCTTCCAATACAACAGCGGGTGTTCATTGCGTGCAAGATTCCCCTCTGCCAGGTATCGCTGGACTTCAGATACAGCCTCTGCTGTTGCACCTCTTCCCAGTCTCCCCACCTCATCATCCAGATGCTGCAACAGGTCATCTAAAAAAAAAAAAAACAACAACAAAATTGGCATTTAGAACAGTTTCCCAAAACAAACTAATCATCATGAGTAACATGGCAGATGTAGTTGCAGAGGTGCCTTTTTTGGTATATGATATTTCTGTATGGCAAATCCGACATTTCACCTGCAATAAAATATGTGAATAGTAAACTAAACGTTACCTTGAAATGAATTTGAATTAGAATGGAACAAGACATGTCAATAATCTGAGAGTCACTTGGTGAGACAAGGAGATTTGAATAAATACCTTATTCTCCAAAAGGAGATTAAAATGGTCCCACATGGCGGACAATTTGCGTTTCTTCGGAAGCTGCTCCATAATATGCATGTATTTCGACAAGCGAGCGAGGTTGAGGTCTGGCTTGTTTCGGCAGGCGGCATCGTGTCACTAGACGCACTTCCTTATATACACGGTTTGGTGGGCTTTTGCGGCGTCGACGCACCCTGGACTGTGTCGACGCAGTTCATGCATCGCTCACGTGATTGTCTTGAAGCAGTATGTGCACCGATGCGGGGATTTGCCAGTGAGGTCAGACGCGTGCATCGACACATCTGTGTCGCTGGACCCATCATGAGTGTTATGGTTATTTGTTGACTTTTAGTTCCAAATTTAGTTTCAAGGGGGAAGTGAACCGTTTCGTATCTCACTGATACATCAATTATTAGTACTAGTCCATTTCGCACACCCACAAGATCTGGTATCCTAATTTTCCACTTCCACTATCATCTCTCTGATCACACTCCATCTGAGTCTTCCAATCTCGTCTTGTAGGTCTTCGCAGATTTTGTTGTGTCGACGGATGATGTTCTTTTTGACATACTCCCATTGCCCCAGGATATGGGACAGTGATTCATATTTTGGATTGCATCTCCTGCAGTTAGTCCTTCTCTCGCCCATTCCCGCCTTGCATCCTTGTGCTAAGGCAACTCCCAATCTAAGTGCCAGTCCCATCAAATAATGATTTCGTTTGAAGGCCACTTTTCAGGGTTCCTTGATCCAATAATTACTTATTCCATCACCCCGGAACATGGCAAATCCATTTCCTTGGGTTTCCAGTCTCTCACATGCCAAGTTCTCTTCGTCCCTCCAGTTGGGTAGGTTCAATTTCTTTTGCGTCATCTAGCTCCCTTAGTTGTCATTCTGAAGCTTTGGAGCCTCTCAGTGTCTCCCATGCGGGCTGTCGGACCATTTCCATCGCCAAGAATCTTGTCCGGCTGTCCTTGCTCCACAGGGGTGACAAAGTCAAATGGACGGATGGCCAAATAAAATATTTGGCTGCAAGCTGAGGGCTGGACTGATCGAATGTTCATTGAAAAATGTAACAATTACCACATATAGTTTATTGAACCAAATTTAATCGACTGAAAACCTAACAAATACATTGCAATATGATCAGATAAATAAAGCAACATTTTCTTATGGCTCTGTCAATAAACTTTAATTTTCAACAGGCACAAAAAACAAATTTCCCTTGTATAAAAATACCCATAACATGAATGAAAGAAGCCGGTATTATTTAAGAGTCCATATTTTCTCTTTTAGCAAAAGTAGGCTAAATTTTCTTCAAAGACAAACAACTAATAGCAATTTTCGATCATTCACTCGAATAAAATATTTTTAAAACATAATTGGATTGAAATACACTAAAGTGCAAAAATATATTCACCAACAACAACACTTTCTTCAAGGAGAAGTAACATGTAGTTAAAGCAAATATTATACTTCAATTTTTAAACTTGAACTGAGTAAAACTCTTAATATGTGATTGCACATTAATCCTGTATTCACTTCTTTGAGGCTGAGGCTGATACTTGGTGGTGTCTCATCTTTTCTAGTTCATCAATATTTGGGGTCAGGCTCTGAGCTGAACAACTCCTCAAAATTGAGTGAAGGTGTTCAGCAGTAAGTTGACTTGTGTGTGATGTTTTGTTCAGCTTCATCAAAAAAATAGTTGTTCACACAGGTATGTGCTGCCAAACATCAACAACGTTTGAGCAGCCTGGATGCGCAGCTGGGCCATTGTGTCGGGGAGGAAACGGGCAAACTGCGCAACACCCACTGCCGTATCTTTTTCATGCACTATCGTTGTGTCATGCATAGGATATAAAGCCAAAAACTCCTCTGTCACACGTTGGCTGGAGTCCACTCCGCGGATGAAAATTGACAACTGGGCAACGTCAGAAACTTCAGCGTTCTCATCCACAGCCAAGGAATATGCAATGACATCTTTTCCGTTTTTCACAAGCTGCTCTTTTAGATAAATGGACAACTGCTCTACTCGCTAGACAATGGTGTTTCTGCTCATGCTCATGTTCGGGGCAATTTTCGTCACAAACTTTAAGCATACAGTTTTTAATGAAATCCCCCCTCTGTAAGTGGCTGGGCTGATTTAGCGATCTCTTCTGCCGCAATAAAACTGGCCGTAACAGTGCTCCAACATATCCTCCAGATGCATTTCATTCTTATGACAGATATTAGCCTTTCCAACTTTCTGATTCCCAATCCGCCATCTCATACTCTCGAGCAGAGTAGTCCATTGCTCGGTGACTGATCTAGGTGCAGCCATTCTTTGAACGATTTCCGAATGAATCAAAGCCAGATTGGCTACTGGCACTTTGCCCATGGCCACTTGGTAAGTGATCTTAGAGAGGGCATAGGTTTTTAGTATCTTTAGACGTTGAGAGGGCGTGAAGTCGGCTCTTTTTATGGCTCTCTATTGTCGTTTTCAAGTCTGGTGGATGTATGCTATTTTCCGGCCCCACTTTGGACTCCAAGGTATTTTACCGACTCGCTTGAATTCACCTTGTGGATGGGTTGTCTACATAGCTTCCAAGGTTCTCCAATGTTGACCATCCCCTTTTCAATCATGAAGCCATGGCATTTCTTGGGCTGAACACTTAGCCCTGTGAGTTTGCAGAAATCCTCCAAAATCCTTAATTGATTCACCATACCTTCCTTTGAGCCACTAACCAGTAAGAGATTGTCCGCAAAAGCCAGTGCAGCAATTTTTCGTTCGCCCCATTCTAGTCCCCACTTAGCCGTTTCGAGTGAATGGATGAGGGGGTCCATTGCCAAGTTGAAGAGCATTGGAAACATTGGGTCACCCTGCTTTCCTCCCACCTTCTTGTGAATTGAACCAGACACTGCCTTTCCACATCTTATTCTGGTCGAGCAATCCACGTAGGAATATCTGATCAACTCCAGTATAAGCCGTTTCAATCCGCGCCATTTTAGAGCACACAGAATATGTTCATGAGATACCGAATCAAATGCCTTTGCGAAGTCGATGAATGCGACTGCTAGTGGTCTCTTTTCCGATCTCGATCACCCAATGAGTCTGTCAACGATCATTAAGTTCTCCGTGCAACCGTCCAATTCGGCGAAGGAATCACGTTGTCTCGGATCAATCGGACACGCGTGGGCTAGCCTCATCATCATGATCCTACCGAAGAGCCTCAGCAACACCAATCCAATCGTCACTGGTCTCCAATTAGATACGCCTCTCAAGTCCTCTGAATTTGTGGATTTGGGAAGCAATCGGGTCCTGCATTCCTTGACAACTTGAGGAATAATCCCTTGTACCAGCCATCTCGTGTATTCTTTCGCCAGTCTTGTTCCACTTCTATCCCAGTTGAGCAGGTTTCTTTTGGTGGTTCCATCCGGTCCCGGAGAGTGTCGTTTTTCATTTTGGTCAGGCTCTCCATGACTTCCTTTGGCAGGATGGGTTTTCAGAACCCACTGTTGTCTGCTCCTCCTGCCGACTTGAAAGGACCCAGACCCCGGAATTCACTTTACTTCTCCCATCTATCTTGGAACGCCAGATAGATGGCTTCATGGTAATTTTACATTTAACGTTCTCCTTGCCATCCAGTATGATTTTTGCCAACATCCCTTGGTCGGTCGTATACAATATCTGACAGGACCTGTATCGACCAACTTTTTTCAGATCTTCGCCTCTTCGTTCTCTTGTCCTGATGGATTTTGCCTATTAATGGGCGCTCTCTTTTCGGTGCTTCTTTCATCCCACCCAGGGCGGAGATTATTTCCATTGCAGTGGCCTCACCCGTCTTGTGTTCCGGGTCTGCATTCTTGACCAGAGCTATAATTACCCTGGTCTCTTCACCATCTTTTCCCACCACTCCGCCTTCCATTGCCTCCAAGAATCGTTTCTTGATTTGATCCTGTGGTGTCGTAGGTAATTGCGGGGATGCCCGAAGCCCATCCGTCGTTGTTTCCATTGTTTTTCGTTTCAGTGGGTTTTCATTTGCCACATCAATACTCATTAACTTCCAATTCAACCTCACATGCTCTGCTGTCATTCCTTTCCCGAGAACCAATGCTATATGGTCAAAAGTGTCCCCACGCTCAGCCTCTCGAGACTCTCGCTCTCATCAGTCGTCCAAGCCCTCGCTCGTCCCATTACCTGCTTCATTCCTTCTCTAGGGGTGTTCACACGGCGAGATTTGTTTCGGTGCTACACCGACACTGCGCCCGTAGAGCGTTCATACGTGCAAATTTGCTCCGGCGTAGCGCCCGAAAACAGCTTACACTGGATCAAATTTGATCCACCTCAGGGAGGTGGTTTAAAAATTTGCTCCAGAGCAAATGCTCGTTTGCGGGGCAACACCGCTGTAAATTTGCACGTGTGAACGCTACAATTTGCTTCGCAGCAAATGCTCGTTTGCGGGGGGTAAGCCTCGCTGCGCATGAGAAGAGTTTATTACGTACGGCGAGAATGCGTTGCTTTCGTGCTCTGTCGGACTTCCGTCAGGTGTTTGTTTAATAACGACACAAGATATGGCTGGTAACAGTAGCAAAGCACCTCTTGGGTTATACCATCTCAACTAGAAGGGGGGGATAGTCCCCAAACGTCAACTTTCCTTTTGTAGGAGACTGGACTGTCTCGGAGTTGTTTGTGTAGTTTGTTCCTTTGTTGTGTGTTCACAACTCCCCCGTGCCCCATAGAATTTATTTTGTGATTTCCTCTCTTAATTTTTCTGTTTGGAGCATTACATTTTTGCTTTTCTGAGTGTCATTGAAGTCACTCTCGAGCAGAAGGCACGGAGACCGAGAAGGAGAAGGACGTGCCTGTACAGTAATTGCTTGAGTTGTGTATACGTTTTAAAAAGAACCAACACGACAGCTCATTTGTTTTCTGTCGTTTTGCTCCGCTGCAGAAACTGCCCGTGTGAACGCAAGTGGAGCTGCGTCGACGCTGCGGTGGTGCTGCCACGCTCAGCGGCTTTGTACGTGTGAACGCTCCACAAAATTTGTTCCGGTGTAAAATATATCACAACAAAATACACCGGTGCAGCGCTGGAGCAAATGTGTGCCGTGTGAACACCCCTTCTGATATTCGGATATTTTGTCTCTGTTCGACTCATCTGAGTGGGTATGTCTTTATTCTGAGAGATTCCCCTTACCGTGGCAAAACATTTTTAGCATAGGTTACATCCCCGGCTCGCTGAACCGTTATTTACATTTCCTTTACATTTTGGGATATGGCATGCTATGGAGTGGCAGCTAAGTGATCGATTCTTGCATCTTCGACATATGTACACCTACTTAGCGTTCTTGTGTCTAGAAATGAAGTGTTTATTCAGTGTCCATATTCCCCAGATGTTTATTCCACATAATGGGCAAGAGAATTCATATCTGGGTATTTTCACGGTCACTGTTCTGGGCGAGCGACTTGGACTTCCTTCACCAAACTTTGCGCTTTTGGGACTTTTGAGTGGGGTCTTAACAGTATCACCTGTTATTGGCTCTTTGGCAGCATGATCTGGCCATGGTGTCAACATGAGCTCCTCACATTTCCGTTTCCTTGACAGGCCGTCTCCGTTTATTGGTTTCAGCACCCCTGAAGGACTCACGAGGGATTGGCCAGCTGAGTTCGATCCGCTCCTCCGGCTCAACTGGCTGGCCTCTCGGGTCTGCGTCTTTGTTAATGCGGTCTTCCGGGGTTGGGAGTTTTCGCAACCTTCACATGCTGTTTTATCACCATTTGCGCTCCTTTGTGTTGCTTATTTGGGGCCTTACCTCCCATTTGTTAGCCCATTTTTCTGCACCCCTTATTGTACCCCCATATATTGTCTGCTCCTTTATGGGCTTTCCCATCTCGATGAGGGATCTGCTCGAGTTGTACTTAGGTAGTGCTTGTCGTGTGCCGTCACTGGTTTCCCGGCCTTCCGTTCCATTGTACCTCCTGTTTGTTGAACGTCCTTTACCGATGCCATAACTTTCATTCAGCACGTGTTGGAGGAAGGTGTCGATGGATGAGTCATGAAGAGTGGTCGAGGTCGACCTGATCAAAACCGGTCCTCCGCGTGTTCGTTTGATTCGGGCTGAATTGTGATGCGAGAATCAGAGGCTGGAAATGGAGAAGTTTCTTGCAAGAAGTTTTACTGAATTCAGGGCACAAGTGTGTACAAACAAGCGTTGTAACAAAGGCACAAATGCGCAAAGACAAAGTTTCAGGACAAGACTTATATATCCTAGTTGGGGCGGATCTCCCTATGGTCAGCACATTTTCCTATCGCACACACTAACCTTTCAGTTTCCAATTGATTGTTTCTGTCGTTTTTCCAATAGGATTATTCTCTGCCATATTCGAATCCCTATGTGCATAAATTAAATTAATGTCTCTTCTCTTGTGATTTCCAATGGTTACATCGTTTCTCGGAAAAGGTTTTATTGTTCTGTTATATCATTTCTCGGAAGGGTAACTTGATGTTCTGCAGAAATGGAACATAGCTGCATTCGAAAACCGCAGTCTAGCCACGCGGCATGTTTTGTACTCATACGATCCTCTGTTCAGGAAAGGTGTTATCAGTATTTTCTGTTGCAGATGCAGGTCAAATCAAGGTCACCTTACAGAGTTCAACTTACGGTCATGCGTTAAATTCAGTATGGGGTTTTCCAGTCAACATTTGTCGTCTGTATGGTTTTAAGATCACTTCACACGCCAGGTTTGAGCCTTCTGTGGGCACACATACATATGGGTTTGGTTAGCCATCTATCCTGTGAGTCCCTTTAATATTTCACCATTTGCATTGCTGAATGCCATCTATTCATTCAATCATCAATTAAATTTTATCAATTCATCTATTCATATTTCATTTTCATCTTTTCATATTCATTAGCCTTCATCCAGAAGGACTGAATTTCCAGTGTAAATCCTTGACGTATTCATATATAGGTACGTGCCACATTGCAAGTTTTGGTTTTCTTTCCAAACATTTGTTGGATTCCCGAGGGATACTCTTATTTGAGCCTCCGTATTGCCCTTCCAGCCTTCTTTCCCTGCTGATTCCTCCAAGCCCGTTCCCTTGGCTGTGGGTTCGCTAGACGGTGGGTAGGGACAGTGGGAATTTCGTTCATCCATTCATGCGCATCACAAAGTAGATAAAATACAATACAATCCATCCTGATTTATATTGCGCTTTCACAACAGCTGCAGTTGTAACAAAGCGCTTAACAAAACAGTGAACATAAATTAAAATAATAAACACAACACATAACATAAAACACAGACAGTTGTGCAATCCTAACCACTTTTCCCTCACACGCTTTGTTGTTTAAAGCAGTTTGAGATAAAAGAGAAAAGAATCAAAGTGTCCTTTCACCAGTGGATCAGAGAGGTCATGCTCAAAATGTGCACACGTCAGCTACAAGCTAAGTTTCAAAGTCAACAAGAAGCCGTAGCATCCATTGACAAAAAAAGAGATTGGTTCACTTCTCCTGTCCAATGTAAATTCATTTCAACTTCAAGTGGTGACTCAGTTCCGAATAAACATCTGCGCTCCGCGCCGATGCTCCTCTCTCCTCATCCTCAACTTCAGCAGCCATCCATCCAGCCGCACCAATGCTGACTGTCCAACAGCATTGACATTGAACAAAACGGGGCTGTGAAAAATGCTGCCCATTAAAGCCGCAAAAATCAAATAGCGCCGACATTCCTCCCAATCAAAATCTGTGCTGGTACAGGCGTGCTGCCGAGAAGGTGCAACCACCAAGCACAGATTCTTCTCCTTTGATGAATGTCGTGGCCAAAAAAATGCTGAAAACAGTCCACTTCAGGTCCACACAACGAAACAACAAACACCATGTGACAAAACAAAAGACAAAATCAACAAAAAACAATTAAAAAAAGCAAGGCTCTCGAAGAGCACATGCCGATGGCTGCCTATTCGGACACCATCTTGGGAAAAAAAAATGATGACGAGGCATTTGGCTACCTAAAGAGAGTCATAGTTGCTCCCACTGTTTACCCGTGCTTCATTGAATTTCTTCACTTTGACATTCAGAGCACTGGGCAGAAATCACATCGCGGCTCCCGGGCTTTGACACGACAATTGTCGAAAACGCCTCAGCGATGGCGCTGCCATTCAAACAACAGTGATTAATACACAGAACGTACTACAGCCCATCATCAATCCCGTTACTTGATTGACATAGAGGGCAACCAATCAGATGACTGAATCACCGCTCATGCGCAGACAACGGCGCTAAGTGCTAAATGCTAAGCTAGTCAGCGAATTACCTCTGTTTTTAAGGCAGGGGTGCCCAATACGTTGCTCGCAATCGACCAAGAGCCAGCAGACTGGCCCCAAGTCGACCGGTGGAAATGGGGAAAAAAAAAGATTTGTGTGTTTGTGTCATTTATGTTTGGGCGCTCTGGCTGTTGCTCGTCGTGGCGTGCATGATTATGTACGCGAGTGCACAAATAATATGTGTATTTGTGTGTGTGTGTTCATATGCTTGCATGTGCGCGGTCGGGTCGATCGTGGGAGGTCGGTCGATCTTTGGGCAAAAAAAGCGTGTGTGCATGCGTGTGTGCGCGCGCGCGTGGTTTGTGACTCTGCAGTAACACGGTAAAAAAATTGGCTTAGTCTCTGACTGTTTGGCCTCCCCTGTTCTATGGTATCATGTCGGCATTGACATCACATGCACATGCAGCACAAGAACACACACACACACACACACACACACACACACACACACAACAATACGGGACAATATCATTGCGATATGTGGGAGGAATGCACCACAGCCAGCTTCCTTTACTGACCCGGACCGAGACATCAGGAGGCGCAAGCTTGGAGCAAGAAAGTTGACGTATCTGATGAATGGATCGACTTGTTTACAGCTGTTGATCTCCCAACCAAGATAGCGTTTAGCAGCCAACACAACCACAGGTCACCAGTTAGATTAGCGATGCTCAAACTTTGTTTTCCTCTGTCGAAGGAGCCACTCCTCTTTTCTACTTGAAGTAACTCTGGGGTAGTGACCCTGCCCACAAACTTGCGAGACACCAGGCTAGTGTTTCCGTCTGTTACCAGCAAAACGGGAGTCCATCAGTGACTGTCATGTCTTGTTTTGTTTTCAGCCCCAGCAGGGAAGTGTGTTACCCTCCAGTACTCGCTGCTGTTCCGCATTTACTAATCAAGCCTGCCATGTATTTAAGGACTGCCAAACTGCCTCGTCTCCTGTCAGATTATTAACCTTGCTCGGTGTTGTGTTTCAAGTGGTCTCGACCTCTCGATATCTTTCATAATCGCTCTTGTTTTATCATAGAACATTTTAAGTATTTTCATGATTCCTTTCCATCGATCTTGATCTTTGGTTTCGCGTCATTGGACTTGTGATATTCTGTTTGTGTATTCTCAGTGTTCTCTTGTCCTTGCCTTTACAAGCGCTCTTTGTTTTCCTGGCTCCTTTTGACCAGCGATTTCAGTTTGTACATTTTTGGTGTGCTTTTCTGGAATAAATATATATTTTTTTCGCACTTTGAGCCTCTATTTTTGTAATCCAAAACATTATTTGGTTTGGTTCAGAACCTGACAGACACACGTTCGTGATGATTACAGTGACGGATGAAAATCCACTGCTGTTGGTGCTTCATCGTTATTTTGTTTTTCAAGTTTCCCATCATTCGTCAGCAAAAAGGGTGTGCCCGCTTCTGCTCTTGACATGAACTCTAATGAACAATTGAAAACATGATGCATTTAATTATTCTTAAAAAAACAAGCGATAGAAAGAGGCAGTTACAAGACAAGCATCAGGACAGTGCTGCAAGTGAAATTAATAGATGTTCCTGTTTCATTATTCATAAGGCCCCCTCATCTTCCACTAGGTCGACGCGCCTGCAGCCTGTGGCAGCTGCTGGTGATGTTACCTGCGGGTTCTGTTTTATGAGCCTCATGGGGGATGTTGTTTTTCAATTAGTGAAACATGACTACCAGTCAAATTGTAGTTGGGATAAACGCTAGATCGTGATTATAGGATGCTGGTGTAACTACTGTTTGATTGCAATTGTTTAAAATAATAGAGACCAGCCTAATTTCCATTTGTGTTACAAGCTTGTCTAATCAATTGGACAAGCTACGGTTTCAACAGCAGACGTGCGTGCGTGCATCAGAGGCCTTGTTTACACAGAAGGCAAAACCAATTTGATTTTGGTGAATGAAACTGGATCTGAAAAGCTCAACTGCTCGCATGTCTTTTGCAAGTGACCAGATGAGATGTGTTGCATGCACACTTCAGCACTCTGTGCTGTCCAGTCTGCATGTGTTGTTATGGTTATGACGCACCTGTCAGGATGTATGCCGACAGTGCCCTATACAAAAATGAAACTATGAGCATGTGAGCAAAATACAATATCAATATATAATTGTTAACACATGGCAATGAAACCTTAACTTACCTTTCATGTTTATTTGAAGATTGTCACTTTTTGTTACCGGCACAGCCTGAGGCAGATTTTGGGCAGTATGTGACCTATGAGTTGTGTAGACTAGGGAAAAGAACCCAGAAGAGAGAGGAAGTGAGTGATGGTGTTATGAAGAGAGTGTGGAGCAGCTGCGCTCAGCGACTAGCCATAGAACTTGTTTTGTTTTGTTTTGTTTTGTTTTCCAATACATGCCATGACAAGCTGTTTGCTGCTGAAAAGGATGGAATGAAGCCCCGGATCGAATGAACAATTCGACACCCCGTTTATTCATTTGTACTTCCACTGCTGTTGAAGTAATTGGAACGAGATGCGTGTTACCAGCTGAACGAGCCTCATGCAGCAGTCAGTTTGCCCCTAACTACGTTTCGGAGCTTTGGACACTGAGACCACCAAAAAGCTAACATTTGGTACTTAACTCTTTCATTCCACAATACGTCTTTTTAAAATTAGGCCCCACCTACCGAGGACGTACTTCTACGTGTAAGACTTTTTTTTTGCGTCATAGAGAGTAGGAGGGTCTGATGCAATCTGTAAATGAGAATAAGATGTTTGCATTATAAATCATGTAAAAAAGTGGGTGGCAATGGTGCCTCACGTGCTTGAAATGCATGCTTTTACAAAAAGCTCTTTTCCTCCGTTTTTTGCCCAGGAATCGCTATTTTCATGAAAGGTAGCCATTTTGGAATGCCAATTGCTGAAGAATGGAAAAAGAGATATACAATTTTCTGCTCAAAGAAGAGAGTCCAAACTTTATTTTGGTAGGCTCCATGTTTATATAGCATTAGAGCCACATATTCTGTGGGCCTTGCAAGATCAGTCAAAATCCAGTAAAACACTGGGATTGAGGGGGTTGCTCCAGTGAAAATGGCTGGGATTGAATGAGTTAAACATGTCATATTTGTGATACTTGGTCGAAATACATCATGTGCACCCTATCAAAGAAATTCTGGCACCATTTGTATACCAAATATTTGGCAGATTAGACACAAAGAATAGAGGGCTGCAGAGTGGAGTGTAATGACCTACACAAGTCATTTTGAGCACCGGATGTAATCAGTTGTTCCATTGGAGAGTTAGGTACCATGAGAAATTTCTGAGGATTGAGGAGCCCTGCTGACACAGCAAGGACGTCGGACACTGGCTAATTGTAGGCCGAATCAGGAGGGAGTGGAACAGGCCTATTAAACCTGTGAGTCAAATAAAAACACCTTCAGCAGTCACAATGGGTATAATGGCTTGGATAAGAGAACACTGTTTAAGGTCAGTTGTTTTCAGTACTTGAGGACCATTCATTTTATTGAAATGTTATTGAACAATGGGACTTTAAACCGCAAATGTTCAGTTTTACTGAATTGTTCAAAGCACGTTGCTGTAAAGATAAAAGTGAACGATGATTCTAAGGGCCCGAGTTTTACAGGGGCCTGTAAAAGTAACCATTTCAATTGCAGCATTGAGATGACCCTGGTGGGACCCCTGGTTGGAAGCAATTTGACTATTCTGCTATTGTCCATCCCGCGAGGGTGTAATATATATACACACACACACACACACACACATATATATATATATATATATATATATATATATATATATATATGTATATATATACAGTATATATAAAATGCGTGAGTGTGTGTAACCCGTAGTGCCCAACTGCGATGTGTTCAAGAATATTGTCGACACACAGCAGAATTTCTTATCTTGGCTACGTTTAATGGTCTCAATCACAAAGCGTGCCGAAAAAAAGCAGAAAACAATGTCTTCTCGTCAATTAGAGTGATACAGAGTGCCACACCCCATGGACATCAAGAAAAAAAGGGTTCACACGTAACACAACATACCTGACGAAAATAGCAGAATTCTTTTTTTTTTTCCTACTCTAAAAATGCTTACCTCCTCATTGACATCAAGAGAAAAGGGGAGAGTCAAAGGCAGTTTATTAATTAAATTTTAAAAAGCACATTCATTTTTGAAGTAGCGGAAGACATACACATTTTTGATCCACCCTTTGAGTACAGAGTAAAAGAACGTGTCAGGTACAGTGGTACCTCTACTTACGAAATTATTTGGTTCTGCAAGAAATTTCTTAGCTAGAACATTTTGTAAGTAGAGAAGCCTTTTCCATGTAAATGCCCTAACTCGTTCCAGGCCCCCCGAAAATTCAGACAAATGTTTTCTAAAGCATAAAAATGCATCAAAATATGCAACAAATACATGTTACAATTTGATTATTGCACAATAAATGAGAGTTGTGGATAATGTATAAAAAAACAAAGAATAAAGAATAAAAATGATGGTCATTTAACTTTTAACTGCGTCTTCATTTTTTTCCCCTCTTTAGTTCATTTTCTCTCTCAGAAGTGGTTTTGCCTGGCGTTTTATAAAGAACTGATTCAAGGATGCTGCATCGACACATATCTATCTATTTATCTGTCTACACACAAAGACACCTATGGTAGAGGTCCCTCTTAGCCAATGCCATGATGATGCTCGGTAATAACCAATGGCAGAGCAGCTATGTTGCCTTCAGGAAACTCGGAGGTGCGAGGAGCAGCCCATACTGTATTTTCAACTTCGGTATCTTGAAATTTCTTTCGTAACAAGAGACAATATTTTCCTGTTGAGGCATTTCGTAACTTGAAAATTTCATATGAAGAGATGTTCGTAAGTAGAGGTACCACTGTGTTTATAATTTTAACAGATTTTTTGTAACTATAATACAGACCAGTACGTTTGTTACTGGCCCTGTTGAACACACATATACACACACTCTCTCTCTCTCTCTCTCTCTCTCTCTCTCTCTCTCTCTCTCTCTCTCTCTCTCTCTGAGAGACAGAAAGGATTGGGACCAAACAACAGCCAGTTTCTCCCGAACAAGACAACACAGGAGGAAAACCATGTTTGCCCATGAACACCCATTTAAATAAAAGTCCTTCTTCTTACCTACAAATCTTTCCTAACCTTTTTACAGACCTGCTCCATGACTACACTACTTCATGGGGCTAAAATATTTACTGGATAGTTTTACATGCCATGTAGTGTTTTTAATAATTCACCAGACATCATTAAATGAGCATGCCAAAAATAATTGCATCCTATGCTAGATACAGTATGATGCTCAGGGGGTGAAGTCTGTCTGGACAAACAAAGATGGATGTGTGGTTACAAATGAATTAGGTTAAACAGAAAAACAAACAGGTTTGGTTGAGTTGAACTGGAGTGGGGAAGGTGCAAATAAAACCTGGCAAAATAAAATCAGAAAGAAAATACACTTACATTTTACATTTACAAGTGGTGACTAAAGGGCTTGGAAACAAATGTAATTTGCTGCATTTTACCATTTGTCTCAATACCCAAAAGCAATACGTCCACGTGAGTACAGTTGGAAAATGTCTTGGTGTGCAGTACCAGTGCTTGCTGTGAAATGGTTGTGATCATTTTGAGACCTGAGGTCCGGTTTGAAGACCATCATTACGAAGAAGGTGGAATCTTGCCATATCTCTTCCTGTGTGTGCATCTGCTAATGCCAGGAGCAAAAAGATTCTACATTTTAGGCTATTTTTGCTTCTGGCATGTCTCTATGCTGTTATTTTAGACTCTAAAATAAAATAATGGCAGACATACAGTTATGTGACTAGAATTGCATATTTTTGCTCCCCTGATGATCCAGAAGCACGACTGTGTCTGTAACAGCTGTCACATCCTCAACCGCAAAAACACTCAGGCGCCGATGTTGACACGCCCACTGAGGAGAGAAGAAGCAACACCTGCTTTGAATTCGCTCTCAGCTAAGAGGAATTCCACATGCCAGTTTAGAGTGGCTGACATTCGTCAATTGGTCTCGCTTCAGCCCGTACAGCACTTTAGTGCATGTGGTTCTTTTTTCTTCTTCCTTCTTTTAATCTATTCTGAATGCAGTTCCTGTCATATATAGTGAAGTCACACCTAGAGTTGCTTTCACTGGTTCAAATCAGTGAATAAACTTCATCTGTTTTTGTTCTCCTCTGGTGAGATTCTCTTTCCAGCATACCAACATGTCACCACAAATAATTGGCATCATGTTCTTCTTTTATAGATGACAAGGGTTTGCTGTATGGACAGCAATTTATAGAATACAAAAGGAAGAGGAGGCGGCCCGGTGGTCGACTGGTTAGCACGTTGGCCTCACAGTGCAGAGATGGAGGGTTCAATTCTGGTTCCTGAGTGGAGTTTGCATGTTCTCCCCGTGCCTGTGTGGGTTTTCTCTCTGTACTCTGGTTTCCTCCCACATTCCAAAAACATGCGTGGCAGGTTAATGGAACAAACTAAATTGTTCCTCGGTGTGAGTGTGAGCGCAGAGGGTTGTTCGTCTTTGTGTGCCCTGCGATTGGCTGGCAACCAGTTCAGGGTGTACCCGGCCTACTGCCCAAAGACCCCTGGGATAGGCTTGAGCATGCCCAGTGACTCTTGTGAGGATACGTGGATCAGAAAGTGGATGGATGGAAAAAGAAGAGGCAGCTATCAAATGGTTTAGGGTAAAAATGAGACTTTCGACCAACGTGATCGGCTTGATATGACCAGTTGATATTTTGTAATTCTGCAAAACCTGTTCTCGGCCGTAATGTCATAATTTGCTCATTGATCAATGATGTAATTGATCAGTTCCACAAAATAAGACAAACAACAAAATCGTGTTCGCTCTCAGCATGTTCCGTGCCGCTCTTTGTTTGAGCCTGAAAACTAATCTGTTTTTAGCTTTGTCACGTGTCATTTGAGCAGAAAGCCTTTATGCTGGCAGGCGTAAATTCTGCCTTCGTATCCTGAATGATCCGATCACAAAGTAGCGTTCGTGATTGTTGTAGTACAAAAATCTGAAAATCTATGTCATTGATAAAAAGTTATATAATTGATATAAAAATTGGTGAACATTGTATAGAGAGGAGGAGGAGCGGCGGATTTGAGTGTCTGTGCAAAGTGTGAGAAGTTCTGTAAGGTTGCTAGGGGCAGTTTGATGAATGCATTTATGGGTCAGAAGGCAGAGTTTATCATGTATTCTGGATTGTATTGGCAAACAGTAGAGGGATTTCAGAAGAGACGTGATATGGTCGTGTTTGCGCTTCCTTGACAGTTCTGAATGTGCTGTGGCCTTTGTAGGTTCTGCCTGAGATCCTGACGAGGAGGACGTTACAGTAACCTGAAGGAGACAAAGGTATGGACCAATTTCTCAGCATCAAGTTGGGAGAGGGAGAGGCAGAGTTTGAGAATAAGGAAACTTGACAGAGGTTGCGTATTTGGGTATCAAATGAAAGCTATGAGTCGAATATGCCTCCTAAGTTCGTAACGAGGATGACAGGGAGTCGTTGTGACCTAAAACGTGGATCTTACTGAGGGCAATTAATTAGATTTGATGTGTTTTGCCAATGATGATGGCTTCACCTTTGCTGCTGTTAAGTTCGAAAAAGTTGTTTGCCATCCAGGCCCTTATCTCCTTCAGGCAGGCCCGAAATGCAAATGGCAAGACTGAGGCGAGTGTTAAATCCATTTTTATGTCCAACTGAATGTCATTGGCGTAACAAAGGAAGGAAATGTCGTGTTTATGGATTATGTGACCCTTAAGACACGTAGATTGTGAAGACAATTGGACCAAGGACTGAGTCTTGGGGCACTCCACAGGTTATCATGTGCATCTTGCCTCTCTTAAGGCAACGTGGTCTAGTCTAGTCTCTCGGTGAGAGACACCCATTTTTTACAGTGCTTGACCTCATTTGGCCATGGTTGAGCAAGAGACGATCTGCCTCCTGCTCGTGGGGAGTCCTAATTGGCGTTTTAAAAAGAACAAAAGCATATCTAAAACATTTTGTTCTGCTACATTTTTTCGGATAGCGAAGGATACTCAGTGTCACATCCTGTGTCTTACCGGCATGCAAGCTCTTTTATTACCTTATCGTCTTATCTATCCTCCGCGACATGGCAATCCGGCTGGATGGAATTAACCTCAAGTATCCTCACACGCTCACAAACAGACTGCGAGTTGTGGATAAGATCTTGAATTTGAACTCTAGGTTCACTTAAGGCTGTCGTGTTAATTTGTGGTCACGAGCCCCATCCGATATTCAATCCTTTCTTCGATCTGACTTGTGTGGCTAAATCTGTTTGTGTATCAGACGAGGGCATTAAAAAAACACACACACACACACACTTGACTCCATTTAACCCTTTCAGGTACAGTGGTTAATACAATGGACAGTTTATCAGGTTACAAGTACCGTATTGGTCCAAATATAAGACGGCCCTGATTATTAGATGAACCCCTCTTTTTCAAGACTCAAGTTTGAAAAAAGACCTTTTGAACACCAAATTAATTTTTATAAAGAAAATAATTACAGTACATCTGAAACAAATGTTTTATAACAATATATTTGAGAGAAAAGGCTTATTATTTTAAAAAAGCTTGCTATTTTGCCTCATTCAAATCTTAATATCTGAACATTTAAATATATAAACTAAAGTGCAATCACATTCGTAAATGAATGGCCTCTTGTTTTTGAAATGTAAATTACATCATAACTTCTCCTCAGCTGCCGGTTTACCTGGCCAATCTTTGACCCACTTTTCTCCAGATTGTTGCTACGTTTCTCCATTCTCTGTTATCTCTTCAATTATTTTCTTCTCTTTTCTTTCTTTCCGCTATTTTTTATTTTTCTTCTTTGTGCTACCGCTATTTTTATTTTTATTCTTCGTGACACGGGTTCACTTTGTCCTGGGGAGTCAAGTTCAGCATTCGCTTCAATGATATCCGGCGCCATCTAGCGTCGTAGATGGGTATAATGTCTAGACCCCGAATATAAGACGACTCCCACTTTTTCAGTCTTATTTCAATACGAAAAACACCGTCTTATATTTGGGCCAATCCGGTAATTATTATTGGTGCATGAAAGGGTTAAGAGAGAGTGACCTCTCATGTTCTTAAGTGCACATATAAAAGTTGCCCGATATACATTGCCTGTCCTTCCTGCACACGAAAAAATACAAACACTTTTTTCTTCCCCCTTCTCAATCATGACATTATCTAACATTAAAAAAAACAAAACTGTTTCATTGAGGAGCCATAAACAGCAGCAGTTTATCAAATGTAAATTCATTCACGGGTCACAGGGGCAGTAGCTTCAGCAGTGAGGCCCATCCTTCCCTTTCGCCAGCCACTTCCTTCTGTTTCTCCGGGCAGAACCCAAGGCGTTCCCAGGAGAGGTGTCAGACGCAGTGTGTCCTTGGTTGTCCCCGGGGCTTCCTCCCGGTGAGACGTGCCTGGAATACCTCATCAGGGATGCATCCAGGAGTCATCCTAACTAAATGCCCGAACCATCTCATCTGGTTTCTCTCGATATAGAAGAGCAGTTGCTGGACTCTAAGTCTGAGCCCCTCTTAGTCCATTTCACCCTGTCTCTAAGACAGAGCCCGGAAACTCTGGTCGGGCATTTTTTGAAGAAGTACGTTTCTGGTTCCAAATCTGGTTATGTGATTCAATTAGTTAGGGTTTTTTTTAACATTGTCGGTTTAATTTTATTTTTCTTTTTTAAAGAAAAATGCCTCAAGGGAAAACCACCTCCAGTCTGACAATCTGACAAAAAAGAGCTCTAAAATATACCTCAAATTTATACGGTGCAGTTAAAAAAATAATAATAGCATGCATTTCATCAGAAATGGTTTCATTAAGGTTGTACAGTATACTGGATGCAAGTCAAGACTGAAATGCTTCTCAACCGTGAACAAGTCATTCTCATGTTAGTAAAATAACTGAGATTCACGCATTATTTTTTGATTTTTGATTTGACTTTTTATTTCGTCTCCCGTAGGAGAAACTTGTCTCGGAGGACAGTCCCTCTGTGCTGCTACATACATTGAGCAAAAAACATACACAACACAACATAATTACGACAATTACATACAAGACAAGACAGTACACAGTACACACATTGGACACTACATTACAGTCATATGCACCCCCCCTCACACCCAGCACCCTCATGTCCTTCCGCTTGTCTGTCTGCCTCCCTCTAATTGTTTATTGATTAAGATGATAGTCTGCGGTATGAATGAGTTTTTATTTGGTTTAATTTGCAGAGAAGAGTCCTATACCTCTTTCCTGAGTTTTGGAGCTCAAATTGGGAGTGTAGTACATGAGAAGGATTGTTTGAAATGTTGTCTGCCTGTTGAATAATGTACTGCACATATATGTCCAGGGGAGCAGCGGGTGGGTCTGCCTGATTAATTTCCCTGCTGTCTTAAGCTGGTTATATACATGCATGCACACGCAGGACATGCACTTGTACCGGTTTACCTGGTCACGCTGATGCGAAGGCAAACTGTGAAGGAAAGTGACAGTAACCAAGCTATGAGAGTTTGATTAATCCTTCCAGGTAGCACTTTCAAACCACACAAAACTTATTTAAATGAAAAATATATTTATTTATGTTTGCTATTCATTTGTAGATTGTTGTTTTATTTTAATTTTTTTTTAACACCCCGGGCATCGATCCAGTTCATCAAAAGGGTGTGTTCTCAGCAGTGTTTATATATTTTTAATTATGTGTGACAGTCATACTGATGAATGTCAGCAAGTATAATTGGGGTCCCCCGTGTGCAGTTTTTAAAGGAGGAAAGTGCAGACAACATTCATAATTAAAAACGAAAAAAACAATGCAGTTTGTTTTCGGTGCTAAAATGTGCTAATTTCTTTGATTGCAAATGAGTATTGATCTCACAGATTGGTAGATTAGTCCCGTACTCCTTAGAACAAAGGGACAACAGCGCACGTTCACAAGTTGTATTTCCTTCATGAGAAATGGTCTAATGTTGAGAGTCACGGACGGTGGTAGAGCAAACCTGTACTGTCAGGCAAGGACTAAATATGGAATTTTCTTCAGCTAAGTGGATCCTCTTTCTTTTGTAGCAGTGGCCTTATATTTCCAAACAAAAATCAAATCACCATCTCCACTGCTGAAACACATTTAGTTCACTTCTGCTTGACCTCTAATCCAGCCATTCTTTCTTGTCTTGAAAATCAGTCAAGGTAGGTCACGGTGTCCTGTACACGCAACATTATTTTTTCGATGGAAATATTTTACGATGTAAAATTGTTTTCTAATTTCACTCAGCTTTGGCTTGCATGAGAGTTTGTGTTTGTGGAGAGATAACAAGTGACAGAGGGTAAAGCCTTAAGTTAATTGGAGTTAAAAGAGTTTATTTATTGTCCAACCCCTGTAACCCGACAATCCGAATTAACCTCATGTATCCTCACTTTATTACTTGATCACATGCACACATGCTTAGAAGCAATACAATCACACACACGCGCACACACACACACACAAACACACGCAGGCTTTAAGAAAAGAATCAGAACATGCATCAGTTAGCCCAATTCCTCTGATGGTAATCCGTAATCTGACTTTTGTCTCTGTCTCTTTAAAAAAAGAAACAAATGGACACATTCGTAGGCACCTTGAAAATAGAGTGTAATGTCGATGAATTAATTACACATCTTTTGCATTCTGCTCTTTATGTGCCATGATCACAATGTCAATATATATTTTTTGTGTGTTGTGCAGCCGTACTTGAAAGTATTCCTGCTCTGTATTGGTAGAAAATAAAGCAAATAATAAACAAAACAAAAAAAAGAAAAAGCACTTTAGTACCTCTCTTTTGAATGCTTACTTGACAATGTTCAACATAACACTTCCTCTGTACAAAATCAACCTTTAACAAAATATTTTCTTGTTACAGTGGAATAATATAAATATTAAAAAAGTAGACTCACAAGGATATTATTTTGACAAAGAAAAAAATGGCATTGCAGTCTTTAGTTTTCTTCCTCATAATTGTTTTCTTCTCCAACCTGTGTATTATTATTAGTATTAGTAGTCATAGTATCATTACATCTCTCATTTGTCCCACAAAACATCAGTCAAATGAAATATATGCTAATTGGTCCCATGAAAACAGTTAAAGCTAGACATTTTCATGAATTTATAAAATTTGTCCAGAGCCCCAGACAGGATCGAAACAAGTAGACATGGCCGAGTAAAAGAGGACGTTTGGTCACACTCATAGAGGATGACTTTCATTCGTACTTTTTTTTTAATGGAATAATTTAAATACCACTTATAAAACAGCAGATTCACAAGGATGTTAATTCAACAAAGACAAAAAAAAGTCTCTACAGTCTTTGGTTTTCTTCCTCCAACATATATTCCAGGAAGGACCAATGCAGGAACTCAGTCAACTCTGCAAATTCTTTCCTCATAGAGCTTTTTTGTGTGTTCATGTGAGCTTTGAGCTCTCCAATTGGCACTGTTATTCGACACTGAAATATATACAGTGATACCTCGGCTCACGAACTTAATTGGTTCCCAGAAAGTGTGTGTGAGCCGAAAAGTTCATCTTCCGAACATTTATTTCCCATAAGAAACCATTAAAATGAGAATAATCCGTTCCCAGGTCCCCATAAACATAATTTTCGACTAAATAAGCCTTAAAACTACACAAAAATATACCTTATTTTATGTATGATAAATGTGCTATTGTATTGAAATTAAAGAAATAAACTGTACTGTATAATAAAGTCGTTTTATTTATCTTTGTGATCGTAGTTGATGGCTTGATGGAACGGAGTGGGTGGGGGAGGGAGGGAGGGAGTTACGGTTTGGAAGGAGAGTCACCTTCTACAAGGACTGTAGGTAACTCAACCTCCGGTGTGGCTTCTCTTCTTTGCTTCTTAGAAAGAGACTCTTTATCCTTTTTGCTGACTAAAAACCTCTTAATTGACACCTGTTGCGTGTTAGCGTACTGGTACTGGGACGCTAAGTCCCACAAACGCACACCTCATTCGTGTTTTTCAATTATCTCCTTATTCTGGTCTATCGTAATTTTCTTTAGTGTTTTCTTTGGCTTAACACTAGCCTGTAGTGGGGTCTTTTTCGGTCCCATAATAGCAAAAGTGCATATCAACTAAAACCACGTCCGCATTCAAAGAAAGGGGGTGACGAAGTGAACGCCGTGAGCGTGCGTCAGCTTCTCGCGGCCGCCACAGGGGCGCTGTTCGACCGCTTGGTTTGGTTCGTCCGCCGAAAACTAGTTCGTCAGCTGAGACTAAATGCTCGCGAAATTAATGTTCGTGAGGCGAAAAGTTCGTGAGCTAAAGCGTTCGTGAGCCGAGGTACCATTGTATAAGTCGCATTTTGGGGTAAATTTACGTGATAAAATCCAACACCAAGAACAGACTTGTCGTCTTGAAAAGCAATTACAAATAAAAATAGAGAACAACTTGCTGAATAAGTGTACGAGGTGGTAATGTTACATGATGCATAAACAACAAACGGAGAACGTGCCTGGTATGTACACGTAACATATTAAGACTTATTTGGATAACTACAGCATAAACAACATGCTAACAAGTGTACTAAACCATCAGTGTCACTCCAAATCACTAAATCCAATGAAATCTTGATCTTCTGTGCCATTTTTAAAGAACTCCGCAAATTCCGGAGGTAGAAAATGCGGCGCTTCCTCTTCTATGCTTACGTCAGAGTCATCGTCAGTTGTTTTTATCAGTTACCACCAATGTGGAAAGTATCAACAGAGGCCTAGAGCACCCTCTTTCGGTTTAATGTGAAAATAACTGCGATTTATAATCCAGAAAATACGGTAATTGTAATTCATTATACTGTCATAAAATAGGACTGCTCTTCATAATTAATACAGATTGTGACAGGAGGACAGACAAACCTGTCAGTGACCTCTCACTTCCTCCCTTAAATCCCTTGACGGCAAACACGCTGCCTTCCTCACCTTCATGTCAACCCAGCTCATTTCAAAACTGAGGATCCAGCACCACGGCTCGCATATAAATGTGATAACTGAAGGTTTTCTCGTGGCCTTTCTCATCATCGGCCATATGAAGTGCAAAGACAATTCCCGAGAACCTTCACTTGAGTGACTCTTGAAACGTCCTGATCAATGGCCCGTAGAGAGACACTCTTCGGTGAATCCAACTGCATTTAATGAGAATGAAGATCAAGCACTGTTAGAACAACCCTACCGATCGTGATGATCTTTTCTCTCTCTGTTAATTCTGTTTCAGCAAAAGATCCATGAATCAAACAAAGTACTTTCAACTGCGCCCACTCTCTTGATGTGATGACAAAAATGTATAGAGTATAGAGTACATCTCAGTCAAGGCAGCGTAATCCAATTCTGTGAAATCTTGTATTTGTTTCAAGGTTGAGTTCCAACTTGTTTTATTGGCAACCGAGACTGATTTAAACGTGCCCTTGTAAATTGTGCTGAGATGCAGACGTGTTGCAAGCTTTGACACCGGGAATGACCTTGGAGAGCCACGTCACTTCTTTGAAATCCATCACTCACGGCTAACTGAAGAGGGAAACAGGACAGGCATTGTCGGTATCCTTGGGGAAAGTCACAACCCATATCACATCGAACCAAATCTTCCACATCTTCCTCGCATTTCATCTGAATCCTCTGCCTTCATCAGCATTCTTTATGTTACATGCGTTATTTGTGATGAGAAAGTCTATCTTATCATTTGTATTGCAGTCTTCTGATATTTCATCCAACGCAGCTACGTTTTCTACTGTATGATGACCTAAAAATGTTTTTGCTCTCAAAGAGGAAGAACTTAAGTGAGTATTCATTACCTGGGGTGCTACGGGCATGAGCTGTTACACCCAAGTAAGACTGCAGTGTGCGATCTGACCAGATGTCAGCAGTTGAACAAAATGAAATCCTCACCTGCATGGTCACAAATTGGGAATACAAATGTTGCTGCCCTGAAAAAATAAATAAATAAAAATGTCTTCAATTTGACGTACAGTATTTTCCACCCTATAAGGTGCACCTAAAAGCATTCAATTTTCTCAAAAGCTGACAGTGCACTTTATAATCCAACTGGCCTCATATGTGGCATCTATTGTAGTATCTATACTATGCTTCTTGTAATATGGTGCGCCCTATATAAGATAACAATTTTAATATAGGCTGTTCATTGAAGGTGCGCCTTATACTCCGAAGCGCCTTATAGTGCGGAAAATACGGTAATTCCTGTACATTGGTTGTGCATGATGTAGTACTGGCGTACTGTATATTATGGTCAAATCTAAAAAGAGGGTGCTAGCTGCTGCTTTTGTAACCTGGGCTTATAGCTCAGCAGTCGACGTGTTCTGCATCCCAATGGTGACTCGTGCAGGTTGCAATGTGGGTTTAAAACCCCAAGCGGGACCCACTTGGGGGTTTGAAGCCGCAAAACGCTTTGTTTATCCCTAGGCGGCACTTTAAAAAGCATAAACAGCATCTTTACACAAGGCAGACAAAACACTTGAAATCAAATTTGTAAGCATAAGGACAGGCAAAACACTAAAAACAAAAATCTTGACAAAGTGCAAAAGTATAATCCATGATTAACATTTGACATTCAGCGCAACTGGACATGCGTGTGAGGTATGATCTTCAAATCATCACCTCATCGAGCAGCACTGAATTTCCTTGTCTCAATAATGTGCCAAAGGATGGCTGAAAGCTTCTGTACATGTGCACACTTGTTCCTGTCAGACTTTTTTTTTCTCCATAGCACAAAAAGTTGTGTCTGTATATTTTCGGCCCAGTTTAGCGCGTTTGCAGCTCCGATAAGTGAGACCTCTGCTTTTCAGGGCTGTTGCTTCCCCACTGCCAAGCCACAATTTTTTCAGTGGGGTCGCTAGGGTGGCAAAAGATCTTGGCGAATTCACAAGTCAGGGTTTCATGACAGAAAATTCAAACAACAGAACAATGACCATAATGCTCATAATCAATGAGGAACAAGTGTAAGTAAAAAGCTGATTGGAATTTTTAATGGCATCTTCTTTGAAATGGCTTTGCTCTTGTGTACTACTTCATCTCATGCGCTGATTTGCTAGCAGGCAGCTGATGCCATTTTGCAGACTACGATCAATGGCTCATTCAACCAAATCTAAAATGCACGATGAAATAAAAGTCTCTTAATTTGTCAACATTCTGAACTTAGGCATATTCTTGCTTATATTGTCAATGTGTGTGCATTTTATTTCAAGAAGCTATGACTGTGGATGGTATGATAAACAATGACTTCATGGCCCTCTCCTTGCTATGGGGGTGGCCAACAGAGTGTGCGTATATATACAGGGCTGGCGGGAGCATATTTGCGGTGCATATTTGCAAATCAATATAAGCGGTGAACCTCGCTGCCGTATGTAATTACTGGACTTGTGTGAAATGACAACTACTTGGAGGGCACAGCACATTTTACTGACAAAGTATGGATGCTGCAGTTCTTTGCGCTAACTGTGAATAAAATACAGAAGCAACATTACGCTGAGGAATTTTCAACACTTTAATTGGGTCAACAATTTGTAAAAATAACAGCCTCATGGGGACTCAACAATGGTATTGATTTGTAAACAAGTATAAACTTAACAAGATGGAGGTTTACACCAACACTGGAGAAAAAATATAGCAATATACATTTTTTCCATTACGTCTCCTTAAGTATTTACCCATGTTTCATCCAATGCCTTTCTCTTTGCCCGGTCCTCCTTCTGGTTGTTCTTAACATGTAAGGACCTACAGTATTTGTTGTGTCATAACTTTTTTTCACTCGTTCCTATCTTTCATTTTACTCTCCAATTGATGGGCTCTGGTCGTTGACAGTAGGCCTCTTTTCATGAGACACTAAATCGATTTGGAAGTACCATTCAGAGTCCATAGCTGTCATGTTTTACAGCGGTGTGATGCTGAAAGCTGGACAGAACCTCTGTGTGTTCTGCCGGGGAAGATGTGAAACATCAATAGTCTGTCTACAGATATTTTAATGAGAAATGCCTCAGTGCGTTTTGTCTTTTAAGGTACCAGCACATGACAAGACTATGGCTTCAATTTATTGGCCATCAAAAACAGTTGTTATGGTTATGCTAATACAAAGTCCACAGCATTTGCAGTAATTGGGGCATATACTATACTATATACACATATATACTGTTTCACAATACATTTCATTTCTGTTGAGAAAAAAATGCCTGTTATTTCCCTTTTCCGTGCCCCATCCTTGACACAGGTTGTTTCCTTTGGTTGAAAATATCATATTTTATGGACCATTAGTCCCACTATATTATTAGGTGCAACGTAAATTAGTGCCTCTATTTTAATACATAAGGCGCACCTGGTTATTCGGCACATTATTTTGTGAAGGATTGTACATTGAATATTTTGTTCTCATTGGAGCATATGTTTATTTGATACATTTAGCACTATTATGCTAGGTTCAGACCGGACACAAAATATTGGGAAGCACTGTGTGTCACTTCTTTTTGTTTGCTCTTCAAATCCACGGGAGGGCGGGGCAAGAAGAGGAGGGGATTCTCGGACAGCTCACAGCATTTTGGTGAATGATATTAACGTGCCTTATGGGCCAAAAAATGTGGTTCTATGCTATAGAACACCTCTAATGTGTGTGTGTGTGTGTGTGTGTGTGTAATGACAGAGATAGATAGATAGATAGATAGATAGATAGATAGATAGATAGATAGATAGATAGATAGATAGATAGATAGATAGATAGATAGATAGATAGATAGATAGATAGATAGATAGATAGATAGATAGATAGATAGATAGATAGATCGATAGAGCCAGTGTGGGTGAGCATGGGACTCTCTGGGGGTGATGACATTTGGACACTGGTAGAGTGGCTATAGGAGAGCCAGCACAGAAACACACAGGGTAACAATGTGTGCATGCATGTTTTTTTCCTGTGAACTAAAACATTCTCACATTAAGAGCGTGTTAGACACATCCGTGCACATGATAGTTCATACATGCTATGCTCATTCCATGAGTGTACAGAATGTGATCTGACGTAGAATCGCCTTTCGTGATGTTACAATGCCTGTGACTTAATACAAGGTTCATTCTACTGATCCTTCGTGATGCAGAGCCTCAGGGTTGACATCTAACTAGTCAACTATTCATTATGGCGATTTCTGCATTATTAATATTTTCGTGCTAACCCATCATTTTTTTGGGAGCATGTTTGACGAACTGATCCCTCTGTGTTTCAGCTTTCCGCGGCACCGATTGCAGCATCCTGGATGCTCGTGAGTGATTATTACTCAATGTGACAATGTGATCTCTAGACACTGACCTGCTCAGGTGTGAGTCTGCTTTTGTCATTACAGCTTGTGAGCTCTGTGTTGACTGGGTGACCTTTCTCTCTCTGTCAGTCTGTATAATTTTGGATTAGCGAGAGGGAAAGAAAGATGAAGCGAGAGATGCAAATTTTGGTTGAAGAGTATATTATTTGGTGCGTGAATTGGTTATTTGAACTTGTCAATTGAAAAGTTTTATTTTTCCCTCGGTTGGTTTCAAAGTTTTATCTTGCAAAAAATAACTCCAGTGTTTGTTTGTTTGTTTGTTTGTTTCTGACAGAGGCACCAAACTTGGACACGTTTTCAAGTGTGTTTAAAAAAGACAATTTCGCATTGAAGCATTCCTCTTTCTTTCTTTTTTTTTTTAAAGAAACTAACATGCTATTTACAAGGTAGCATGCTTGGTAAAAATAAAAAATTACAGTATAAAACCAAGTAAACATGGTTGTCTCATGTTACGTTTTACAAAAGTGAGCAGCATCCCAGACAGCGTAATTCTGTGTATGTTGGATACAAAAAATTGTGAATCTCCTGTGATTTAAGACTTCCATCCAGTTTGTTATAAACAGACTGTGGCCTTCATGTTTTACACGTAATAAATAAACTATTTATAGAGCAATTCAGAACATGGAAGCCAATATTTATTTGTATTTGAATCTTCAACTTCTTTCTCCTGCTGCCTTGTACTTCATGTTCCCCACATTCTTCCTTTTTGTGTTTTTTAGGGTAGCATCTATCACAGTGACACCTACGCCAATTTTTTTTTCACATCCATGCACACAGACATCAAATGGCTCTCTTGTGGCACACCACTGTTTGAACTGTACGCGGCGTAACCTTCCCTTCCCCTGGGTGATGTGCGCCACAGCAAGTTTCCCATCTGTCTCCGCGACATTGTGCATTATGAGCAGTGAGACACAGGGCAACACATTGGAACTTCAGGTGTCAAATGAGCCACATTGTCGACTGATGTAAGAGGCTCACAGGCCATCAATAACAACAGCGCCTGCTTGATTGGTTATGGAATGATGAATTAGATGTCTTCGTACAGGGTTTTGCCCTGTAGGCAACAATTACCTTGAACATGACTCATGGAGTTGGACGATGACACAAACGATACTTTGTGCAATAAGATAAGATAAGAAAACCTTTATTTGTCTCACAATGGAGGAAATTCCCACTTTTACAGCAGCAAAATTATGAAAGGGAGAAAGTAGAAGACAAAAAGTACTGTATATAAATAAATACAAAGATAAAATATACAAGCATCTTAAAAATGGGTGAGTCCATGTTTTCAGGACCGTCTATTGAATAGACAGCGGTTGGCAGGAACGAGCAGCGGTACCTCTCCTTCTTGCAGCGCAGGTGTATCAGTCTCTGGCTGAAGGAGCTGCCCAGTGATGTCAGGGCGGCCTGGAGTGGGTGGGAGGGTCGGTCCATCATAGCTGTTAGCTTAGCTAGCATCCTCCTGTTGCCCATCTCTTCCAGAGTATCCAGGGAGCAGCCCAGGACAAAGCTGGCCCTCATGACCAGTCGCTCCAGTCTCTCTCTGTCCCAGGATGAGATGCTGCATGACCAGCAGACGATGCCATCATGAATGGCTGAGGCCACCACAGAGTCATAGAAGGTCTTAAGGCGTGACCCCTGAACTCCAAAAGACCTCAGTTTTCTGAGCAGGAAGAACTAACAAGGAGAACTAACTTAAATGAGAAATGGGCAGCGGATACTGTTTGGGTCTGCATGTGCACAAGTATTTTGTCAGTTGAGACTTTCTTGAAAAGAAAAGAAGAAAAGAAAAAACACCACAATGGATCGCAAGCAACACCAACCCATATTGTTGTTGGAATCACAGTGATATAAGCGGAAAGTAAATGTCGAAATACATTATCTATGCATTTTTTTTCCAATCCATTTCCAACACAGCTTGTCCTGTTCAGGGTTATTGATCACATGCAGTCGTCATTTATGAAAAAACATTCAAGACATTCTTTCATCAGTCAGAAAGCTTGCCCTGTGCTTGACTGTCTTCGTGCTTCTTGCTGCTGGTCTCGCACGGCTATTTCTTTATAAATGTCCACCAATGGCCAAAACTTTTGTTTTTGTTGTTTTCCAACATACCTCATCCACCAAATAAAGCAACTTATAAAACACATGTTCGGACCCGATATACCAACAAGTGAAGTGATAAATGAAGCAAATTCTTCTGTTTCTCTCTCAGACAGATTGTCAGGAAGGAGTTGATCCTGCAGTTCAATTTAATTAGCCCGTTCGGCTAAAGCTGTAGGCATTAATTATATGTGACATTGATTGAGAAAGTGTGCTTGAGCAAGGTGGAATGTGAAAATTAAGGACAATCGAATGAAATGAGGTGTGGAGTGATTTCAATGTTGCAAGAAGGTTGGAAGGAAGAAAACAGAAGAGATGAAGAAATGGGGGGTGGATGGAAAGCTCCGAGTTTGTGAAGTCATTGACAGCTGACTGATGCTGACAGGAGCCTGTTTATTTCTGCTTTGGACAATTCTTTTGGATGACCATTGCTTATGAATGGAAGCAGAAGCACTAATTGATGTGACAGCATCACTCACAATAACCCACCCTCACACCAAATGTGGCTGTGTATGTGCTTCATGTGTGACAGCTGTCTCCAGTAACAGCGATGGTTAACTGAGGCCCTTGAGGAAAAGCAGATGACTGTACTCTGACAGTGGTTAAACTGTTGAATGAGGACCATCAATCAAATCTGACTTCATGAATAAACAATTATCAATTTGACTGTGGCTGCTCTGCACTTAGCTGCAGCTTTGTAATCCTCAGAGGTCCCTACTGAAAGTCAGATTTTGCTCATTTAATTTGTTAATTGCACTTTAATAATTATATGTCGTATGTACTTTGCAGTGCAAGTGCACAGTGTGTAAGTATGTATTGTGCAGTGTGGTTGCTTCACAACATAATGCAAGCAGCACATTGCCTGTTTCGGGATATGCTTGTCAAGTCATATGAGAGTTGGCTTTTTTCGGAAAGCAGGGGATGATGTTGTAATCACAATTAAGTAGATGTATATGAACTCATTCAGTACCAGCCAATTCTCGACCAAGTCTGAAAAGACGTTTAGTGAATGACTTAAAGCAAGATTTATTGTTTTCAATGAACATAATAGCTTTTTTGAGGGGGCGGGGGGCATTAAGGTTTTACACTTCTTTAAGCTTGAATTTAGTCGGACTTGTTGATGTCTACATCGTCCTTATACTCACCTTTGTGTGTCCCTTTATTTGTCTGTCTTTAGACTCTGTGGAGGACACTAATAACCACCACTTTGTCTCTGTATGTCCTTGTCCGACTTACACAGACACCGAAGAGGAACGAGAGAAGCAAGCTAGGCAAAAAGGAGAGAGGGACACTAAAAACACCATTACGACTCGCCACTGCGCGTTGGGAACAAGATGTCTTTGAGGCAAGGTCACGCACGCACGGACACACACACACACACACACACACACACACACACACACACACACACACACACACACAGGCGCGCGCGCACGCACAAACACACGCACACACGCACGCACGCACGCACTCAAAACTACCGCTGTGTAGAAAATGGTACAATATGTTCCTAAAAGTGTCTAAAGTATCGAGTGCCACATTTTGAGTGTGAGGTTGCTGTGGTTGAGTGTGGACAAAAACACAGGTGGTCCTAAGTCCTAAGTGAAGGGGAGCAGGTGTAATCCCCCCTAAAATTTTCTCTCTCTCTCTATCTATCTATATAATAACAGCTGCCGCTGTTGTGAAAGCGCAATATAAATCAGGATGTATTGTATTGTATATACCAGTGTATATATAGATAGATAGATAGATAGATAGATAGATAGATAGATAGATAGATAGATAGATAGATAGATAGATAGATAGATAGATAGATAGATAGATAGATAGATAGATAGATAGATAGATAGATAGATAGATAGATAGATAGATAGATAGATAGATAGATAGATTTTTTTTATTTTTTTTTTTCCCCAGGCAGTCGATAGGGAACACCCTGAACCGGTTGCCAGCCAATCGCAGGGCACACAGAGACGAACAACCATGCACATCCACACTCACACCTAGGGACAATTTAGAGCGATCAATCAGCCTGCCATTCATGTTTTTGGAATGTGGGAGGAAACCAGGGTACCCCCAAAAAAACCCACACAGGCTCGGGGATAACGTGCAAACTCCACACAAAGAGGACAGAGCTGGAATCAAACCCGGTACCTCTGCACTGTGAGGTCAACGCGCGAACCACTGGCTCACCGTGCCGCCTCGAAAAGTAAACAGGAAACTAATTACAGACTGACATGTCAACAAGGCGCACTTGGACATGATAAGAGTAGGTTGTGGGAGCTGATTGGTAGATTCAAGGAGCAGGGCTGATGAGAAGATGTGAAGGAGAATAAATAAGCAGACTGGAAAGACATAAGTGATGAAACAAGACATAACGGGAAATAAATAGATCCAAATCAAAACATTCAAAAGTCAACAAAAACAAAGATTATGACGTCTACTTAATACTACTGCCGAGAGTCCTTTTTGACAGCCACAGTGCCCTTACCAATACATTGATTAGAGTCCATAATCTTCATAACCAATGATCTCTACAGAACAAAGCGTCTGATAGCCAAGCCCGAGCCGCCGCACGGATTTTCAAGGCAGCACCGTAATCGAAGCCAGAAAGGAGCCATCACTCCAGAAGGGGAGAGTGATGGATCTTGGTTGAAAGTCATTTCATTCCAAGTGCCGACCAAAGCCCTTCATCATTTAAGTCAGAATCATTGAAATGATCGTTGCGAGTTATACTCTTCTCTCTTCGTCCATGCCCTTCTGTTTTGACTTGCTTAATTCTTCAAATTTCCTGAAAAAACAGAACACTAACCAATGGGCTGACCTGCACTTTTTGATTCTGTTATCCCTGCTGATGGCACGGCACGAGCTTATTTCATGCGGGACGCCCTGGCCCATAACACTGCTTATGCTTACCTACTGTCCAAATGTTGTTATGTGTTCCTGCCACATGAGGCTGTTGGCTGAACAGCAACATAAAATAGCATGTTAATTGGTCAAAAATATTTCAACTGTGAGGACCTTTTCCACTTCAAATATGATGCTTGGAAAGGTCAATGATCCCACTGCAGTAATCCCTCCTTTATCGCGGGGGTTACGTTCCAAAAATAACCCGTGATAAGTGAAATCCGTGAAGAGAACTTTTGTTCCAAATCAGCTTTGTATTACTGGTTACGGCGCAACTCTCTTCTCATTCGTTCCTGCAGCTTCACTGTGCTTTAAACTGTGTGGACGCTGAGCGTCGACCGCGTGGACGCTGGGGGTCTAGAGAGTTCAGTGTCGGTTGTCCCAATGCATTGACACTAGACGAGTCATTGGATAAATGCTGGTTTTGTCCCGCCCACCGGCTGTTCAGCGTCTCTGGGAGTCTATGGACAGTGGGCATTTATAGGCTGGCCCAGAAGCTCAGCTTTTCTGCATGATGGTTGGATGATCTGTCTTAGCCTGAATCTCTTTTTGATTGACAGCGAAATGAGCCAATCACCAATCTTATGGTGAAGGCATCCTTTTCATTTTTTGAAAAGGAACGGAGAGTAGAACTCACGTATAAATAAACGGACACATTTTATGATGTAGGCCGAAATTGGGCTTCCCTTCCTTGACAGACTAGCATCCGCCACTGATAGAATAAAACCAAAGACCAAAAATTTGAAAAGGTAAATTTGGCAAGCTGTACAGAGACAAGGTGCGTAGACTGTTCACGTCGGTCAGTCCCTTAGCCAATCAGGATGCAGAACACAATTCACTGTTTAAAAAAAAACAACATGAAAAAAACTGCACCAAAAAAATCAGTGAAACAGCGGAAGGTTAACCGCGTTATAGCGAGGGATTACTGTATTACATTTATAGTCATCGGAACGATGCGGCGGTGAGTCAGATATTGAATCATTTGTTTTTATTTCCTTCTATGTTTGTCGCAATATCTGTAAAAGTGATTCGCACTGGTCGTATTGCAAGGATTCGAGTGACATTCACTAGTCTCAGGAAAACTTCATGGTCTTTGATTTGCAGCCAGCCTCAAACTTCAATGATTTATGCCTTAAAAATGTCATGCCATAAATTGGGGGTATTCTTTAATAATCTTCATTTATTTATTCTTTAATAATAAGGATATCCTTTTATTGGGTTTGCAATATAATTTGGGTTGGAAAGCGGGAGGATACCCTTTTTAATGCTATTTATGATCATCAGAAATTACTGATTTTGAATAGGTTGTTTTCTCATTTATATTCAAAATATTCAATATGTAAATAAGCTTTTCTCCCGTTGGATCTCTCTTCTCCTTAATTTGATATGGAAAACAGCTTTCCTCCTAGTAGTGAGTTACCGATATGTATGTCGATACCAGACTTGGCCTGTGTTTGGCACACCTTTTGTGTGTCGTCATTCTTTCTCTCACACACACACACACACAAATCCATTGTAGCTCCAACTCTCGTCATACTTGAACGATTGTCGTTGATCAATATTCCACAGCACCAGACACTTTAGAACGCTTAAGGACTTTCTGCCTAATTGCACACCTAAAGGTAGAGCAGGAGCAACTGGTGTCAAGAAGTTCAGCAACTTTTAGCTTAAAACCAACGAAGAACCCAACGTGGCTTGAGTCATTTCTGAACGTCGTTCCAGGACTACAGTAAAATGGGCTTCTTTTGTTGGCCTCAGCCCACAGAGACGGCCCTTTAAAATACATCCAGCTACTGGATCTGTGATTTGTGAAATTTTGAATCATCACAAACTAAGAGCGGATACAACATGGAAGCTGATCATACAACTGAGTAAGCCTGTTTTGTCAAAAATTGATTGCTTTCATGCTTGAATCAGCCCCAAAAGCAAGTGCAAGAAGATTCATTTCCACCAACATTAAACTATTTATTTATTTAATCGCTGAGGGCTCCAAAAAGGCTTTGAAAAAAAGAGTTTGGGAAGGTTACTTAACTCCACTCGATTGGGAGTGGCAGGTGAACGCCGGCGTGGGCATACATCGAGGTGGATATAGGCGTCAGAGCCATATTCTCATATTCTGCTTTTATAGTCAATGAGAGTGGAAGAAATTTAGGATTTTTTATTTTTTATTTTTTTTACAGCATACAGTGGTACAAAAAAAACATGACATTTTATTTATCACCACTTCTTTGTTTGTCATTCAGGGCACTCCTCTGATTGGCTACATTCCGTTCACGGTGTCAAATGATTTGCAAGTAGTCAGCTTTCCCCACACACATGAAGATTGTTGTCGGCCAAAACGTTCCAAACCCTATTATGGGGACAAATCCCAGTCTTATCACACTTTAGACCAAAAGATATTACAAGATGATCTTATATGATTTTGATCCATTTCACATCCGTGGTTGGAAAGGGACAAAATCGGGACAAAAAAAGCTTGATGGTCATTCTGTGTATAGCTGGCCTGAAACACACTGCTTGTCCTTTGTTTTCATATAGGACTGTTTCAATGTTTAGTCAGAAAAGGAACCTACCATTTTCAAAAAAAACTCCACTTGTTTCTTGGATTCTAAACGTTTGTTCGGTAAACAAATGGCCAAATTGGCCCATTTTGATCCATTTTCAGTTGCATCTCCTACTACTTGCACACACTGTTCACACACACAAATCCAGTACATGCTACCGAAGTATGTAATGGATAATAACAAATGGACTGACACAAATTTGATTTGTTCCTTCTTTTGTCTTTCTCTCCGTCTCGATTTCCGACGGACGGCTCCTTGTGCCTGAGCCTCAATGAATATATTACCAGTCTATTTTCAGTGAACACCGCAGTCGTTCCCACACGCTATGTGGATCTGCCCTATCACTTTCACTTAGACGAACAAGGGGTTATGGCAGGACTGGCACACGATTCAAGTATAATGCATGAGAGGAAGAGTGGGTAGTAAAATATAAAAGGGATGCAATGAAGGAAGATAGAGAGATAAGAAAAGGAGCGTGCTATCTGTATCTGCCTGATCAGTTTTATTTAAGTTAAACAGGCATGTGGAAGATGGGCAATCGTTTGTGTTGCAGTGGAATGAATAGTGACGTGGTGGCTAAATCTAAGGAATAAAGACATGAGACATTTTTCAAAAATATGTGTATGTATATATTTCATCGTCTAAATGTGGCTCACGTTGGCTGAAGCCAAGTGCACACAGACTGATAATTGAGTTGATTTGGATACTATCATCCCCCCGCCCCCCTTCCCCGGATATATAATATATTATTACTAAATGAAAATATCATAATCACAAATGTGTTTGGTCAACACAAAGGTCAGGTGATCCACTCACTCCGAGATTGTCTCACGGAGTGCGTTCTGTTGTGATCGGGGCAGTGAGCAGGTTCATTCTAAATTAGGAGATTAATTTCCTGGAACTAGAAAACTGTCATCATCAGTTCCAGAACCGCTGATTTGACTCAGTTTGATCAAGTCTATGTTTGCTCATCAGCGGTGACCCGATATGTTGATTCGCCATGGAAACATGTTACTTCCCCTTTGGAAGAGGAGGTGCTAATAAGGGCATAGAGTGAGCTCAAATGTATTCTGAAGAGAAAAAAAAAACTAATTGCTGCTCCAGCAAAGGAAAAAGAAGCAAATGACGCACAAGTGAATGTGGAGGTGTGGATAATCATTTTAAAATCACACCATGAAAAGCAAACCAGGTACGATAGAGAGAGAGAAAGATACAGTATACGGTCAAACCTCTTTTCAGCATTCCTCATTTATGTTTTCACCCTTATAACGTTCATATTCACAAGTCCCAATTTCATGGAATTTATTTTACATTTGCTGATTTTGCTTACAACGAACACCTTTATAATGTAAACTTCATTATAAGGATCAGATTCTTCCCACAAAATACTGAAAAGGGCTTCGTTACAACGAACCGTCGGAAGCTAACTGCCGCCGCAACCATGCTTATGAACAAAATGTCCAGCGCTAGATTCCATCCCGTTGCTTAGCAACGCTACTGCTCGACTCGTACATTCTTGTACTTCCTGAGGCCTGGCGCGATCCTGAGCACTTGGTCTGAAAACATGTCTGGTGTACGGAAGGGAATCTCCCAGACGAAGCTCGGCCGAGACTACGAATTGGCAAAGTTGATGTTTTTGACAATCATCATTAATGGCAACAAAATATTGGCAGAGTTCGAGGCCAACAGATTGAAATAAGATCGTAAACAGATTCAGGGCGTAGCACATTCTGAACTGGAGAGGTTTCATTTCCTGACTGAATGTTTTCTTCATACTATATATGTACGTGTACAGTATTTAAAATTGACATGTTTATACTGCATTACATTTTCATGTTTTTACATCTATAAATGTTCATACTGTATTATACATCGTAGTTGGCGGCCATTTTATTGGAAATTGTTACAATTATCTACTGTTATACTGTACAGATTCGTTATGTCCCTCAAGGTACGTTGTAATGAGGTTCGACTGTATATCAGTGACATGCTATCTGGGCCTTCAAGGACTTCTCTGCAGGCCTAAATATGACCAAAAGCATTGGCTTGCGTGTTAAACTTTGTATACCTTTGTAAAATATTGCAAACATTTATTTCCAACAGTCTTTTGTCTTCTTGCTGATAAAATTCGTTGTTGGGTTATCATTATTATCTTTTTTTGTCCAATCATTTCAGCTTCTATGTGTTGCCATATGCGCATACATTTCCCAAGGCCCAAATGGAAACTCGCAAGCCAAAATGAGAAAGGATTGAGTTGTCTTTTTTTTTTTTTTTTTTTAAGAATCTGAACCAATAAGATTTCAGATTCAGTGTGGTAGGGACTGCATGAATACTTCCGGTCAGCACTTTTGCTCCTCTGATTGGTTCAGAGCGACTCGTGTGATTCGTTGCATCAAGCCGGTAGCGGACGACTGTGTATGATTGAAAAATATTTATTTTTCATTTGTTTCACTTGTTTGTTGTCGGCACAGTGTTGCATCTCACAGGTCCATTGGTATTACGCCTGACAGCTAGTTTGGGGGACCAGATTAATAATAATCAGTGCATTTTTTGTCTGTTTATGCAGAACCGTCGACAATGAAGATGCTTGTGTACCCTCATGTGAGGCATTCTGAAAATAAACTTGATGTGGTAAGGCGTGTATCTATGTATTTGTCACTAATGAGAGCCGAGGACTCTGTGGTTGAATGACACTTGGGGCAGCAATCTAAAACTCAACATGAACGTGCAAAAGGCTTCCCCCGCATATGTCAGAAAATTGCAAATGATTCATCACCAAAATGTATGTGAACATCTGCACTTCTAAAAATATCCTCTGAATATTTTCGATTTTATGGATGAAGTATTTTCCTCATTAAGTGACAAGATTTGTAGTTTGTGCCTCTATGAAGAGGAAAATGCCAATCTTGGACACATTTTGGCAAAAATCAGGGCCTCTGACACAAGCGACGTTTCGCATTAGAGACAGCAAGCAAATGTTTGGAAAATTGTTTATATACTATAATATTAGCAAATATTGGCCACTCTTTGATACTGTTTGGAAACCTTTGAGACCATTTACCAACTCCCGGAGAGCAGACGCCTCTATGTACCCAACTCAATGAAAAGGCGTGCAACACCTACCGCAGCATTCAGTTTTCTGCAGTCCACCGTTGAGGATGAATACAATTAAGATTAATCAAATTTAACAACTGGCCCTTGTCTTCAAATATCTTTTTCATGAACCGCATCACCATTCAATTTTGTCCTGTTTTCATTTGAACAAATGAACACAGGACGTGCGGGACACAGTTTTGACCGAAAGGCTTGAATGCAAACAGCTCATGTTACGTGACTGCGTCAGGTCCGTGACCAAAGCTCAATATTTACAGACAAGTGTGACCTTTTGTTTACATCACAGCTTTTGCTACTTGTGTCCTTAAATTCATCCAAACAAATGTCGTCAAACATATAGCTACTCCTCATTGCCTTCATGCAATTTAAGGTCTTGCCCAGCATGACGACCCATGTGAAGAATGGATGCTGCTGATCTCACTGATAGGTGGATGTTTGTTACTGCTACCCACGAATGGGTCAACATAACAGTATACTGGTAAACGTGTTCACGTGGTGACCCAACTTACAGTCGTTTACAAATGCTCATGACCGTTTTGCAAATGCCACTTTTCGAGAGACAAAGGATTTGCAAACATGTTCAAACCATTCTTGTGATGAGAATTGTTTGCGAAAAGTAAAACTGTTTGAGAACATTATTCAAACCTTTTCCGAACCCTGACAAAACTGAGAATTCCCTGTCGTCTGCGCAATACGGGCCTTAACTAATCCATTATCTTCTCATACTTTTTTTTTGTATTTGCAATTTTTGGGGCATTTTTATTTATTGATTTTTTTCCCCCATGAGGATGGATAAACCAATGGTTTCCATCCAATGACACACACAGTATGTTGATCAGCAAAGGCTGGTTAAAAAATATTCCATGCTAAACATTTGATTCTTTTCTTCCTCTATAGAATTTCCTGTCATGTTGAGTTATATTTTAATGCACAATTACCACACGATATGTGCTCAATGGAGCAGTTGCTGCACGAAAGAAAAACTGAAGACACACACGCAATCCCTCAGCATTCTGCCTCATGATGATGTGTATCGCCGCCACTTTCAACTTGATTATGAAATATTCAGTGACGGACTACAGTTGTTAAAAGACAGGATATTTTGGAACAGAACATTATACGCAGAGCGCTGTTCCCACCTGAACAACAATAAATGCATTTGTATGATAATGTAAAATCAGTATTTCCAAAACATCTGTACCTCAAAACATTGAAAATTAGTTGGTGCTGGGCAGAATACATGCCCTCAGGTTTGGGGAGGAATGAAATACAGCTGCTGGCAGTTTGTTGACACAAAGCCACAAAACTTGAAGCATTAATTGGCAAGGGATGACTGTGTATATACAGTACACTGGTATCTCTACTTGGGAAATGAATTAGTTCTGGAAGAAATTTCTTAACGAGAAAATGTTGTCAGTAGAGACGCGTTTTCCATGTAAATGCCCTAATCTGTTCAACCCCTCCCTAAAATTCAGACAAAAAAGTTTTCTAAAGCATAACAATATGGAACAAATACATGTTATAATAAGATTATTGCACAATGAATGAGAGGCATGCAGAATGTAAAAACAATGAATGGAATAAATAATAAAAATGGTTGTTTAACTTTTAACTGCGTCCTTATTGTTTTTTGTTTTTGCACTCTTTTGTTCATGTTCTCTGTCAGAAGTGGTTTTTGCCTGGCATTTTGAAAAGAAATGATCCAAGGAAATTTGTTTTTGTCGGCTTTTAATAATCCTTCGAAAATGTCCAAGGCAAACATCAGCATAGTGAGCAACACGTTTTTTATCGGAACGAATGACGAGGACGCTGTATCTACACATGTCTATCTTGACACAATCGGTAGAAGTCCCTCTTAGCCAATGGGATGCCAGGATGATGCTCAGTCATAACCAAAGGCACAGCAACTATAAGTATGTTGCGTTCAGGAAACTCGGAGCTGCGGCAAGTAGACCATACTCTATTTACTTTTCGTATCTTGAACTTTCTTTTGTAATAAGAGGCAATATTTTCCTGTTGAGGCGTTAAACTTGAAAATTTTGTATGAAGAGACGTTCGTAAGTAGAGGTTCCAATGCGTGTGCGTGTGTGTGCGCACACACACACACACACACATATATATATATATATATATATATATATATATATATATATATATATATATATATATATATATATATATATATATATATATATATATATTAGAGCTGTCAAACGATTAAAATATTTAATCTAATTAAAAACTCAACTGTCATAATTAACTCAAATTAACTAAAAATGAATCGTGATTACTCACGCATTTTTTATCGTTTCTGAATTTCCTTTTATATTTTTTGTCCTATTTTCCCCCATTTTAATGCTCTCATCAACATGGAATCATGAATCAGTTTTCTATGAGCAAAATGCAAATATTTACTGAAATAATTTCGATTTTCAATTTTACATGAACATTTTTCACTTGGAGCAGTTATTCACACATTATCTCTCACACAATATTACTGTCCATCAACAACAGTGAAAAAATATTTTGTCACACAACAGCTGCTTGAACAGCTCTTTTTATGGAATCAAAACAGCGCAATATAACATTATAAAGTGCACATCTAAGGTAAACTAGTACTCAGCCTATAATGGATTTAAGCAATGGTTGCATACTTCGTTTTTCTCAAATTTGCTTTGAACACAGCAGTCAGGCTATGCTGATTCTGTTGGTCCTTCTTGCTCGGAAGTCTCTCTACGGTTTTGTGTCGACATCATTACGGATGCTTGTAATGGAGGCTCTCGCTGGCAATCCGTAGTGGAGTTGTTCAGTTAATTCCGTTTTTCACGGCCCCCTGATTGTCGGTCAGCACGGAAGGATCTCTCGTGCTGTACTTTTTGATCATTGATTGGAGCACTTTGCAGCAGAAGTAGTAGTAGTAGTTGTAACAGAAGTATCAGAAGCAGGTAATAACCTAAACTACACATAAATGCAGTAAAAAAATAATTGACATTAATTAATACCTTTATTTAACAATACGTTTAATAAATAATGTAATCAACCCTGATTTCACTATGTATCATTATCGTCATCATTATTCATTGTTTTAAACGTAAGAAAGCATACAACACAAACATATCAAGTCGAATCGAACAAAAGAACTACAAGTCCCAGGAGTCAATCCCGGAAGTGGAGCGCTGGCATGATTTACCCCAGCTGCAACGCAATTTACTTCGTTTAAACGTCAGATTGCAGACAGACAAACATATAACTATGCAAAAATGAGCTAAATAAAGACAGCCCTGTTCTAGCAACATTTTAGCCCACGCTGTTTGCTTTGAAATGATCCATAGCTGTCTGTCTGAGACGAGGGGGCGGAGTACTCACGTCAGCTGTGTGCTTGGCCATTAAGTGGTATTTCAGACTCCACGTGCTATGATGATAGCTCAGTTTACGACTGCAAAACATAACAACTTTGGTCTTGTCATTGGAACAATCTGGCAACTTTTTAAAAGTAAACGTTCCATTCATAATTATCCGTTTTTGGTGTCTCGCGCTGCCATGGCTGGCAAAACAAACATGCATGGACCTGTGCAGCGCGCTTGATGTTTTGTTTCAGGTTTATTTATAGAGCAATGTAACATTCTCTGTGACGTCTGCCGCGTTAATCTCGCGAGAAAAAATTTGATCCCGATAAAATTCATTTAAATTAATGTCGATAAAAACGCGCTAAACTGACAGCTCTAATATATATATATATATATATATATATATATATATATATATATATATATATATATATATATATATATATATATATATATATATATATATATCGATTTTCGAAAACATTTATCACAGACTCTAAAAAGGGTCAGATCGACTCTCCATTTAAAGGGTCTTTACAACCTGTTTTCCCTACTCACAGAAAGAGGGAGATGGAGGTTATACAGCCGGATGTTGATAGAATTTCATTTAGGTTCTCATTGCTTAAGTTTTATAACGCCAGCCCTGTTTTATCTTAGTTCACATCATTATTTGAGTAACCTTTTAAAAAATAAGATATGAATCTAATCCTGTCGGTTTTACAAGCAGATTTCTCCCCTATGGATCTGGTGCACTTGTTAATTACCTAAATAATTAAAAAATCATTGTTATGACCTTCAGGACTCCTTCATATTATAGCCAGAAAACCCCTTTAGTAAATACTATGACAGTAGCGCAGATGTAATGCTGCATTCTAACTCTCTAAGGTCTGGTGGAATAGTGGAACCAAGAGAAACAAACCCATCTCTTGATATGTCTTGATGAAATGCTTTATTACAATAAAGTTGGTAAATTGCAAGAGCATCGCTTCATCCATCAATTTTCTCATCCTCTTATCCTCACGAGGGTTCGCGGGCGTGATGGAGCCTATCCCAGCTGTCTTTGGGCAGTTGGCAGGGAACACCCTGAGCTGGTTGCCAGCCAATCGCAGGGCACCCTGTACATCTGCACTGTGACGCAGACGTGCTAACCAGTCGAACACCATGCAGCCCTAACAAAAGCATGTCAGCGATGAATCAATTATCGAGTAAATGAAGACGAACTGTATGCATGAAATGTTCCTATTGACTAAAAATTCAATCGAGACATTCCACAACACCTATGTGGATATGGGTACAAAACTAGTTTGATTTTTTTTAAAGGATTTTTTTTTTGTAAAGATGAGCACTTTAAGTGAGGCAATTTGGTTTCTTCACAAAAATCCAATTCAAACCATAACATTTGGCATTCCAGAGGGCCAAGAGTGCTGACGTGGCCCCCCCTGCGTGACAATGTAGCCTCTGTCCTTTGTCAATTGTTCATGTATAAAAATAAAAAGTAAAAAGATCCTCGTCTCACCCCTCGGGTGGTGTCCATCTCCCTTTCAGCTCGGGTCCTCTACCAGAGGCCAGGAAGTTTGAGGGTTATGAGAAGTATCCTTGCTGTTTCCAGCACTGCACACTCTGAACTGAGATGTCCGATGTTGTTCCCGGGATCTGTTGCAACCACTCATCTAGTTTGGAGGTCACTGCCCCGAGTGCTCCGACCACCACATGCACTAGTATCACCTTTACCTTCCAGGCTCTCTCTAGCTCCTCTCTGAGCCCTTGGTATTTCTCGAGTTTCTTGTGTTCCTTCTTTCTGATGTTTCCAACACTTGGAACCACTACAAGACAATACAATACAATACATGCTGATTTATATAGCGCTTTCACAACAGCGGAAGCTGTAACAAAGCGCTTAACAAAACAGTTAACATTAAGTAAAATAATAAACACAACACATAACATAAAACACGGACAGTCGTGCAGTCCTAACCACTTTTCCCCTCATACGCTTTGTTGTTAAAGCAGTTTGAGATGAAAGAGGAGAGAATCAAAGTGTCCTTTCACCAGTGGATCAGAAACGTCATGCTCAAAATGTGCACACGTTGGCTACAAGCTAAGTTTCAAAGTCAACAAGAAGCTGTAGCATCCATTGATGAAAAAAGAGATTGGTTCACTTCTCCTGTCCCATGCAAATCCATTCCAATTCCAAGCGGTGACTCTCAGTTCCAAATGCGCATCGGCGTTCTGCGCTGACGCTCCTCTCTCCTCATCCTCAACTTCAGCAGACATCCATCCAGCCGCACCAACGCAGACTGTCCAACAGCGCCGACATCTCCACTGAACAAAACGGGGCCGTGAAAAATGCTGCCCATTACAGGCGCAAAAAACACAAGCGCTGTCCAGCACCGACAGTCAATGGCGCCAACATTCCTCCGAATCAAAATCTGTGCTAGGACAGGCGTGCTGCCGAGAAGGCAGCAACCACCAAGCACAGATTCTTCTCATTTGACGAATGTCGTGGCCAAAAAAACGCTGAAAACTGTCCACATCAGGTCCACACGATGAACCAACAAACATGTGACAAAACAAAAAGACAAAAACAACAAAAAAGAAGAAAAAAAGCAAGGCTCTTGAAGAGCAGTTGCTGAAGGCTGCGTACTCGGTCGCCATCTTGGAAAAAAAATAAAACTACATCCACTACAACGGCTTTCCTCTGCCCTCTATCTATGATCACGATATCTGACTGGTTCGCCAATACCATCTTGTCAGTCTGGATATAGAAGTCCCACAGAGGGGACCATGTTGATGAGAGCATTAAAATGGGGGAAAATAGGACAAAAAATATAAAAGGAAATTCAGAAACGATAAAAAATGAGTGAGCAATCATGATTCATTTTTAGTTAATTTGAGTTAATTATGACAGTTGAGTTTTTAATTAGATTAAAAATTTTAATCGTTTGACAGCTCTAATATATATATATGAGTATTTATACACTTAAGGGCGTCCTTGCGTGGCGTTCACTTACACCAGTTTTTGAAGAAACATTTGGATGAAGCTTGGTGGATATTTATGGTGTGTTTATCTCACTGTGAGGGAGAAGAGAGCAAGCGTATTTGAAGATGTTCCTTTCAATTATAATCTATTTTGAACCACCCATGGGACATATGTCTCTGTCGATCTGTAACTTTCCTGTCTCAGAGTTGTATAGAGAAACTTTCTCCACAGCTCTAAAACATGGCTGCCAAATCACCTTCTGTTACCATCAAAGTCAGCTCTTGAAACGATAGCATGTCCAAAACTGTCTCCCTGGGTAGTGCCATGATTGTAATTTCTTTGTACAAGTCGACTGTCTGCAGAACTGAAATATATATGGTACTCGAAACTGAAGTCACAACTTTTGTTGTGACATGTCCAGATAAGGACTCTTGGTCAATTCATTTGTCGATGTTACACTATCAAATATCAGAGCAAATCTTAGAGAATGTCTTGATCAAATTCTCCACACTAAGGTGAACATTTGACAATCAGTCTGATAAAATGCTTTGGTTTGTTCATTTGCCTTTCAGATCAGATCAAAGTCTGACAGTTTGTTTGGAACTCTCCTGAGACCCCTGATTGATTTGTACCTGACAAAAAGAACCAAACAAGAGTTGCATTTAAATGGATGACATTAAGAAACAGTACAACAAGCGCTGATTTTTTATTCACATTTACTGTGGATGAAATTAAGAAACAGAATAAAAAGCGTGGATTTTTCATTCACGTTTACTGTTTTTGCAGCACAACAAACTCAGAACTGAAGCTATATTGTGTCAAAGTAATTGGCCCCATGGTTGGAAGTAATCAAGCATCCTGATTATGGAATTTAAAGATGGCTTTGTATTAAAATAAATAAAATAGTATTTACTCCTGGTGGTTGACTGGTTAGTGCGTCTGCCTCGCAGCGCAGATGTGAAGGGTTTGATTCTGGCTCCAGCCTTACTGTGTGGAGTTTGCATGTTTTCCCCGTGCCGGCGTGGGTTTTCTCCAGGTACTCCAGTTTCCTCCCTCATTCCAAACACATGCGTGGCTGATTAATGGAACACTCTAAATCGTCCCAAGGTGTGTGTGTGAGTGCGGATGGTTGTTCGTCTCTGTGTGCCCTGCGATTGGCTGGCAACCAGTTCAGGGTCCCGAAGATGGCTGGAATAGGCTCCAGCAAGCATGGCGACCCTTGTGAGGATAAAACGTATCAGAACATGAATGGATGGGTGAACGTTTACTCTTTTGTCCTGACCATTCACAATAAAGAATGACAAGCTTTCACCATGCAAGCAGCACTTCTCCACCATGTTCATCTGTCCTATCAATCAATTCATAATCCTTTGTACATAAGGATTACAATTGAAAAGCCTAATTTATTTGCAAAGAGTGCAAAGAGTGAGGACAATTTTGTCCTGATTTATTGACATATAGTGTTAAACACTTTTTCATCTTCTCAGTAATCCCAACACATTTTGCGTGGCTCAAATGGGGCACAGCACTTGTGGTCTCTGGTGTGAGTCAGCAACACTCCCCCTTCCACATATGAAAAGTCTATAATGGGTCGTACTGTAACGGGTCAATCGCGGGAGGTTGGTTGCTTGAAAAAGTAGATCTGCTCTCGACTGCAGTGTGAAATACGGGCATTTAGAACGCTGCCATTGAGCGTATTAAAAGTCATTATCAAGAACTATGGCACAATATATTTTGGACATGTCAGAGTCACTGCCAGGGGCAGGAACGACTGGGTTGGGCATTCTTTGAATTTAAATGATTCCAGTTCCGATTCAGTTGCTTGTTTTGATTCTGGTTCCAAATGATCCTCAATTTCAATTATTTCTGGTTGTCCAAACTACGGCCATTCATTTTTAGCAGTTCGCAGCACATCTTAAGATAACATTTGACATGGCCCGTGTCATTTGTCTGCATTTTACTACGGTATTCACTTTCTACCTTGAGTGGCAAGTCAGGAGAACAGAACAAGTTAGGTTTCAATTCTCGTAACGTCCCGTCTCGTGAGCTCTCATAATTCTCGTCAAAGCCCATGTATTATCATGAGAGTGTGTGAAACCATTGGTCCATGCCGGGGAATTCAACATGGTGGTTGTGAGACGCCCCTGGGGCCTCGGGCACCGAGGAGGGTGAACCTGCGCTCTACAGGTAACGGTAATGCCTCACTGGTGTGCCGCGGGAGGGCGGTCAAGGGGGAGAGGCCCAGGGGCTTCGGTCTTCACCGCAACCCCACGCTCTGCAGTGCTCAACCTGCCCAGATCTTGCTGTTTCCCCCATATTAAATGTGTTTCATGTGTAGCAGCCAACAGACGGAGAGGCTTGAGTTTGTACAGTGCTCTTTGTTTGCATGGACCTATGTGGACACTGTGTACAATGAGTGCATATTTTGTGGGGGAGGTTTGTGGTTCATTTTGTCAACCTGTGTCTGTGCAACACACTGAAATAATGCTTGCACTGTAATGGTGACAAAACTTTTACACAGTATTGTACAGGTTTTAAATCTCCTGGCGGCCAAGCCCCCACCTCATCTGTCGAAACTAATGATTACCTTTATTTAACCCAAAACATCCCTGCAGTTTCATTCAAGGCTGAATCTATGTACTGTATGTCTCTTCTTCTCTTGTGAGATTGCAAACACTTTCCGATGATTTACTGGCCAGAATCCTCAATGTAGTTTGGGTCATAGGTCTGGAGGTGCCTGAACCATTCTTTGCTTTGCTGGGATTAGAAGGTGTTAGCTTGAACAGTTAAAAGCTTGAACTTGAAATGGGACAGCGGCTGAGAATGGAAGTAATGAGTATTTTTTTAAAATCCATTATGAATGAGCTTTGTGGGTCGTGCTTATACTCCAAGAATCTATAAGCAGGTTATGATGAAATATTCACAGAATAACAGGCAATGCAGGAGATTTATGGTGAAATCATAACGGAAGCATCCCCCCCACCCCCATGCTGCTATTGGACTTTCTTTTGGCTGTTACAATTGATTTGGTTTGGCCTACATTCTCTTTTGACTTGAATACACTCCAAGTGGACACCTGAATAAACAAACACACACACACACACGCACACAAACCCACGCACACACGGTAGGTATACATCCTCGCATGGCCTGAGCTCACAGATGTATGTAAATGCTTGAGAGAAATGGCCTAACCCCATATTTGCCAACACAATTAAGCTCCATTTCTTACAAATACTAATATATGTTTAGTCACAATGTGCCTGTGCTGAAAAGATAACCCAGAAAGGATTAGCTTCATCAGGTTGAGTGGAAAGAAAAACACCTTTGCTGTGTTTGTGAGAGGCAGAGAAAGTAACAAGGAGGAAAAGAGGCACTTAGACACGCCAGAATGCTTGTGAAAAAGTGTTTTGAACTTGTTTACTGTCTTGCAAAAGAAATGAATGGGCAAAACACTTAAAATGTCATCCAAATGTCTTTTCTATTAACTCCAAAGCTGCACACAAACACCACTCAATTACTTTGCCATCAAAAACAAATGTTCACAAGTTGGAGCTGCTTGTGCCCTTCAGTGTATCTGAGCTGTCTATGTGAAATGTTTCATTGTGGTACAAGTGTGCTGTACATGATTATTTGTTTGATGTCTGGCAGTCAAACAAAAAAAAAATAAGGTGGGCTTTTCAACACATTTATGGCATATACAGTGATCCCTCGCTACTTCGCGGTTCATTCATCGTGGGTTCAGTGCATTGCGGATTTTTTCAAACATTATTTTTTTTAACATGTACATGGAGTACAGTACTGTATATATCGTATATATGTGACTCACTGTTGTCTTGCAGCTTCTCGCGGACCGTTTGCGGACTTTAAAAAACCTCAAACGAGGGATTACTGTATTCCATGTATTCCGGATGGTGTTAGTCTCTGTGTGCCCTGCAATTGGCTGGCAACCAGTTCAGTAGGCAGGGGACACCCTTCCTGCCTACTGCCCGAAGACAGCTAGGATTGGCCCCCCGTCCCCCTTGTCAGGATAAGCGGATCGGAAAATGGATGGATGTGTTACAAGGTGCACGCGGTATGTTTTGTTTATTTTTGGAATGTTTGTTTAGTTTTCATGGTACAAGGTGTGGTCCTTTCATGGAGTAAATACACTGCTTGCGCTGCGAATGCATGTGATGTAGTAGGTACTACATCCTCGACACCCATTGACTGTCGCCGACGCGCCGCTGCCGCTGAAGAAGAAGATCTTACGGTCCGAAAATAGTACCGTATTGGCCCGAATATAAGACGGCCCTGATTATAAGACGACCCCCTCTTTTTCAAGACTCAAGTTTGAAAACAGACTTTTTGAACAGCAAATTAATTTTTATACACAAATAAACAAATGATTATAACAATATCTTTGAGAGAAAAAGCATGTTATTTTGCCTCATTCAAATCTAAAGTGCAATCACATTCGTAAACGAATGGCTTCTGGTTTTTGAAAAGTAAATTACATCATAACTTATCCTCAGCTGCCAGTTAACCTGGCCGATCTTTGACCCACTTTTCTCCAGATTGTCACTACGTTTCTCCATTTTCTGTTATCTCGTCTATTATTTTCTTCTCTTTTCCTTGTTACCGCTATTTTTTATTTTTCTTCTTCGTGCTACCGCTATTTTTATTTTTATTATTCGTGGCAGGGGTTCACTTTGGCCTGGGAAGTCAAGATATGTATGATATCTGGCACCATCTAGCGTCGTGAATCGGTATAATGTCTAGACCCCGAATATAAGACAACCCCCACTTTTTCAGTCTTCTTTCAAAGCTAAAAACACTCTTATATTCAGGCCAATACGGTAGTGATGAACTGTAATTTAGCGATGATAGAAGTGCTGTTAAAATAATGATGACGGAGTTACCGATTGACAAATACAGTTTTGATTCGGCTTGAAATAAAGACGGACGGCTGGCCCGGCCGCTGGTGAATGACAAGTGACAGACAAGTAAAATTTACTGACGCACCCAACACCGCTATTTCCTGTCACCAAATTGTCAGGTGGTCAGGGGGGCATATAATGGAAAAGGCCATTGGTCTGCTGGAACACCCAACAAGGCATATCACAAATTGCAGTCTGCCAAATTCCCAAACACTGTAAACAAGACTTGCCCCAGTACAAACGTAAAGATGAGCCAGTAAATTGAGCAAACATGTGCCTGTTTACAAAAATAGGGATCAGATGGCGCCATAGTTGGCAGCCATCTGCGAGAGCTCTTCAAGAGCTTTGCTTTTTTGTTGTCTTTGTCTTTTATTTTGTCATATGGTGTTTGTTGTGCTTTGTGTGGACCCATCGTGGGCTGTTTTCAGCGTTTTGGTCATTACATTCGTTGAAGAAGAAGAATCTGTGCTCGATGGTTGCGCATTCCTCGGCAGCACATGTGTACCATGTTGGCGCTATTTGACTGCCGCCGCTTGACAGCTCCGAGGCACCTGTGATATTTGCATCTAAAAATTTTTTCACAGCTCCATTTTGTTCAGCACAGATGTTGGTGCTGCTAGATAGCCTGCAATGTTGTGGCTGGATGGGTGCATGAGGAGAGAAGAGTGTCGGTGTGGAGCGCAGATGCATATTCGGACCTGAGAGTCGCTTGGAATTGAAGCGGATTTACATGGGACAGGAGAAGTGAACGGATCTCAATTTTTGTCAATGGACGTTACAGCTTCTTGTTTACTTTCAAACTTACCTTATAGCTGACGTGTGCACATTTTGAAGATGTTGTCTCTGATCCACTGGGGAAAGGACACTTTGATTCTCTCCTAGTTCATCTTTAACTGCTTCAAACAACAAGGTGTCTGCAGGAATAATGGCTACGATTGCATGACTGTCCAATCGTATACCGGTATATGTTATCTGATATTTTATTCTTTTGTGTAATGTTTTTGTTCATGGAGAAGAAAAACAGGGACAACGCCTCGACCACAAGGCGCGTCTGGAGAATCCTGTGGTCAAAGGTCGAGTCACAGGGACAGAAGATAATGTCTACGTGGCCTCTGACAAATGCAAGACATGCACTTTCACACACACGTCCATTGTTCCATTGTTCAGAACTGTTATCACATTATTGCACATGTTAAAAACAGTAACGTCTATAATTTACACCTTCCCAAACAGAATAAAACATTTAATTTAATTAGGGGTTCAAGGTTGTAATAAAACTGACATATTGTATATTTACCTATTTCCTAATGATTGTTTGAAATCATTATCATGATCAGTGTGTTACAAAAGCAAAATTCATTTATTATTAATATATACTTAAGTTTGTCACAAATTAATATTTTTAGAATTGACGATTCAATCAGTTCAACAGGGAAGAGCCCCAGCCCTTTTTTGAGGCTTTTTTTTTGTGGCCGATGTAGCCAAATTAGTGGATCTGATTTCTCCTAATAATTGCCCTAATAATGGTATACAAACAACATATGACTCAATGTAATTTGGGCAAATTTGTTATTTCAGAGGTGTGTATCAGACTAGTAGCCATTACGTAGCGTGTTTCGTGTGCCCTGCTGTAGCATGTTGCTGTATAGGTCCACATTTTTTAAAACCGTTCACCATGCCTTTGTGCCTTTGCCTCTTTCATTGCACCTTGGTGAATTTCATTTCTGTTTTCTGCAAAGGCATGAGGCAGGCTATGGGAAGAGGAACCCCTCCCAGTTGGTAATGTGTGCCTCAAAAGTCAACCAATATCTCAACAACACATTGTTGTAGCCGTGTGAAGAGCTTTCTTGTCACAAAGAAAATGATTCTTTGATCAACTGCTTCATTGAGTTCCTCCATGTTTTTTCATGGTCTCTCGAACGAGTATATTATTTATTCATTATTCCATTTTTCAACTGAATGGCGGACCTGTTTAATTTCCTTGATATCATCTTGTACTGGCAACTCGGCACCTACATTTGTATCCGCTTGTATCCGTGACAAGGGATTGTATCATACCATGCCAATAAACAATCAGTTGCCCACAATCTTTTGAACCCCTTGGAAATGAGGTGCTCTGCATCAAATGGCTGCAATTCCTATTTCGTGAAATGTTTTAGGAAATCTCTCAAAAAATAAGGTTTTCATTTCTTTCAAACTCATTACTCTGGCATGTAACGGCAAACAGAAACTCAGCGTAACTAATTTAATACTATTTATGAATTCAGGAAAAACAAATCCCTCATGCTAATTTCAAGTATGCTTTAGCCAAGAAAACAAAAACAAAACAAACAAGCCAACAAATGTATACATCTCAAAAACTGTGCCGAAAATGAAAATGCAGAATGGACACACGCACACACACACACACACACACACACACACACACACACACACACACACACACACACTGGGAATAGGATTCTCTGTAGCCCAAAGGTTGGTGTTTTCAAGTGGTTCCAGGAAACAGGGACAGAGTTGACAAATCCTCCAAACACAATATCAAACACAACTTCACACAGACAAGCTCACAAATTCAACCAGCAGAGATGATGCCCTGAGGCGCAAACACAGACTAATGCCAAACTTACGTGTATTTTCTTTTATTGTATCAGAGGCCAAATATACACTTAGACAGTAGAAAAAGTGGGCGAATGAAAATGTGTCATTGAGTTTGAGCATAACTTTAAGTCTACCTCTTAAAACACGGTTAAATTATGCCAAGCCAATGACAGAAAAAAAGTTAAAAAAACAAAACAAAACTTTGGTGCTGTCCCTAGATCTATGGAAGCAGACGATTTGGCTCCAGGCGTCTCTCTCTCTCTCTCTCTCTCTCTCTCTCTCTCTCTCAGTCACTTAGTTTCATGAATTTCACCTTGAAACTAGCTATTCCACAGATACTTAGAAGCAGTATTTATGGTCCATATGCTCCATGGGGAGTCACCTTGTTGATCAAAATGACAAACAGGAGTGTGTCGAAGTTGTTGTATAGCGTCTCCCTGTATTGTTCCTTCCTTCACTTATATGATGATGATAATGCAGTCGCATCCCTAGTACTAAAAAGAATCACAAGAACAATAAATAAATAAATAAATAAATCAAATGGCAGGATTCCAGATACTGGTGGGGATATTTTAGGGAAAAAAGGACACCTTCCCTGAACATAAAGGGGTGTTAAATAAAATGTTTCTTCGCCTCTTTTGTAATTTGTAGACTTGATACAATGTCAGAGGCATGAAGATGTTATGCTGGGAAAAATAAGACTCATAAGTTGCTCATAAGTTTAGTTAAATTGATTGTAATTGCAGCACAGGGACCCTAATTATGAGATCAAGTAAGGTCAATCAATCCAGTTTATGGTAAATGTGAGTCCTTGGCACAGTTCTGTTACCTAAATAATTCTTCCGTCATTTGTGTATTTTTAAAAAAATTTTTTTCATTCAACCACTGCATCTTTCTCTGCAATTACGCCTTCAAGTCTTTTGGGGTGTTTTGGGGAAAACTGAATTTACTTTGCAGTCTCAGAGCAATCAATACTGCAATTAACTGCCAGGGCAGTTGAGCTTATATAAAATAATACGGTGAGGTGACCACACATTTATATGGGTTTCATAGTCATAAAAGCCTCGCAGGAAAACTAGAAGTATGATGCGGCCCGTGATAAAAATGAGTCTGACACCCGTGCACTCGACGGAGCCTGCAACCTTGAAGACCACTGCCCCAGTTTGTTTTGCTCTCCATGTGACCCTCAAAGTACATCAGATATATGCATTAAAATTACAAACAAAACAAAATGGATCACAAAAAAGATACGTGTCAACGAGAAATTTGGGAACTTTCAATTCAGAAAATGTTTGACTAGATCACAGTGGGTTTTGACACCAAAACAACTGGCGGCATTTCCCATGATTTTCCGCTGTGTCATCTGCTTCGGCAGGAAACCGCCACGATAAACTGGATTGGCTGTTTACATCAGCAAACTCCCACTTTGAAGCTTTCACATAATTTGATGTGAAAGCCTGTTTTATGTAGTTAGTGAACCAGGTACAGGCAAGCTTCTTGAGGCAAATTACAGTGTAAAGCCCCTGTCACCTTGACGATTTAGCCAGCGTATGCCGACGTAGGATAAATTTACGTCGAATAAGTTATGGGTAAGTTTTGTATACGTAACAGCACGCTGAAGCACGTTGGTATGAAATCGAGGTCGTATGTCAGCGTATGGCTATGGCGTACCCGTGTACGCAGGCCATAAGTAATAGGTAAGTCATGCGATCGTTGCACACGTTCAAACGCGTTAAGTGTAGGTTACTCATAAGTCAAAATACGTCGAGAATACCTACTAGCTGTTCTCCAACATCCGTGCCTTTCGGAACTTGCGCTTGGACATGCTGACCAGGCAGTCACGCACGTAGTTGGCGAAGGCTGCAGTGGCTGTGATGGGCTGAGGCTGTGCGAGACCTTTGATGAGCTCCCCAGACTTTTCTTTGGCATGACGCTGATGTTGTTTGGTTTATTAATGACACAAGTCATATTGGCGTTTGATTGCTGCTTTAATAGCGTGAATAGCAACTCACAGTAACGATGGCAAGCCGCACCTTGCCTCTTGGGTTATACCATTTTAACTAGACCGGGGGGGGGGGGATGATAGTCCCCAAACAGATGTTCGTAATGCAATGTCTAGTGCAGTTATGATTTGAAACGTCGAGCGCCAGCCTTTTTATAGACTACGTCACGTGATCGTCGGCAATACGCTGCTGCATGCTATGCATAAGTTAGACTATCGTTGGGCATAAGTTGTGTATGCCGGCAACACGCTAGGCATTCGTTGGAATAAGTTATCTATAAGTTATCGAAACGTTCTATATAATTTACTGATACGTTATGTATACGTCCAACCCATTATGAATATGCTATGTATATGCCCAAAATTGAAAAAAATTTCGATAATTCAGCGTATGCCAGCGTTTTAGGGAAATTCTGATACGTCGGCATACGCTGGCTGAATCGTCAAGGTGTGACAGGGCCTTAAGGAGCAACAACAAACAAACATAACTGAAACAAAAGAAGCAAACGTTTAGTGTGGGCGACTGAACTCTCAGAAAACGACGATAGGTTCTATGATTGTGCATCATGACACAACAACAGTACTGGACACAGAATTGTGGTGCAGCTTAAGTTTACATCTACTGGGCACTCTGATTGACAAACCTTTCAGACAGTGGAGACAGGCTTAAAATCACATGCGGGTGTAGGTCATGTAGGTGCAGCATCCCACACACAAGAAAACCAACAACGTTCTGTTAAGAGTGAGCACAAAGCACGTTCACAATGATCAATTAAAAGGAAGCGCTCTTTCGCTCTCTCCCTCCCTCCCTATCTCAGGGAGGCAATCAAATTGAACAATGGATCCCAAAGCAGAATCGACAAAACGTAGAGCTAATAAACAGAATTTATTCAAACAAAGGGTGCACGTATAACCAGGAAAGCAAATGCTACATAAAAAAACCAAAAATCAATTATAAAGTAAATGGAGCCACGGCCAAAAGGGGATCCCAAACGCACCAAATCTACACACTGAATCGATTCTACACTCGGAAAGAAACACAAAACAAGGGGTGCCTCAGAAGTATGACGGAGTTTGTAAATTTGAAAGCAGAAAAATAAAACAACAATTGCGACTGGCAGACACAAGACAATGTTATAAAGGAAAGAACTGAAGAAACAAAACTTTATAGCGTTGATGGAGGCAAGCAAAGCAATAATTGGACTCTGCTCTGCCTACAGGAATCCCACTGACTGATATTGCTACCTGGTTTTGAATGCTTGATACGGTGTCCCTGAAGTGCATAGAAAATACGTAAACACAAAAACAAATAACCAAACAAAATGACCCCCCCCCAAAAAAACTAAACACAACAGCTAACCCAAAAATTAGGCAAGAGCAATAAAAAAAAATCCAAAAAACACAACAACAAATGAAAACCATAAACAACGATCTAAACAAAACAACAACAAAGCTAAGAGCCTATAAATGAAAAATGCAATGATATCAATTCAACAAAAGAGGTCAGCGTGTGAGGGAGATCAGACTCATCGCTGATTGGCCACGAGAGACAGCCTAACTGATTGACTGTGCCTTTTGGCCAAAAAACCCTGAATCTGATCTAATGAGAAAGGAACAATGGCAGCAATACGTCGTAGGCTGCGTCATCTGCTTTAGACGCTCTAAGGACACACTGTAACTTGAATTGAGCGATCCTATGGCACCACAATGCAACACGGGGTGTTTCATAAGTCTGTGTCATTTTTCACTGACCTTATACAGAGCTGCCATCCAATCGAAATTCATTTCCAGAATAATTTTTCTGAATGTTCAAATGTTAAACCTTTTGTCAAGAACCTGAACGTGTCACCCCATTACCATAGAATAATTCGGAACAGGATTTAATTTATATCTGCAAACCGTTCAATCACGTAGTCCCCGCAGGAATCCGCGATTTCGCGATCACGGAATTTGCAGCGGATTTCAAAGCACTCTGTGGAATTGAAATCAGTCCAGGGAAATAATTGTGAAGTGCAGAATTTTACATTTAAGTTTCGTTTCATCCCAGCAGCAAGATGTCGCGGTCTGGCAGGCTACGTTCGCACTGCTGGCCCTGATGCCCAATTCAGTTTTTTGTTTTGTTTTTTTGTTAAATCGGGTCTTTTTATGTTCTCGTTGACATTACAAAACAAATACGTCCTCCAATGTTAACTGAATGCGTCTGTGAAGTGACACGCATGCGCGCACAAAGCACGACGTTGAGTGACACATGAAAAAGACGACGCCATGCGGAAGTGTTTACGGATGGAATGCAAGAGGTATTGGAATTATTTTGGGGAAATGAGGCAACGCTTTTCTTTCTCTGAGAAACATAACACAGACGTCAAAAACGACGTCACATTACTGCCGTGCGTCATAACTTTCTGTGTGATTGAATTATATTTATTTTCATACTGTATGCAGTACATTTACAATATTCAGGTCAATTGGCTAATTTACAGTTCAAATATGTGCTTTCATATCACTTGTTCTGCCTCAAACCCAAACTTTGGTGAAATGTTGAGCATTTTAGCCATCCATTCAGTTTCTGACCTGCTTATCCTCACGAGGGTCGCGGGTGTGCTGGAGCCGACCAGATCAATCTATTGGCAGTAGGAGGGGTACATCTTGAACTGGTTGTCAGCTAATCACAGGGCACACACAGACGAAAAACCGTCCACGCTCACACTCACACCTAGGGACAATTTAGAGTGTTCAATCAGCCTGCCATGCATGTTTTTGGAATGTGGGAGGAAATTGGAGTACCCGGAGAAAACCCACGCAGGCACGGGCAGAAAACTCCACACAGGAAGGCCGGACCTGGAATCAAACCGTGCACCCACTCTGCACTGTGAGGCCGACGTGCTAACCAGTCGACCGCCGGGCCGCTTTAGCGTTTTATACCTGATGAAAATAAACTCAATTAATTAAATAAATAAATAGCTCTGCTCTTGAGGACCAAAGACAATACCGATGTTGATTATTTTATAACCACAATGTTCCACAGTGGTTTGGTTTTGCAGATAATTTCCCAAAAGAACTCTTACTTAATGAGCACACTAAGTTGTTTCATAACTGGTCATTTTAGGTCATTTTTTGTAATGGCACCAGAAAATCTACTTTCAAGCCACGGAATCAAGATTGTTCTCCTTGGAATCAACGCCTTTTTCAGTAGATTCCTGGGGCACTAGTTACACATCAACCATGTAAAGATGACAATGTTGTCATCCAATATTAAAAACCCTATATTTCTTTTGCATGGAAGTTATTCTGCTTCAATAGAAATACATCCATACTTCCATTCTATGAACTACTCTTCCTCACTTAGGTCATTTACAGAAAATGTGTTTCTTTCCGATTCTTAAGTCAGTACCTGTTTTACCAGGGAATGTGTGAAACACTGAAATGCAACGGTATTGTCATTGGCCCCAGGTCGGATCCGAGCATTGGTTTTGTCATTGGTTGGGGCGTTGCCATCTGTGGTTGATGGAAGAGCCATAGTATAGTGGGTGGGAGACGTGGTTGGTTCATTTTTCTTGCTTTTTGTTTCCGCTTATCTTCCTCCTGTTGTTCCTTTCGAAAGAGTCTGCTGTCACACGTTATTTTTCTCCAAACTGCTGTGTCGATGGCAAGTTTTTCCCAAGCGATAACAATACTGGCTTGCTTCAGGGAGCCCTTTAGCTGGTCCTTGTAGTGCAGTTTTGGTCTTCCGTGAGGTATTTTTCCTGTGTTGACCTCCTCATGAAGAATGATTCGAGCTACTCTGCTCTGGTCCATTTATATAACAAACAAAATGCATGCACCTGTAGCTCATGAGCGATAATGCGGGAGGCTTTTGATTTTGCACCAAAGCGAGCAGGATTGAAACGCACCCGACCCCACCCCCTATGTTATTGAAGATTGATACCAGGGGCTGTCAGTGGGATTTAATTTCGCATTTCATTTTGGTGGCGAACCATGCCATTATGGAGAGCATGAACCAGAGCAAAGAAGTCATCCGAAAATCCACATGGCAGGTGAAGCCCAAAGCCTTTAGTTGGCAGAAGACGAACATGAATTTTTGTTGGTTTTCTTGGCTCATTTTCTGGAGTTGTCGGTCACAGAAAACCATGTCTACAGGACCACAATAGGGTCTGAAACCACAGTGGGACTCAGGAAGTACATCCTGGACGATTATGAAAAGGCAAGCTCGGAGAATGGGGGCAAATATCTCGCCGGCAATGCTCAAGAGCGAGATGCCATGGTAGTTGCTCCATCTCCCTTCTTAAAACTGGTGAATGTAATGTCATCTCCAAGGTCACATGGGATTGTCACGGTTTTTCATAATTTGAAGAAGTAGCTGCATTTGGTTTTCATCTGGCGTCTTTCATGGATAAAACACTCCAGCAGAATGTTATCTGGCCCTGGCGCCTTGCCTGTCTCCATGTGCATGACAGTGTCATTGAGCTCGATTTTAATGTTGACATCCAATTCTGAGTGGGATGTTGCGGGGTGTTACAAAGGACATCACTCGGGGTGCAATGGTGATTTCTCGTGCCCATAAAGCTGCGATACAAGCTGATCTTTCCCTTGTAGGCTCTCGTTCAGGGTGGTGAAATGATCAGTAAGGTCAACCAAAAAATGCTACGTCTACCAACCATGGAGTGTTTTTCAGCGCGTGAAAAGGTCAGTCCGTCTCTTTGAAGAACTGGTCAAATTCTGACGTCAGTGAATAAAAAGGCTTCAGCACGGCGCCACAGCTTAACCAGCCAGCGCACATCCCAGTGGTTGAGTCGATTCCCATGTCCAGAATCCACATCAGAAAGTAAAGCCTGAAATTCTCTGCGGTACAGCTGTCTTGTCCAGTGAAACCATGACAACAAGTATAAAAAATGATGAGATTTTAATTTGAGGAAAAAAAACATGGAGAGACACCATTCACAGATCTGTTAAGGGAGCCCCCTCCTTCGTGTCTTGCGCTCTCTGTTTATCTCGTTTTCTTCTTTCCTCGGCATTGAGGCCAGCGCAATCAGCATTTTGAGCAGCCAGACAGAATGCAGTCTAGTTCATGAGGAGGGAAAGTTGCCTTATCTGCAAAATAACTGGTCAGCATTCAACGGTACGAACATTCTAGCACTGTTAGATGTCAAATTCTTATTACACGGCCGTCTTGCTGAAATTATGTTGACAGTTTTCACCACTGTGTTCATTACATCCCCAAGATTGACTTTCTTGGCACAAAGGGTTTCTTGATGAACAATACCATGCATTTTAACAGCCTCACCTCCAATCTCTCTGACCTTTGCGTACGTCATAGACGCCAATCCTTTGTGTGCACCTGCCGTAGCTGCAGCCGCCGTCTGCTATAACGCCACACGACTTCTCTCATTATGTCCCATTTTCTCAATTAAGTCTGACACAGCTTCAAAAATATTCATACCCGTCCGTCATTGTGCCTTTTCGACTCTTAAGATCGAGCAGCTCCTCTGCCACTCCAAAGTTTTCGTCTACTCCCCGCAACACAATTAGCAGCTGTGCGGTGTATGTCGCGCCAGCGCTCTGATCGCATGGATTGGAGTAAAAATCAAAAGCACAAACTTTAGCTGACAAGTCTTCAATACAACTGTATTTCTGGATATGCTGACTTTTTTGAAGTCCTGCAATTTTTCCCGACATATTATTTTGGTGACTTTAATGAGCCACTGTTTTATTAGTTCCCATCTGAAAAAGGAGTACGATGAGTTGGACGACCTCATAGCTGCTGATGCCTTTTCCTGGACTTCCTGAGCACGAAACAAAAATACTGTTGTTGACCCTGCAGTACAGCTACCATGTGCTTTACTTTCTGCTCTCGCTCAGCACCAGTGTAGGATGCATCGGGCCGATGTTCGGTTTAATAATGACATACATGATACTCTTTCATAACTGCCACAGTTTCAGTGCAGATCAAATAGACGCACTTTCCTTACAATTCTTTGAATAAATACTCACCCTCCCACCGTGTCTGAAATATTCTGCACTCACTTTCTTCCTTTCGCTTCTTTGGTTCTGCCATGTTTAGTAACCCGGTACCTTTTTTAGATGGGGCCGGGCAGGGGGGGGGGGGGTGTCAAACAACTGCCTTGATTAACCGCAGCTCCCCCTGGTGTTAAAATAAGAAGTGCAATACACTCAGGCAAAAGTTGAAGTGTGGGACATATTCTGTTCTATAGATAACATTTCTTCCGGGCCGGTTAAAAATGGACCACCATGGCCATAGTTTGGACACCTCTGATTTAAGCCAACCAGAATGACAATTTTGTCTGATTCTGGGACTACGAGGATGATATGAGTGAGCTAATCACAGAAGAAGGTCTTATTTTCATCTTCAGATTTGAGTGAAGGGGCATTCATGGAGATCAGTGTGAGGAAATGATTTGGGGTGGTTGTTCATGGCAAAGCCTACTCCATGAATGCACAGATCTTCTGTAACCTTCCCCATCCAGAAGATGGTATAGTTATAGGCAGATTCCCACATAGTTCCTTCTTCGGACAGTCTAATTTTGCAAAGAGTTGCCACATCAATGTTGAAGTGTGCAAGTTCTTTGGATACCAAAGCCGAACGCCATCGTGGGAGCTCGCTGTTGCTTGTGCCCTGCAGGATGAAAGGTTTTGTAGGTCGACCACAATGTGGGTAATATGCCAGCCGCGATAAACTAGTCAAATGAATTTGCGGTGTCCGATGTTTGCCCCAATTTCTCTAGGGGCTTCCCATTTTGGGGTGGGCTAATCCTCAATGGGCCAGCCCAATTTGGAAACAAAAGCCAGTCGCTTGTCAAGTTGTTTAGTGTGGTCGTGGCTATGCAACGCTACACTTGGCCATCAGCGTGTCCACCAAAGTTCAGCAGGCTGAGTCATACGATGACGTTCGTTGCAGCGAGTTGCCACGTACTTTATCTACCAATGCTGCCCTTTGTCACTAATTTGTTTGATAACCTTTTATGGAGAGAAATTCTGAAGACTTTTGGTATGGTGACCTCAGGACTGCATCTCACGTTTTTGCAGATTATATGGTTATTCGGTGTGTGTAAGTTATTTTTTAAAATATAGCATTGTTCTTAGTAAACAGAACAAATGATTCATGTTGGTGTCATCATGGCAAATAGCCATCCGTTCTTTTTGTCACCAGGTGGGAGTTCCACCTTCGTACAGGACATTCATTCAATCACAGTCGCCACATTGAATGAAGGTGGAAACCGTTCCCGTGATGACAGACGCGTTGAACATTTAACCCATAGTCATAAATAAAGCTCTCAACAACCAAAATGGCCCTGAAGAAAAGAGAAACTGTTAAATGGAGTGTCATTGGAAGCACTTGTCATCAATGTGCAGAAAGATGGGTTTTCTCCCATTTTGGAACCATCAGGGTACATATTTGTTTGTTTGTTTTTAAATGTATTTTATTAGACAAATGGTGATAAAATGAGATGAAAAGAAACGTGTAACAAATTGTTTTAAATGACGATGTGACATACCATTTAATTATTGTTTTGAATAGAAAAAAGATATTTTCCCCTGAATTGGTATGTCAAAACCAACCAATGAATCAGAAAAGAAAAATACATGAGAAACAGTTGAATTAGATTTTCTGGATGTTATTATGGAGGAAGAGTTTTTCAACAAGGATCTGTCGTCCTCTTCCAACTTTTAATAATAATAATTCATTTCATTTAAAAGCGCCTTTCAAGCCACCCAAGGACACTGTGCAGACAATGAGGAAATACAATATAAAAATAGATAAGAGAAGTATTATATAAAAACAGGACATCAAATCTTTTGCCCCTCCTCTGCTAAAGTTCACGATAAATAAATAGTTGTACTTCTTTATAATTGCGTGTTATAATTTGTTTCAATCTTGCATTACATTTGTTTTTAACCATACAGTGGTAAAAAAAATGAAGGTAAATATAACTTGTTTTTGGGGCTGGCACGGATCAATTGGGTTTCCATTCATTTCAATGGGAAATATTACCTCGATTTCTAAACGTTTCAAGTTAAAAAACAATTAAGTTTGTAACTAGACATTCCACTGTACTTGTGACTTAAGAGTCACACCGATGGCCTCTATTAGGTTCATTTACGAGTTCACAGCCTGATATGGATCTGTTGGTAGAGTTAGATATGACTGAGCCAGACAGAAATTACATTGTGCATATATACATACAGACCGCATGGGATGGTGTTACAAAAGGAACAGTTTTCTGCAAAGGAAGTCTGTTGTCCCAATTTCCATCCCACTCCTCTTCTCTTATCTTTAACTCCCTCATTCTCCCCTCTCTTATCTTTATCTCATCTACAGTGTATGTCCAGAGTACTGGTTGTTAATGAATTGAATCCGGCCCGACCACCAAGTCACATGATGTATTTAAACACGTGTCCCGAAGGAGACGCTTCCGATGTCTCTCAATTACTTGTAAAGCATGCTAAATGGCACACACTGATTTGATGTCTTGATATTTAGGCCACACTCAAAGTGAAACACTACAACCGACTCCCACTGGTGAGTGTGCTCCATTTTTATGTTTGGTGCAGTCTGGTCAGTGGGTCAAACTGATGTAAAAGTACATTAACGTGAGTGAAAGTTTTGATCGCTACTGTATATTCACTTTGGTATAAGACACCCCTATTTTAATTTGAAGTGGCTTTCTAAAGCTCTCTGGCCCATTTACACCTGTGCAGCTATAGGACAGAAGGGGTTTTTTTTGTGCACCATTTCTTTGGCTGGATGCCCCTTGATCTTTTTTTTTTTTTTTTTTAACTCCACACTTGCATTGCAGGCACTGACTGGGGATCCAAACTGTGCCGCCTGCATGAAAGGCAACAGGATGTACTTTATACCAGTGAATTACCAGAGCCAATAGCATATTGCGTCTGAAAAGCAAAACCACAAAACAGCATGTAAAAAAGAAAGAAAAAATCAACTATTTGTTGTTTGTTTGTTTTGGGTTCATTTTCAAGTAAAATTGTGCTACCTTCTTTAATGTTTTGTTTGTTTGTTTGTTTATGCTGACTTTGGGTGACAGTATCCAGCATTATTTTTTATTTTTATTGATTTTATTTTTTTGAGGGGGTGGTTGTCGCACAAAAGCAGCAACAAGAGTCTGCTTTGTGGAGCAACCATGCATCTGGCTATTGTGCAAATCTGGAAAGATGAGTACATCACAGTGATTTTTTTTTTCATCCTCACTGTTGGTGGCTTTGCGTTTATATAACTTTCTTCTCAGAATGGCTTCGCTTTCATATCCTTCTCGGAAGCCTGGTTCACTCCATTTCACCAGGCTCACTATTTTCACACCTGACAAATGACTGTTATCTCATCAGTAACACAAATAGATTGTATTGGAGGGTAGCTCGAGATATGAATTTTTTTTTGCTCCATTGTATTGTTCTATAAGTAGAAAACTAAAATTGAATACTAAGATATAAATAAACTGAATCCTGATGAAGCTACAATAGAACGATTAACCTCAACAGTGTATGTTGATATTGATTTTTCATTGTCGCTGTCATTTTTTTTCTTGATTACATTTTAAAATCTTGAGCCATTCTTATCCTCATATTCATTTCAAGCTCTTACTGTCAACCTGCTCTGTTGTGTGCTAACACTTTGTCAACTTAGGTCAGGCTAGCAATTATTCACGCTGAAGCCAGATGGGCCTGCAGCACTGCTGTGGGAACACTAATTAGAGATTGGGGGGAATTTAACCACTCATCTACTTGACTGTCAGTACAACACCTTTGATTGGGGTTAAATCGAGGTATTTAAAAGACGACATATTAAGACAGGTGCTACCAGCTGTCACCACATCCAGCCCACCACTGCAGTGCGTCTGTGATCTTAAAGGGACGTCTACTGTTAAATGGCAAACTTAACTCTTCTCATCCCTTTACGGTCAACCAGCTGTTCACAACTGTCAGCGTTACATAGCATGCGGGGCACCAGTCTTCTTCAGTGGAGTCAATAAAACCGACATTAAGCTGCACCATTCATTCATTCATAGTGACCTGTTGAAAATTCTTTATTCACTTGGGCCAAACCCTTTGAGATGCAACGTCTCATTGCGAGAGCGGTCCCGCACAGCATACATGACAGAATATATAACAAACAACAACTACATCTAATTTTTAGTTATTATAATAATAAAACATCGGCAATTAGGTTTGAAATAATTATACGAGGCATTTTGCAAGATGTGGAGTCAAGACAACAAACAAATATTAGGTAGAGTATTCCAGTTAGAGATGGCAAATGACTTGAAGGCTTTATTGCCTGTTTCTTTCGTTAAAAAAAAAAAAAAAGAACAACAAAGAAAAACTGGTCTGAACTTCAAAATGTGTACTGTATTTTCCCAATTCAAAGGTGCTCCTCAGTAGAAGTTGCACCCGCCATAAAATGCATAATACACAAGAAAAAAAACCACACTAAGTCCCACTGGAGTATAAGTCGCATTTTTCCAACACCAAAAACAAACATGTCATCTTGAAAGGCAAATAAAAATAAGAGAACAACGGGCTGAATGAGTATACGATATGCTAACGTTACATGGCGCATAACCAAAGAACGGAGAACGTGCCTGGTATGTTCATGTAACATAGCGTAAAGACCATGCTAACAAGTTTCCATACCATCAGTGTTACTCCAAATCACAAATGAAATCTTCATCTTCTGTGTCATTTTAAAAACTCCCGAGGAAGAAAATGCGGCGCTTCGTCTTCTACGCTTACGTCACAGTGATCGTCAGTTGATTTTATCAGTTAACGCCAATGTGGAAAGTATCAACACGGGCCTAGAGCATCTTTTTGCGGTTTAATGTGAAAATTACGTGAAATGATACATTTTGTGTTAATCATTTCACACATAAGTCACTCCAGAGTATAAATCGCATTGTGACTTATAGTCCGGAAAATATGATAGTTGGACAATCCATGGAACAAAAATATTGTCTCAAACAAAAAGGGAACTAAAAATAAATACATTTAATAAGAAACTGGAACCAGTGAAATTGTCCAACCCTAGTCCATCCATCCATCAATTTTCTGATCTGTTTATCCTCTCAAGGGTCACAGGGTGTGCTGGAGCCAATCCCAACTGTCTTCGGGCAGTAGGTGGGGTAAACCCTGGCGGGGAGTGAGAGGTTGTTGTGTTCATGGCGGGGATCCTTTCGCCGTCCTCTGTGTCCCCAGCTCCTCCGTGTGTTCGTTTAAATTCGGGCTGAGTTGAGGTCTGTAATCAGAGGCTGGAGCTGGAGAAGTAATTCCAAGAAGTTTTATCTGAACGTTCAGGGCACACGTGTGATACAAGCAAGCGTTGTGGTCGAGGCACAAATGCGCAAAAGCAACGTCTCAAAACAAGTCTTATATATTCTAAGTGGGCCGTAACTCTCAATGGATATTTCCCTTTCAGTTTCCTGATGACGGCTCTAATGTCTTTGCTTAATCAAAGTTTTCCAGATGTTTCCTTTTATTAAAAACATAACTGTAACATTTAACATGGCTAACAATTGCGTTACTTCCGTTTTTCTTGAAATTGTTCCTCCTATGGCAATTTAAAATCACGTAATTGTTGTCAGACTTTTGTTTCTAACAAGTTGGAACGGAACATGTTGTCTGTTTTTTGTCTGTAAACGTGTTAACATTATTTTCCGTCGCTAAGGCAGTTCAAGTTGAGGTCGAACCATAAGGTTCAAGTTCTTTTTAAAATAAAAATGTTTACCGAACACGTCTGCTAACAATGGAACGCAACCTCGTGTAAGGAAGGCAAGAGGAGTCAAATGGTGCATTCAAGTGCGCTCAGTTTGTTCGAGAACCGAAATGTGTTCGTCATCCGAGGCATTAAAAAAATCAAAATTTTTGGTTGAAAACCGAATTGGTCTGGAACCGATATGTTCGAAAACCGAGGTTTGACTGTAGATCAGAGCCAATTTCTTTTTTCGTGAAAGGATGTGACAGCTTCTTGTTGCTTTCAAACATAGCTTGTAGCAGACGTGTGCGCATCTTCAGCATGACATATTTGATCCACTGGCGAAAAGCACACTTTGATTCACTCCTCTTTTATCTATAACTCCTTCAAACAACAAAGTGTATGCAGAAAAAGTGGTAAAGATTGTGCAACTGTCTGTGTTTTATGTGTTGTGTTGTATTATTTTGTCATTTTATGTTAACTGTTCTTTTGATGGCGGCGCGGGCACTCGCAGCATCTCCTCTTGTTGTCTGGTTGAGAGGGAAGAAATTTCATCTCTGCTGTTTGCTTCTCATGCAGCGCATTTGACAATAAAGTTGTACTTGACTTGAAAGTCTGAAGGGGCAAGGTCTGGGCTGTATTGCATTGTCTTCATGTTGTGAATTATGTTCACTTAAGAGTGACTCTACTGGGAAAAAGACAATCTGACCAAAAATAAAAAGGCACTAGGTTGAGTAAAGTCAGCAAATACTGAAATTAATATTCATTCACACAATCTTTTCAAAACTAATCTGTTCAGTCTAACAGCAAATTTGCTTGTGAAAAAAAAAGTTGACTTTTTGGGACTGACACTATCTTACTGCTCTGTGCTGATAAAATGAGTGGCATTGAACCAAAGCGAGCACAACAAGGAATGTATTAAAGGTCACGGTGCAGCAGTTAATCTGAACATGGTGAAGCAGAGCCAGCAGGAAGCCCGAGAAGAGCTTATCGCTTCGACTTCTCTCATCTCTTTGCACTCAAAGTAGTGCTGTGTCGTGGGGCAGGTTTGTGCTGCTGAAAAACATTCATTAATTTTGCTGTTGCCGCAGCGGCTAGATCACTGATACACTTTTCTGCTCATTGCTTCTCAAGGAGAATGACATTTAAGCAAGTGGCCACAAAATGGTGTTAACACAGAGCTGTCCAACCATCTATTTTATACACTCTACTGTTTTTTTTCCTCATTAGGATGGTGCGTGAGCTACAGCCTATCCCAGCTGATTTGGGGCTAAATAAATAAATAAATAAATAAATAAATAAATAAATAGTACTGAGTAGGCGGCCCGGTAGTCCAGTGGTTAGCACGTCGGCTTCACAGTGCAGAGGTACCGGGTTCGATTCTAGCTCCGGCCTCCCTGTGTGGAGTTTGCATGTTCTCCCGGTCTTGCATGGGTTTTCTCCGGGTGCTCCGGTTTCCTCCCACATTCCAAAGACATGCATGGCAGGCTGATTGAGCACTCTAAATTGTCCCTAGGTATGAATGTGGTCATGGATGGTTGTTTGTTTCTGTGTGCCCTGCAATTGGCTGGCAACCGATTTAGGGTGTCCCCCGCCTACTGCCCGGAGACAGCTGAGGTTGACGCGCTAACCACTGGAGCAACGGGCCGCCCGGGATAAAACAAACAAACAAAAAAAATAAACTTCTTTTGTCAGTTACCCCAAAGGCTGGTGACTGATCAAGATGGAATTGAAACTGTTTAAAAGCGCTGTGAAGAAAAAAAAAAGTTGATAAAGTAAGTTTTTTTTTAACTTACAGATATATTATGTCTTCGACGTAGACTATCTGAAATTGTATACTGTATCTGGCTTAATCGGAGCACCTTGACATAAGCTTCTTTTTTCCCGCACGGAAAGCCTAACTCGCCCAGGAAGCAGAGGGCAAAGGCAAAAAAGGCTAATGCAACTCAAGAGAAAAAAAAACAAAAACAAAAGCAGTCGCAGAGGATATAATACCTTTTAGGCTGGCAATTGATAAGGAAATGTATTCAATAGTTTGTCTCTGTGTGCCCTGCGATTGGCTGGCAACCGATTCAGGGTGTCCCCTGCCTACTGCCCGGAGACAGCTGGGATAGGCTCCAGCACCCCCCGCGACCCTAGTGAGGATCAAGCGGTTCGGAAAATGAATGAATGAATGAATGTATTCAATATTTTACAGACTTCGATCTGATCATCAAAGAAAATCTGACATTATGGATATAAAAACAAAATAAAACAGTCACTGTAACCTGAGCCACAATGTTTGTGCTGTTTAAAGCCATAAAAGAACTCTGTCTGGTCGAGTTTGTTTGCTGATTTTTCACTCTCTTAGCAAGTGCGAGAAATCCACATCAGAGAGCAGATCTGGTCGCGATGGAGGAATGGAAACTGACATGGAAAAACAGAGCATGAAAAAATTCTTTCAACTTTAAGTTTTGGTCTAATATCAAAAGGGCCGCTCGATCAACACAAACTACCAGATTTGACTTGAATGAATTCAGAATCAGAATCATCTTTATTGGCCAAGTATGTAGAACACACAAGGAATTTGTCTCCGGTATAACACGCTGCATCAGTATCATCATAAACAAGAACATGACAAATAGGTATGGAAGGACATTTCGTAATGTAAGTGAACCGTAGTTTCAAGCAGAGCTAAAGTGATCAGTGGTAGAATACAATACTATTACAGATTGTACAGTTGGTGCAGAAAATCATTGAACCATTTTAGAGAGATACAATATTTGTTGTACAAGAAGAGTGACTACGTCAGTGACTGTTTAGGGAGTTAATGGCTCGAGGGAAGAAGCTGTTTAAGTGTCTGCTGGATTTGGTGCGCATGGATCTGTAGCGCCTGCCTGAGGGGAGTAGCTGGAAAAGGTGGTGGGCAGGATGTGGGGGATCCAGGAGGATTTTCCGTGCCCTTGTCTTGATTCTTGCAGTGTGCAAGTCCTCAAGAGTGGGTAGGGTGGTGCCAATGATTTTTTCCGCCGTCCTAATTGTCCGTTGAAGTCGGATTTTGTCCTTCTTTGTGGCGGCCCCAAACCAAACCGTGATGGAAGAACACAGGATTGATTCGATGACTGCCATGTAGAACTGACGTAGCACCTCCTGTGGCACCTCCTGTGGCAGGCCATGTTTCCTCAGCAGCCTCAGGAAGTAGATCCTCTGCTGGGCCCTTTTCAGGATGGAGATGGTGTTGACTTCCCTCTTCATGTCCTGGGAGACTGTGATTCCCAGGAACTTGAAGGTCTCGATGGTTTACACAGGGCAGTTGGATAGTGTGAGGGGCAACTGTGGAGAAGGATGTTTCCTGAAGTCCACGATCATCTCTACAGTCTTGAGCGTGTTCAGCCCGAGGTTGTGTCGGCTGCACCAAAGCTCCAGCTGCTCCACTTGTTGTCGGTACGCAGACTCGTCGCCGTCTTTGATGAGACCGATGACCGTGGTGTCGTCTGCGAATTTTATGAGTTTGACAGCTGGACTTGTTGAGGTGCGGAATTGAACCCTGCACCTATGTACTGTGAGGTCAACGCGCTAACCAGTCGACCACACAATATTGTTCAAGTGAGTGGGAAAAAAATTATATACATATAATATTTATTACCTATGAAAATTTCACATTTCGGTAGAGATTTTAACGAGGCTCATGCAAGTTGACAGACACACATGATTTTCTTCCGGGGGGGCCATATAAAATGACATGGTGGGCCGGACTGGGCCCCCGGGCCTTGAGTTTGACACCTGTGATTTCAACAAATATGTCTGACATTCCTACCCCAAAACCATTTGGAATTTGAATTGAGAAGCATTGCAAACATTGCTCTCACTTTCCAAATACTGAAGCTAAAAATACTTTCTAAAGTCAGCTTTTTAAATCTGTTTGGTATTTAATTGCTCCATCAGACTGCTTTGTAGGACAAGCTCACACTGAGCCAAGGGAGACACACTGTTAACCGTGCAGTTTGTGGGAGTGTTTCACCTTCTCTACATTGTATCCCACTGTGCTGTAATCCTATTGCCGGATACATTTTCTTTCCTCGACCAATTTACACATTTATCCACTTGCACACTTTAACAGTTAACAAGTTTCACACACTCCAGGATATTTTATTTACCAGACTCAAACCAAAGTGGAAGCAAGAGTACATCACTTTGTACTGGTCAAGGATTAGATTGTGTTTTGGTGAACCGTTTCATGCAGCAGCCGGGACCGTTCAGTGTGCTGCATTTCCGCGTTCGTAAAATGCAGGTCGGAAAATATTACTCAATATTACCATTGAGTAATATTTTCCTGCAACCAATTTAGTCACATATGCACTGAAATATAAACTCCGTGACTTCAAAACTATTTGGGAGCAAACAGACACTGTGTTGTGAACCACAGGCATGTCATTTGCCTCCATGTTGATCAGGTCAAAATGAAATGTGCTCCAATGTATCCCGTAGTACAGGGGTAGGGAACTCCAGTTCCTCGAGAGCCATTGCCAGCCTGTTTTAGATCAAATGATTCAAATCATCAGCTCATCAGCAAGCTCTGTAGAGGCCGGAAACGATCATGAACAATTGAATCAGGTGTGTTGGAGTAGGGAGGGATCGAAAAAACACAGGATATGGCTCTTGAGGACTCAGAGTTCCCGACCCCTGCTGTAGCGGCAGGCAGAAGGAGAGGATGAAGTCACACAGTGGCTTTTTCTGCTTGTACTTTTGTGTACACCCCGCAGTGTGTATATGTTTTATGAGGTTAAGTTCAGAAGCATGCTTCCTGTGTTTTTGTACCGTGTTAAAAAAAAAAAAAAAGCTGATTGAAATTACACAAAATCTACTGGTGGCTTGAAATGTCATTTTGATTCTGACCATCTGTGCATCTCCTTGGGGTCAAACACCCATTGTCCATGAAAGTTAATGACGCCCCTGGCTTGTGGTATAAATGTACACGACCGCTGCGCATTTTGAAGGGTGTACATTCACGTGAATACCATGAGTGAGTGAGTACCACCCTTCAATACATCCACACTTGCCCCTTTAGGACAGCGCACATTGCACAATGTCAAGCAATTAACACACAGAAAGAGAAAATTGTGTACAATAAAGACAAAAAAACCCTCAACACAGATCAGAATGTTGCTGCATTAATTATAGACAGTTACGGGTGGTTATGCCTTAATTAAAGCTTTAAGTTAACATAAGGCTGTAGGCCTAGCTCGAAAATGAGGTTTGTTACTGCGTCATCTGAAAGTGTAGAAGATGTTTGCCAAGCAACAGGTGCAGGTTGTTCCACATTTTATGGCGGAATCCAAAAGTCCAGGTTCAAGTGCAAGCTTTGTTCATTTTCTTTTTTTAAAGTTTTACTCAATTGACTATTTACTGTCAGTCACCGTTTTGTCATTTTATTGAGTTGGATAGCTGGAGTGGACATTTAGTTGACAGATGTTTTCATGTGATTTGGCAGAGTTTTGCTATGCCTGATCATATTGCGCTTTAAATTCTAGTTGGTGGAGTTTGCGTTGTCTCCCTGTGCTTGTGTTGGTTTACTTTAAGTACCAGTTTTGGGCAGTGAGTTTCGGGACTGGGTTTGAAGGAGGGTATTTAGTGACCTGATCCACCTCTTAATAGGGGTGTTCACACGGCAACTTTTACTTCAGTGTAGCACAGAGGCGGCCCCCCGTAGAGCGTTCACACGTACCGGTGTCACCCTTTAAAACAGTTTAAACTGGAGCAAATTTAACCCTGCTCATGAGGTTATTTGACAATTTACTCCGGAGTAAATGCTAGTTTGCGAGCCACCACCGATATAAAATGGGACGTGGGAACGGTACAGGGGTAGACTTGCTTCGCGTGAGAAGAGTTGATTACATACAGGCAGAATGCGTTGCTTTCGTGCTCTGTTGTGCTTCCGTCATCTTTCCTTTCTCATTTCTCTCATCCTTTTATGGTGTCTGATAGACCACAGTGTTGATTTGTCTGGGGAAGTATAAACCATGGTTTTTCGATATGTCACAAACAAGGCGGGGAAAAGGAAGTACACTTTACACCTTTATGTTTTATTTACGTATTCCGCAGAAACGCAAGTGGGGCTGCATCAGGGTTAACAGGCTTCTCTTTAGTAAGCAGCTTTTTACGTGTGAACGCTCCACAAAATTTACACCGGTGTAAGATATATCGCAACAAAATACGTCGGTGCAGCACCGATGCAAATGTGTGCCGTGTGAACACCTCTATGAACACCACCACGTCACAAAATAATGTATCAAAGAAAGAAAAAAAAGCTTTTCCTTTGATTTTGTTTTTTTTCTTCCCCTTTTGTCTTTTAACGTGTGGCGCATTAATGCCACCTTGTGAATTGGAACGTGGACCTGCAAAATACCATTTCACAAACTCCTAACCCTGTCAAACTCCAGTCCTAGAGGGCCATTTTCCCGCATGTTTTCCATCTCTCCTTTTTGCAACACACCTGATTTGAATGATCAGCTCATCGGCAAGCTGTGCAGAAGCCTGATATTGATCCTGTCCATTTGAATCAGGTGCGTTGCAACACAGAGAGGTGGAAACATCCAGGACTTGATATCTGTCCCCTACTCGCTCCAAAAATAAAAATAGGATTTTAAAACTGAACTGACAATATTTTTCTGTTAAAAAAAAAAAGTCTTGTATTCAAAGCCACTTTCTTATGCCTTAGCTCATGAATTAGTTGTTGTCTTGCCAGCGTGACGATACGTAACACAACATGCTTTGTTGTATCTTTGGTTTACACCACCACCTACTCGAACGAAATCTATCCAAATAAGCAAGCCATCCATTATAACAAACACAAGAGAACTTAGAGAAGTAGCTTGTTCTGTTAGTTTCTGCTAGAATATTAACAAGATAGTAGGTTCTGATACATTTTTTTGTTTTTTTACATTTTGGAATTGTTGGTTTTAAAATAAAAGCCAATGGAACATCATTATATTGTGTTTGTTTGGCTTTACCTTTAACAGTAGAGGTTTATTTACATTGTAGCTAGTATTACCGTATCGGAATATCGTATCAAAGCCTTTATCGTATCAAATTCAGATACTGCACTACTTTGTGTCAAATTATTAGGCCTTATATCAAATATGTATCATTACACTCCTAATAAATACAACCACGGACACAAAATGAAAAGCATGCATTCTATTGTTTTTCATATTTTCATTTTTTAAAAAATTTTTTTGATCACAAACAAAGGCACAGTCAAACACATACAGATTTGTGTTTCCATCACTTCAGAAGGCCTGCGACAAAGGCCACAGCTTCGCATCTTGGCATGAAACATTACCAATTACTTTCAATGTCTGATTTGGGTGAGTTCAGTACAACGTATCCCCTCTGCAACTGGCGTTCTATTGCTTTCAGCCAGCAAGACAAAAGCGATCGATTTACCAACGCAGCTGAATCCAAGTGGTGGGGCGGGGCGGGGAATCCCTTTGTCCAATTTTCAGGAAACTCTTAATATTTTGACAGATAGGTCCATTTTTAAAATTTTTTTCAAAAGAAATTCTCGATGAAAGTTTAATGAAATAAAAGATCAGAGTCATTGTGCTTTTGAGCTAAAAATGGAAAACTCCAGGATGTTAATTGAAAATCTCAGTTCAGTCTTGGGTTTCTTAAACCACCCTACGGCCACAGCTCCGGTCGGCCACCTTGACAATGGTGGCGCAGAACCAACTTTGGGACAGATGTTCTGCTTGTCCTGCAGTCAGCCCGGGAGGAATTCCCCAAAGTAGATGGTGTTGCCTTTGCCCTCTTTGCTGTTCTTCCCCAGTGGCAGCTTCATTTTGTTTGTTTTTTGTTTCCTGTGGACAGTTTTGGGGGATCTCACCCATAGAAGAGGTATCCTCATCTGGTGACCTGTCAAGGGCTCCGGTCTCTATGTGGTTGGACTTTAGGGGCACGTAAATCAGAATCAGAATCAGAATCATCTTTATTGGCCAAGTATGTAGAACACACAAGGAATTTGTCTCCGGTATAACACGCTGCATTAGTATCATCATAAACAAGAACATGACAAATAGGTATGGAAGGACATTTCATAATGTAAGTGAACCATAGTTTCAAGCAGAGCTAAAGTGATCAGTGGTAGAATACAATACTATTACAGATTGTACAGTTGGTGCAGAAAATCATTGAACCATTTTAGAGAGATACAATATTTGTTGTACAAGAAGAGTGACTACGTCAGTGACTGTTTAGGGAGTTAATGGCTTGAGGGAAGAAGCTGTTTAAGTGTCTGCTGGATTTGGTGCGCATGGATCTGTAGCGCCTGCCTGAGGGGAGTAGCTGGAAAAGGTGGTGGGCAGGATGCGGGGGATCCAGGAGGATTTTCCGTGCCTTTGTCTTGATTCTTGCAGTGTGCAAGTCCTCAAGAGTGGGTAGGGCGGTGCCAATGATTTTTTCCGCCGTCCTAATTGTCCGTTGAAGTCGGATTTTGTCCTTCTTTGTGGCGGCCCCAATCTTTGACGTCATGTGTTTGATACACATTTATCAAACACTTGATCACGTATAAAAGCTTCTCTGTTGTCTCCAAATTCACACGTCATTGCAAGTTTCTTCAATCTGCTCACAAAACTGTCCATTGACTCGCCTTGTCTTTGTTCTGCTTGTCGAAACACGTGTCTCTCATAGGGGATATTTTTCGGAGGTGCAAAATCTTCATCTGTATTTCGGGTCCTGTTAAATGTAGCAATAGGATTTCTGACGGGGTTAAGTAGAGTTGACAATTGTTGCTGGGATCAGGTGTTTGCACCAGGTACAATCACCATCAGCAGCATGTTGAAGTTGGTCCCAAACACTGCCTCATCGCCAGATCAAGACTCTCGAACTAGAGTTGGTATGTCCACCCACCTTTTTGAGTATTCTCAAGTCCTTCCAGGTTTTTGACCTTGCCGTGTTTATGTATTCTCTGATTGCATCGCACTCTGGCTGCCAACCCTGTACTGGACACGCTGCCTGCTACTAGACAACTCTTGCACTGCTTTCCAAACTTCACCTGGGCAATTCACCCTACCTTTGCTTTTATTCAATAAACTCATCAATGTACTTCTTAGTTTGTCTCCAGTCTCTGCAATTGGGCCCTCTTCACGCACAGATTTGTAACAGGTTGTTTGTCATAAAAGTTGGTCACATTTGAAATTGTTTAACATCAGACTTAATGTACTTAGGAGGTTTCCCGATATATTACAATATGGAATGTTATTTGAAATACAGAAACTACATTTATATTTACAATAATGGTTGGAGACATGGTGGTCCAATGGTCGAGTGATGAGCTCTTTGACCTCACAGTGCAGAGGTGCAGGGTTCGAATCCGTGTCCGGCCTTCCTGTGTGGAGTTTGCATAGTCTCCCCGTGTCTGTGTGGGTTTTCTCCGGGGACTCCAGTTTCTTCCCACATTCCAAAAACACACATCGCAGGCTGATTGAACACAATTGTTCCTAGATATGAGTGTGAGCACAGATGGTTGGATGTCTCCGTGTGCCCTGCGATTGGCTGGAAACCAGTTTAAGGTGTGTCCCCCATTTATTGCCCGAAAACAGCTGGATTAGACTACAGCCCCCCCTGCGACCCTTGTGAGAATAAAGCGAATCGGAAAATTGATGGATGGATGGATGGATGGTTGGAGACACACCTGTGGATGTCTGTTCCAATATATCTCCACAAGGAAGAAGCCATGAATTAAGAGCCCGGCAGTTATCAGATGTGATGCCACTGGCCTTTCCTTTTTCCTGCTTAATCGACACAAGATCCGATATCTAGCTGATATAGTTTATGGTGGGAAATATTGATGCACAATAGACTCTCGAGGGGTATCACCACAGGACGACATACAAGGTGTGTGTGTGTGTGTGTGTGTTTGTGTCTGCGTACGTGTGTGCATTTATAAATGGAAAAAGTATAAACCTGGGAGAATGTATGACAGGACTGAAGCTTTGCACAAGGAAGGGTGACCATTGCGAATCTGTGTGGTCACAGTTTGTATGCTTTTAAGAACTAAAACGTCAGATAAAGGTCGCAAAAAAAGTTGTTCTAGAAATAAAAGTGAGCTAAGTGGAGTGGATTAGAAGTCATTAAGGCATGCATACTGTATGTGCCAGGCATTACACAAAACGTGTTAGGCAATAAACACATACCAGCCAACATCAAAACAGAATGCACACATACATTCACACGCATGTTCATGCCACACTGCACCATGTTCCAATGACACAGAAGGACACTTGAAAAGCTACTTGAAGCTACTTTGTCATCACCAATCAGATCACTTCAAGAAAGCCTATATTAGCCTTTGCGTGTGTAATCTTCATTACGTTCGACGAATTGGCACAGCAGCATATTGAACATTTAGCTGTTCTGTACTGTATATGAAGCCAAGCTCTGCTGAGATGAAAAAACAAATGTGCCTGAAGCTTTAAGACTATGCACAAGAGGTGAACTGATAAAATTTACCACTACGCAATACTCTAGCAAGTATCAGTATAACACAACTGCAGGGTCGCAACAATGTAGGACTGTGTTGCAGAGGCGGGCAACTTAAATGCTGGATAGGGCTGCAATTTGTATTAAAATATAATAATCGATACAGAGAGAGAGAGAGAGAGAGAGAGAGAGAGAGAGGCCGGTGGTCGATTGGGTAGCGCATCCTATTCACGATGCAAACGTGCAGGTTTCGCTTCCAGCTCCAGCCTTCCTGTGTGGAGTTTGCATGTTCTCGCCATGCCTGCGTGGGTTTTCTCCGGGGACTCAGCCATCTTTGGGCAGTAAGCGGGGCACACCCCAAATTGCCAATCGCAACCTCATGAGGATAATGAAGGTATATACGTACATCCATTATCCGCTTATTCTCACAAGGGCATGCTGAAGCCTATCGCAGCCGTCTTTGGGCAGTGGCAGTGGTGGTTCGAGATCAATTTCACTGAAGGGGCCTCGCGGGGGACAGGGGTTTTGATAGAGGGGCACATTCCACCCAGGGCAAAAAAGACAACGATTCAAAATCTTATTTGACTTTTTATTTCCATCAAACTTTTAGACCTTTGCAGACATAACATTACAGTGATGATGAAAAACAGTATAATAATCACAGACAGTAGTACTGAATTTAGTGCTGATAAAAGATTACAGTTTTACTATTACTACTATTACAGCAACTGTATTCTGCGATTTGGGGGATTTCTGGCAAACTGTCTGAAGTGATTCAAGATTCACTGTTTTTGACTTCTTAGTCTCAATGCTAAGTACACCAAGATTGCTTAATCTATCATCATTCATAGTGGACATGAAGTATGTTTTCCCAAGATTTAAAGTGGAAAAACTCAATTCTGCACATTTGCTGATGTCTGTGGAGATAGACAAACCGAATAGATGTAAACATAATTTTTGCATGGACGCAGCATATACACTAACTTGTTACACTTAGGGGTGTTCACACGGCAAGATTTGTTGCGGTGCTACACCAACACTGCGCCAGTGGAGCGTTCACACATGCAAATTTGCTCCGGCGTAGCGCCCGAAAACAGCTTACACCGGATCAAATTTGATCCACCTCAGGGAGGTGGTTTACAAATTTGCTTCAGAGCAAATGCGTGTTTGCGGGGCAGCACCGATGTAAATTTGCACGTGTGAACGCTACAATTTGCTCCGCAGCAAATGCTCGTTTGCGAGGGGGTAAGCCTCGCTACGCATGAGAAAAGTTGATTACATACGGCGAGAATGCGTTGCTTTCGTGCTCTGTCGGACTTCCGTCAGGTGTTTGACATGGTTGGGAACAGTAGCAAAGCACCTCTTGGGTTATACCATCTCGATTAGAATGCAGGGGGGGGGGGGGGTGTTAGTCCCCAAACATCATCTTTCCTTTTGTAGGAGACTGGACTGTCTCGGAGTTGTTTGTGTGGTTTGTTTTTTTGTTGTGTGTTCACAACCCCCCGTGCCCGATAGAATTTATTTTGTGATTTCATCTCTTTATTTTTCTGTTTGGCGCATTACATGTTTGCTTTTCTGAGTGTCATTGAAGTCATCGTTGATTTACGTTTTCGGGGGCGGTCACTCTCGAGCAGAAGGCACAGAGACCGAGAAGGAGAAGGACGTGCCTGTACAGTAGTTGCTTGAGTTGTGTATACGTTTTAAAAAGAACCAACACGACAGCTCATTTGTTTTCTGTCGTTTTGCTCCGCAGCAGAAACTGCCATGTGAAAGCAAGTGGAGCTGTGCTGACGCTGCGCCGGTGCTGCCACGCTCAGCGGGTTTGTACGTGTGAACACTCCACAAAATTTGTTCCGGTGTAAAATATATCGCCACAAAATACACCGGTGCAGCGTCGGAGCAAATGTGTGCCGTGTCAACACCCCTTTACACTGTTTAGGCACTCACACACACATAATTGTCTAAAATGTATGCATGAATGTTATTTATTAATTCCATTAATTCATTCATTTATACATTTATTTTATTCAGTAAATATAAATTCATACATTCTAAAGCCTGACCGGGGACTAAAATTGCAAACACACTGAAGCTTGATGTTTTGCATGCATCTAATTGTCCCAATTTAAAAAGGCAATGTCTTATATATTGTTCCTGTTAAATAAAAGTGAAAAAATAAAAAGGGATATTACAAAATGTTACACACACGCAGACAGTCTCAGTTTCCTCATTCTCAGGATCTTCATCTGACTCTTTGCTGAACTGTGTCCTCTCTGAAAATCAGTTTCTCCCATGTCCTCTGACTCGTCCTCGCTGGTGCTCTCAACTTGCTCCTCTTTAGCTCTGTCACCACCATCATCTGGCTCTGTCTCAGTGTCTGAATCATTTAGTTTCTTTTTCATATAGAAAGAGGATGGAATGCCCTTTTTTCTCTTCATTTTTAACTTTAAATTTTAACAGTGAAGAGGAATTACACTTCAGCAACCCTACTGTTGCGGGCTTGCTTGGTTTTGTGTTGTGGTCTTTCCTTGACAATATAATATCACTCGTCGTCGTGGTAGTCTTGGAACTGCTTCTCTGGGGGCTGCTTCTCCTCTTCGCGCTCGTCTTTTTTCAGTGGTGCAGCGCACTAAAAGGTCCGTCTAGAACAGGGGTGTCAAACTCATTTTTTGTGGCGGGCCACATTGTCGTGACGGTTTGCCTCGGAGGGCCGTCATGATGGTGAATTTTGTGAAACCATTTAAATGTTTAATCACCTCCACGTATTACATACACAGCGCACAACAAATTGATGGAAAATAGTTTTAAAATCAAAAGTCAAGAATGATGACTTGTTTCAACATTGTTTACATTTATATAATAAGGGGTTTGGTCATGAGAAAATGTTAACAATGTCATATTCTATTATGGATTACATATGACAATTTGAAATGTTGGTTCAGACTTTAGCAAGCATCATGCAACTTGACATGCTTGATTCGCTTCCACGGGCCACATAAAAATGGCGTGCTGGGCCAGATCTGGCCCCCGGGCCTTGACTTTGACATCTGTGGACTATAATGTTAAGCCAGGCACTTTAGTTCCACCTTTGGCGTCGGCGACTGGGCGCTACTGTATAGTCTACATTCGGAGGTGGGGGGCTCAGGGTGGGGTCTAGAATCAGTACTATAGTGGCACTGGACCCCTGTTGGCCCCTCCCCAGAACCGCGACTGGGCACAACCTCAAATGATTGTCAGCCAATCGCAGGGCACACTCAGAGAAACAACCATTCACGCTCACAGTCACCTGTGAGTGTGAGTGTGACAATTTAGGGTGTTCCATTAACCTGCCAACTATATTTTTGCCGTGTGGGAGGAAACCACGCAGGCATGAGGAAAACATGAAAAGTCCACACAGGAATGCCGATATGTGGCGAGGCTAAATGACTTTGCATACTTGAGAAGTTCTCAGATTTTATTTTTTTAAATAAAAGTACAACACACTAGTGTTGCACGCTAAAGATATGTACAGTATTCAATATAGGAATGAATTTGCCCGTCCATCCGTTTACAGCCCTTTCTCCCCAGCCCCGGTGTAGCACTGTGCACGACTGTAGAGGTTCACATTTGGCAAAAGCATTGCAGCCATGAGCCAATTCATTTTGCAGAATTGAAACTTTCCATAACCATCAGAAGTGGAGGTTGCGGAGTGAAGGAAGTGTTCCTCATTACTCAGATGTCCTCAGGATAAACCCTTCTCCGCTTGCTAAAGCTTTAATCAGTTAAATACTCATATTTCACACAAGATTTGCTACTTTGATGTTGTAACGCCATGCTGGTTCAAGAGAAGTTCAGTGTTTTCCTTTAAGCATATGTTTGGTCTGCATAAATAAATGTGTGTACAGTCCACGTTTACTGAATGCCTGAGTAAGGTGGCACTTTGTTCACTCCGAGATGGCCTATAAGAACAAAGCCTTTTGTAATGTTTCCCTATGATAGGAAATTCCACACTCCTCAGAAACAATTAGCTGCATGAAACTGCAGTAAATATGTACCATCAGTGTAGTTTTGTATTATTATTATTATTATATTATATTAATATTATTATGATTGTTATTATTATTATTTTCAGACTAAACACGTTTGTGTTTGAATCGTAAATTACCATGAAATCTGAACATAGTCAAGAGCCGCATCCACTCATAAGAGGGAAAAAAAATATCCCGTTTACATTGACCTCAAGACATTGACACGAAACTAAAATCATGCTGAATGTTCTGTTTTGTTGTGGGTTCAGTCTAGCATTTCACCCATTCATTGTATTATATATATACTCAACCAATAGATCATCTGATGTGCCACAGAAAATTATCTGTCAATTATTTTAATGAAAACAAGTATTTTTTCTCATATATAGATATATAAAGAGAGAGAGAGAGAGAGAGAGAGAGAGAAAGAGACTTAAATTATCTATGACAACCAGGTTAGTGACAGGCAAACAATGAAATACCCTTCCGCTAGATGAGTGAAGGTACACGATTAACCTGTATATTAGGGGTCTTCAATCCTGTTCCTCGAGGGCTGCTGTCCTGCCTGTTTTCCATCTTGTCCTGCTGCAACACACCTTATTCTAATGATGTCAATCGTTAGCCAGCTTCGGCACACTTGGCTGATTATCTGATCATTTCAAGCAGGTGTGCTTGCAGCACACAGAGGTGGAAAACATCCAGGAAAATGACCCTTGAGGAGCAGGATTGAAGAGCCCTGCTGTATATCCATATTTTGTGAATTGATTTGCTAAGTGCTGTGTCATGTTTTTTTTCAATGTGAATATTGTACCTTGGCTCAGTAAAGGTTGAAAAGGACTGTTTTAACACCTCTCCGCATTGGTGCGGGTGGAGTCTTAATCCCAGCTGACTTTGTGCAGGAGTGGGGTTCATGCAAGTTTTTTGAATGTGGGTGTAAGCATGAGTGCCCAGAAAAATGATATGCAAGCACAAGGGAGAATATGCAAATGTGAACACAAGACATGCATTAAAGTAAAACTCGTGACCATGGCCGGTCCTTTCAGATTATTATCAGGACCCTATAATTTGAGGAATATTATTTATTTATTATTAGTTTTCCGTTTAAAGTAAAAATGTTGTTAAGGCCCCAAATTTTACATAGGTGGGGTCACTTATTCTATTTCTAATTATTTCTAGAGGATTCCCTATAACGTACTGTAACTCTCATCTGACCTCCTATAGTAAAAGAAATGTCACCGTCATAAGGGCCCTCCAAATGAAATGGGACAAAAACGAGTTTGACAACCCTGCACTAAATGTTTTTTTGTTGTCAATATACTTTCTTTGGCAAAGAGGTTTAAGGGACTGATTCGTGTCAGATAATTGAATGGATGCTATTTGAGTCCAACCTTTTGAACGCACTCGCACTTTAAATGAAAGACGCATTTCTCCTCCTACAGTTTGGTCAATATTGTTATTTTATCAGTGGCGTTCCCTCAGAGCCTTCAAGGACTTCTCTGCAGGTACAAACACGATCAGAAACACAGTCCTCGATTTGCAACTTCAATGAAGTGGAAATCATTTATTTCCAACAATCATTTGTCTTCATTTCATTACGCATTCCACTCTTTTATGGGGTTTTTCTTTTTTGGGGGGGAGGTCCAATCAAATTTCAACTTTCATGTGTTGCCATGCACACATTTCGTCCAATGCCATTGTGTACACACACACCAGTGAAATTGCTGGTTCTTCTTTTAGCCAATTACCTGTAGATTGTAGATTGACCTCCGAGAAGCCAGTCCTCAAGCCCTTTGACAAGTGAGTTTATCCAATCTGTTTTTGTAATTTCAGAGTAGTTATGTTTGAGTGTGCAACTTTGCCTACACTGACACATAGGGGCGTTTGCATTCGCATTACCATGATGTTTTTTAAAATGTATTTAAAGTTTTCATATTGATTATGAAGTACTATATAGTACTACAGAGATTTTGAGTTTTTAAGGTGATGCGTTGGAAGATAAAGGTAACAGTTTTTATTTATTTTGGTAATATCCTTCCATCCATCCATCCATCCATCCATCTTCTACCGCTTATCCGGGGCCGGGTCGCGGGGGCAGCAGCTTAAGCAGGGAAGCCCAGACTTACCTCTCCCTAGCTACTTCTTCTAGCTCTCCCCGGGGGATCTCGAGGCGTTCCCAGGCCAGCTGGGTGACATAGTCTCTCCAGCGTGTCCTGGGTCGTCCTCGGGGTCTCCGCCCGGTGGGACATGCCCGGAACACCTCACTAGGGAGGCGCTCAGGAGGCATCCGAATCAGATGCCCCAGCCACCTCATCTGGCTCCTCTCGATGTGGAGGAGAAGCGGCTCTACTTTGAGCCCCTCCCGGATGATCGAGCTTCTCACCTTATCTCTAAGGGAGAGCCCGGACACCCTGCGGAGAAAACTCATTTCGGCCGCTTGTATCCGGGATCTCGTTCTTTCGGTCACGACCCATAGCTCGTGACCATAGATGAGGGCTGGAACGTAGATCGACCGGTAAATTGAGAGCTTCGCCATTTGGCTCAGCTCCTTCTTTACCACGACAGACCGATACAACGTCCGCATCACAGCAGATGCTGCACCGATCCGCCTGTCGATCTCTCGCTCCCTTCTGCTCGTGAACAAGACCCCAAGATACTTAAACTCCTCCACTTGGGGCAAGATCTCCTCCCCGACCCGGAGAGGGCACTCCACCCTTTTCCGACTGAGGACCATGGTTTCAGATTTGGAGGTGCTGATCCTCATCCCGACCGCTTCACACTCGGCTGCGAAACGCTCCAGTGAGAGCTGGAGAACCCTGCTTGAAGGACCCAGCAGTACCACAATCATCTGCAAAAAGCAGAGATGCAATACTGAGGCCACCAAAACGGACCCCATCAACGCTTCGGCTGCGCCTAGAAATTCTGTCCATAAAAGTTATGAAAAGAATCGGCGACAAAGGGCAGCCTTGGTGTAGTCCCACTCTCACCGGAAACGATTCCGACTTACTGCCGGCAATGCGAACCAAACTCTGACATCGGTGGTATAGCGACCGAACAGCCCGTATCAGGGGGTTCGGTACCCCATACCCACGAAGCACCCCCACAGAACTCCCCGAGGGACACGGTCAAACGCCTTCTCCAAGTCCACAAAACACATGTAGACTGGTTGGGCGAATTCCCACATACCCTCGAGGACCCTGCTAAGGGTGTAGAGCTGGTCCACTGTTCCACGGCCGGGACGAAAACCACACTGCTCCTCCTCAATCCAAGGCTCGACTTCCTGACGGACCCTCCTCTCCAGCACCCCTAAATAGACCTTACCAGGGAGGCTGAGGAGTGTGATCCCTCTGTAGTTGGAACACACCCTCCGGTCCCCCTTTTTAAAAAGAGGGACCACCACCCCGGTCTGCCAATCCAGAGGCACTCTCCCCGATGACCACGCGATGTTGCAGAGTCGTGTCAACCAGGACAGCCCCACAACATCCAGAGCCTTGAGGAACTCCGGGCGGATCTCGTCCACCCCTGGGGCCCTGCCACCGAGGAGCTTTTTAACCACATCGGTGACTTCGACCACAGAGATAGGAGAGCCCACATCAGAGTCCCCAGACTCTGCTTCCTCCTGCTGGTGGAGTTGAGGAGGTCTTCGAAGTACTCTGCCCACCGGCTCACAACGTCCCGAGTCGAGGTCAACAGCGCCCCATCCCCACTGTACACAGTGTTAGTGGTGCACTGTTTCCCCCTCCTGAGACGTCGGATGGTGGACCAGAATTTCCTCAAAGCCGTCCGGAAGTCGGCTTCCATGGCCTCACTGAAGTCCTCCCACGTCCGAGTTTTTGCCTCGGCGACCACCGAAGCCGCATTCCGCTTGGCCAGTCGATACCCGTCAGCTGCCTCTGGGGTCCCACAGGCCATAAAGGCCCGATAGGACTCCTTCTTCAGCTTGACGGTATCCCTTACTGCTGGTGTCCACCAGCGAGTACGGGAGTGGCCGCCACGACAGGCACCAACTACCTTACGGCCACAACTCAGATTGACCGCCTCAACAATAGAGGCGTGGAACGTGGTCCATTCGGACTCAATGCCCCCCGCCTCCCCCGGAAAATGGGAAAAGCTCTGTCGGAGGTGGGAGTTGAAACTCCTTCTGACAGGGGATTCCGCCAGACGCTCCCAACAAACCCTCATAATACGTTTGGGTCTGCCAGGACGGACCGGCATCTTCCCCCACCATCGGAGCCTACTCACCACCAGGTGGTGATCAGTTGACAGCTACGCCCCTCTCTTCACCGGAGTGTCCAAAACATGCGGCCGCAAATCCGATGATACAACCACAAAGTCAATCATGGAACTGCGGCCAAGGGTGTCCTGGTGCCAAGTGCACATATGGACACCCTTATGTTTGAACAAGGTGTTCGTTATGGACAATCCGTGACGAGCACAGAAGTCCAATAACAAAAGACCACTCGAGTTCTGATCGGGGGGGCCGTTCCTCCCAATCACGCCCCTTCAGGTCTCACTGTCATTGCCCACATGAGCATTGAAGTCCCCCAGCAGAACGAGGGAGTCCCCAGCAGGAGTACTCTCTAGCACACCCTCCAAGGACTCCAAAAAGGGTGGGTACGCTGAACTGCTGTTGGGCGCGTATGCACAAACAACAGTCAGGACCCGTCCCCCACCCGAAGGCGGAGGGAGGCTACCCTCATCTACCGGTGTGAACCCCAATGTACAGGCACTGAGCCGGGGGGCAATGAGTATGCCCACACCTGCTCTGCGCCTCTCACCGTGGGCAACTCCAGAGTGGAATAGAGTCCAACCCCTTTCGAGAGAGCTGGTACCAGAACCCAGGCCGTGTGTGGAGGTAAGTCCGACTATATCCAGTTGAAACTTTTCAACCTCACACACCAGCTTGGGATCCTTCCCTGTAAGAGAGGTGACATTCCATGTCCCCAGAGCTAGCTTCTGCAGCCGGGGATCAGACCGCCAGGGTCCCCGCCTTTGGCTGCCGCCCAGCTCACATCGCACCCGACCCCTTTGGCCCCTCCCATGGGTGGTGAGCCAATGAGAAGGGGGACCCACGTTGCCTCTTCGGGCTGAGCCCGGCCGGGCCTCATGGGTGCAGGCCCGGCCACCAGGCGCACGCCAACGAGTCCCACCCCCAGGCCTGGCTCCAGAGGGAGGCCCCGGTGACCCACGTCCGGGCAAGGGAAACTGGGTTCCATTTATTTTGTCCATCATAAGGGGTTCTTAAGTCGTGCTTTGTCTGGTCCCTCACCTAAGACCTGTTTGCCATGGGTGACCCTGCCAGGGGCATAAAGCCCCAGGCAACTTAGCTCCTAGGATCATTGGGACGCACAAACCCCTCCACCACGGTAAGGTGACGACTCACGGAGGGGGGTAATATCCTTAAATACAGGAAATTCGCTTTTTTTAATGCCACACATTGCCCTCTTTCGAAAAACTCACCGTCATCAATAATAATTTTAGAAAGGTGAACTCCTTTCACATAAAGCTAAAGCATATTGTTGGTATTAACATGTCAAGCTCCACAAACTATGTTGGTAACAAGGTGTTGTACCTTGCTGTTGCTGTTTATAGTCCGTAGCCTAATTCTTCTCATAAATGTACGCTAAATACTTAACTCATGACCTTGCTATGTTAAATGAGCCGGGTTATTATTGATAATCACTTAAGGAGTTTAACAGTGGCTCAGAATTACTATGCATATAATACCTTCAATTTCGGGATGGCTGGTGTTGCATAGAAAATGTATGATAGTGCGGTACCACTGATTGAACATAACGTGAATGGGTTACAGAAATGTTTGTCCTTGCTTGAAACAATATATTCCTCGAATGCCATTTTTTGACCTGCCTAATCTTGTGGCTTCTCCTTGTATTACAGTCCACCAGCTGCTGCTTCCACCACACCACATATCATGCCAGTCCTCTCTAATGTCAAACAGATTTATTTTCTAGTGATCGCAGTTGTCGTAGTGGTAACATTGAACAGTCTACTAACTGTCCAACGATATTGCTTTGAGAGAGTCAGCTCTGTGCACGTCCGACACACTTTATATGATTGAGAGGGGCACATGGCTTGTATCGCTTCAGTCTTCCCCTCGCTGTTTGTAAACACATTTTTTTTTTTGCCAGTCATGTCTTTGTGTAAATGAAGTACAATTTGGCACATTTTGGTCAAAACCCTGCCTACGGAGATAAGTTAAATGTAAAAATGAATCATGTTACTTGTCCTTGTGAAAAAATAGCTCCAAATAAGAGATTTCCTGGCTGTTTGGTTTCTCTCAAGAGTTTGTCATTGCTATATATGCTCTATCTTAGCTGTTTGGCGTGTAACAAAAAAATCGATTTGAATCAGAAAATCAGCCTTACGATTTTCCTCCAGTGGTGAAAGCACTGCGGCTGCCCTCCAACTCAGCTCTGGCGGAGCAAGCCCTGCGGCCACTCTCTGGACCTGCTCTGGTGACGCAAGTCCGACGGCCGCCGTGCAAACCTGCTCTGGTAGCGTAAGCCCTGCGGCCACCTCGTGAACCAGCTCTTGTGACGCAAGCTCTGCAGCTGCCCTCCGACCATGCTTCGGCAGCACAAGCCCTACGGCCACCCTCTGATCCTCTTCCAACGGAGCAAGCTCTGCAGATGTTCTCTGACTCTGCTACAGAAGCACAAGCCCAGCATCCGCCCTCCGACTCACTCATTTGAGGACCACGGCAGAGTGACGCTCAGTGTGTCACTCATTGTTTTTTTGTTGCTTATAAATTGCCTGTTTTAAAGCATTGGTACTGACAACAAAGCTAATTCTAGAGCAGGGGTGGACAATCCCAGTCCTCGAGGGCCGCTACCCTGCACGTTTTCCATCTCTCCCTGTTGCAACACACCTGATTCTAATGATCAGATCATCAGCAAGCTCGATGGAAGCCTGATATTGAACTTGTTCATTTGAATCAGGTGGGTTGCAACAGGGGGAGTTGGAAAACCTGCAGGATCGTGGCCCTCCAGGACTTGGATTGCCCACCTCTGTTCAAGAGTAATTAAAAAAAAATGTGTCATTTATTTCAAACATTTTTATTCAACAGCACATGTAGAACAATATAAAATAACACAGTGAAGTCCGAAAAATGAGAAAAGTGAATATGCATTGAAATGAAAATATAATTTTAAGCTATGATCTTGCATGTGGAATTCAAATCATTGTAACTCTTAATGTGCATGATCAAAAGATGACATGGTTTGATTGCTGCCAGCTACTTTTGCCGCATTCGAGGAAGGCGAAAGACAGACATGTGAAGTAGAACGCCCTTTTCAACTTGGAGGTCCAAGTCGCAAAGTCGGGGAAAAAAAGACTCAGACCTAACCCATAGATGACTTCATCGAGCCGCTTCAATCTGACGTCACTCGACAATGGCGACCACGATGAAGACACAGACCGTAAATGGCAAAATATAATTTACAATATTATACAAATACTGTATATTTATCTTTCTTTCTTGATTATTAGATTAATGAAGCTTTTCAAAATAACTGTATATGGAATACAACGTGATTTGTACTGCCTCCGTGAAGACATGCCGCTATTGCCATGCATGAAGTTATTAGGTCAAATGAATGAAATGCTTTGAAGATACTCCTTTATTTATATAAATTAAGGAGCTTTGAACATAAGATACTTCTGTATTTGTATAAATTAAGGAAATTATGGAGGTTTGCTGGAGGTCAAGATGTGTCGTGATGAACCAGAACAACAAACACTTTCCCAGAATCAGCCGTCTTTGTTGTTTACATTGGCCTTGAATGCTTTGGGTCAGAACTGGGACAGCACGCACGCACGCACGCACGCACACACACACACACACACACACACACACACACACACACACACACACACGCGATAAATAAGTATTGACTTGAAGAATAAGCATTGACTTAAATGCACACATGATAAACCCTGTCACTGTTGGCTCTGTCTCAGCTTGTTGGAGACGGGCGGGAAAGGAGCGTTTGTCAAAGGGGTGGTCTGGTTAGCTCTTTGATTGACAGCAAACAGCCCAGTTCCCTTGCAAATAGAGGAAAGGGTGTTCCATAAGTCTGTTACTTTACAATAACTGTTTGGAACTGGCAAGGTTAGCAAGATACAATAGGTTTCACTTGAAAGGTGAAATCTTCAAGTTTTCTGTCAGACTATTGTCATGTCTCAATGTTTTTACTTTTTGGATCAAATGTGGTTTGCATTGATTTCATTTACTGATAATGCTGTTCTCCAGAAAGAGAAGGCATTTTGTGTTTAAGAGTTTGATAAGAATGAGTCATGGAGACAAGTTTAATGCAGATTGTTTTTCCTGTGCTTTTGTTCTTGTAAATAAATATTTTTGTAATGGAGTTGTGTTTGGTGTCTACGTTTGTGGGATCTGGTCGCTATTCGGTTTGTTTCCTGAACTGTGACACCCATATTCAAACCTCTCCTTGGGCTGTCCTGTGTGGATTGTGTATGACCTAAACTCATACATGAATGGTCTTTCTGCATGGATTACCCCGCTTCTATCCCTACGTGGGTTGTCGGCAACGCGCGACTCTCAAGCTATATGCGGCTCTTTAGCACCGCCCTAGTGGCTCCCTGGAGCTTTTTCAAAAATGGAGAAAGATGGGGGCGGGAAATATATGTTTTGTTTTAATATGGTTTCTGTAGGAGGACAAACATGACACAAACATTCTTAACATTTTCCAATGCTGTAAAAGTATGTTGAATAATTATTACATTTCAACATTTCTATCAACGGAGATTTGCGTCATAGCCTGCGACACACGTTTCTATTAGCAGGGCAGGATGCCAGACAAATGGCTGTTGGTACAGTTCAACATTTTGGGTTGCCCACCCTTGCCCTTGGTCAACTAGGATGGGCTCCAGCCAGCTGAGAGGAGAACAAGCAGTATAGAAAAGGATGGCTGAAGTTCAAAAGTTCATTGAGTGTATTTTCGCTCCTTTTAGCATGATGATGTCAGCTGTGTTCATTTTGATGGCTAGCCACCATATGACCTACAGCAAGGGTGCCCAAACTTTTTGGACCAAAGATAGACTTTTTGATAAACCAACCTCCCACGATTGACACGGGTCATACCCACGCGTGCCATGATGAGCAACAGCTCGACACGGAGGCATGCGACGCACTTTTGCAGCCTGTATCGTAGCTCACACGTACCGTTTTAAAGTGCTTCCCTCGGCCCTCAAGATTCCTATTCTTTGCCCTTGCCCTCAGTGAATCGTACACGAAACACACACTGAATGAGAATAATGATAATGATAAAGGATATAACGCAAAAGCTCAGATCACAAGCTGCAATTGCAGACTGCTGAGCGCTAACAACTTCCCGTGACGCAGGTTACGCGCCACCGTCGGTTCAAGGTTTACCTGCTTTATTTTATTTATTTTTAATACTTTTTGTCAAAATGAGGCTGATAGGATGATTAGGGTACAGTGTACATTAACACAAAAAATATATATGACTAACATGCACATTGACACACAAATGGTTGTTTTTTTTTCTCCTGTACACCCCTCGCGATCGACTTGGGACCAGTTCTATCGCGATATACGTAATGGGAACCCCTGACCTACAGTTTACTTTAAGAGACATGACCTGTATCTTGGCTCTTCGAATGCCTTTTCCGAATGAAGCATAATAACAGTCAATAATTGTACCCCTAAAGTAAAGAACAAGTTAGATTTTTCTCAATTTCATCATATAAAGTGAATGTTCGTTGAAGTGATCGTTGAAATATGTGGGACAGGGTGGGGGAACGCAAAAGGATAAGGGAGACATGATGAATTAATGGAAAGAACTAAGGGTAAATGTTTGTGAAATGTGTAACTAGGACAATGAAATGAGAAGAAATTAGAAGAGCTGTGAGTTTAGGGCAGGAACATATTTTGCTGGCAGTCCACACTACATTCACTAGGGAAGTAGAAACAGAAGAAGCTGTGGAACAATGGAGGGAGGGAGATACTGTGCACAGAAAATATTTCTGAAAATGTAAGCAGAGCAGTAAAATGTACATGATGTGGGGGCTTGCTGTAGAAGAATACCGATGTAAAAAAGAAAAAATGAGTGTGGGTTCTGCAGAGAAGAGACTAGTCATGAGAAATTATAAGAAATTGCAGAGCAAAATGAAATAATGGAAAGTGGGTGCTTTGTCTTAAAAAGTCAAACTTGAGTTTTGGATTATGAGACTAATTTTACTTTCCCACCCTCACCACCCATGTCAAATGATGAATTTCTTCTGGCTTATCACATTTTTCAGTCCATTTTCACTGATTGCACTCAATCCTGATTACCTCCAGACATGTTCAATCAAGAAATCATCTAAATAGAACGTGTCTGACAAAATGAAGTCGGCCAATTACCCCAACAGCACAGCGGCAAATGACCCAAGGTTGCACAAAGGAACCCAGGATGACGTTTAAAGAACTGCTGCCCTCCCTAGCCTCAGTTAAGGTCGTGCTCATGATTCAATGAGGAAGGGACTGTGCAAAAATGACATACATGGCAGAGTTCCACGGTGGAAACTACTGCTGACCAAAAAGAAAATGAATGATCGCTTACTTTGAAAAACACATCTGAATGATTGCAAAGACTTTTAACATTTTTTGAAGGTATGTGTCTGGTTGTGTATCTGGCATAAAGGTTAGACAGGAGCGGCTTTGTTACTTCAGGACCTGGATGACATGCTTTGATTGATGGAACCATGAATTGTGCTCTTTACCAGAAAATTCTGAGGTAGAATGTTTGGCCATCAGTTTGTGACCTCAAGCTGAAGTGCATTTAGTTTATGCATTATGACAACAATGGAAAACTACGGAGCCCCAAGGGTGACATGGAAGAAGAAGAAAAAAAACCTTTGCATCACCTCTCAAAGACTTCAGAGTCCAGACATGAATCTGATTGAAATGCTGCGGCATAACCTTTAAAAAACCTTTAAAAAATTATATCCCACCACCCTTCAGGGTTGATGAATTAAAGCAATTCTGCAAAAAAGAGTGGGAATAATATCTCAGAAATGTAAAAGACTCTTTCCTAATTGTAGAAAACGCTTGATTTCAGTTGCTGCTGCTGAGGGAGGCCCAGTTTTGAGATTTAGGTGGCAACAACTTTTTTCACACAGTTTTCTCCTTTAATTTTAATAATAAAAACCCTTTTAAAACCATTTTGTGTTTACATGTGTTGTCTTTGAGTAACATTTAGATCTGTTTGATGAGATGCAAAAAAATAAATGAAAAAATCTAGAAGAGGCAAACGCTTTCCACACGATAAAGTGGAGGGAAGTGGCAAGATTACAATAGATATAGTGTGACACTGACTGTGTTTACAATAGTCTGGTTAGGATCAAACGTCCTGTTTTTGAAACACTGGGAATAACCCGTTTACATGCATGAGTGGACAGATAGGTCATGATAATTGTGATTGATTGGAAAATACAGATGGAAATAGGCGACGTTCAGATAACTGTCAAGAACTAGACACAGGCAGAGAGCAGGCTGCAGAGCATGACAATAACGTCATGACATAAATAGTCATTCCCGCTTCTACTTTCTATGGTCAAGAAAACATTATAATCAGGTCTCTCACAACAGTAATAAAACAGTCGATTCCTCCTCACTCCTAAAGTGTGGTTTTGTGATGTGTCTGAGTTTCAAACTTACACTATATGTATGTATGTATGTATGTATGTACTATATGTTGATATACACACTGTTATTGTTGCTGTAGAGACAGATAATAATGTGAAAGCACTGCAGAGAAATCAATGTGTTCAAGTTAGTCTTGCTTAGCGAGTGGCAATCTAAAATGGCCACCGGTGGCTTCACTTCTTGAGACGGCGAGTGAGCGCATACAAGTATGTCCTGTACTCCAAAGTCTCAGATTCCTTGCAGCTGGAGGATTCACAGAACACCAACCACTGCCCCTTTCAACGGAGGTAATTTTAAATGCCCACAATATTGCAGTTAGAAAAGGGGTTTTAAAAAACAGAAAATGCGCTGATTCGAGTTTTTGCACATGCTTACATGGCCTTTCAAAACCAGACTATTCTGAATAGTCAGGTTTTGAAAGGGTTACTGACTGCATGTAAACGCCGTCAGTGGTGACTGGAAAACAAGGAAATAAGTGAAGGAAGATGAGGTGGAAATTTAAAGGAGTAGAGTAATGGTACACTATCTGTTTCACACTCACACACACACACACACACACACACACACACACACACACACACACACACACACACACGGGAACAAAGAGATTAAGTGAATTAAGTGAAACTCCTTCTTTCCAGTGGGGGCCATTTTGTCTTCTGTGGGACATCAGTTCTCACACAATATGCTAACGGCAGAAACGTATGTATGCGGCCTGTGTGAAACAATGCATGTCCTGTGATTTATTTCTGGCAAGAAAAATAACCATATCACCCTTTGATTTAATTTCATCATAAATCTCAATCCCAGAACCTATTATCATGTGCAAAATCTACTTATATTTTACACTGCAAATGTATGCATTAAAAAAAGAAGACAAGAGTTTATGTTTTGATTTGTCAATTGGTTTGTAGTTTCGGGAAAGTTACTTTCAAAATGGGATGGATTACATGTCACTCATCTTTGTCATTTGATGCAGCGGATCACAGTATTCTGTTGGCTTGTTTGCAGGACTTGGTGGGAATTGGCGGTAGCGGCGTTGAGTGGTTTAGGTTCAATTTTGCTGACAGAACCTTTCGTGTTAGCCTTGTCTGCTCTGAGTCACGAGCAACCCCATTGTCGTGTGGTGTTCCATAGGGCTCAATTCTGGGACCTCTGCTGTTCTCACTGTATCTGCTCCCATTGGGTTTCATCTATGTCCCACTAAGCAAAAAGACACTGTCTCGTCAAGGCCACTTTTATCCTGCCTGGAGGAAACTAAGACCAAGATGGCACATCATTTCTTTAACTTCAATGAAAATAAGACAGAAGTGATGGTGTTCGGTCCAAGTGGCCCTTGCACATCCCCCTGGCTCCTTATCTTAGGCCAATAGTCTCAAACTGGACAGTGATTTTTGACTGGTACTCGTAAAAGGGAGCACATAATCCAACTCTGGCATCCCTTCACTGGCTCCCTCTACATTTGAGATCCTATTATTTGTTTTCAAATTCTTAAATGACCTCGTGCCACGTTACCTCTCTGAGCTCATCCGCCCCGACACACCTGCCTGGCGCCTCAGGTCTGCAGAACAGACATTATTAGAGGTACCAAGAACTAAGCGGAAGCTTAGAGGGAATCAAGCCTTTTCCGTTGCTGGTCCCTCTCTTTGGAATGCCCTCCCACTGAACATTCGACAACCCCCCCCCCCCCCCCTTGCTGCCCGTCTTTGAAATTCGTCTCAAAATTCATTTTTATTCTATGGCTTTTGACTCAGCATGAGACTTGATTTTTAGTTTTACTGTTTTAGTGCTTTCTACTGTCTTTGTTATTAATTTATTGTTTGTTGTTGTATACATGATCTTTGCTCCATGCACAGCACTTTGTATACAGTGGTGGTTGTTTTTAAGTGCTCTATATACACAGTTGAGTTGAGTTGTATCACAACATCAGTGTCTCTCAATAGTCATGTGTTGCTCCAATTCTGCTCTCAATTTTTGCACCCTCAGCAAAACAACAGCATAATTATAGGATGCTAATTGACCATCCATCCATCCATCCATCCATCCATCCATCCACTATCCAAACCATTGGTGTACTGGAGCATATCCCAGCATTTTTGGGCAGTAGGCTGGGTATATCCTGAACAACCCTGCATACTTGTGGGTCGGCGCCCTCAGATTGGCAAATTGTGAGATTTGTCTCCCCCCTCCCCCATATATTTTTTATTTTTTTTATATTGTAGGGGGTTCCCCATTTTCCCTGGATTTTTTTCCCCATTTCCCCTGTTTTCCATAGAAAATGTACATTGAGTATTCTTTTTTTTTTTAAAGAATTGTTTGGGTTTTCAAAATAACAAGGTGTCTTTTTTTTTTTTTGATTAATTAAGGGGCCACTCAAACTGTAAGCCACATGCGACCCACAGGCCACCCATTGTCCATTCCTGCCCTATATTGTATTATTGTGTTCACAAAAAAAAAAGAATAACTGTAATTGTTTACATCTTGTGACTGCTTGTTCGCGGATATTCTGCCGGCAAGTAGCTCACAACATTTTAAAACAAAGCTGAAGACAAATGGAACTGACCTATTGAGCTACAAAATGGAAGGTTTCATTTTAGCTGCATAATAAGAGCTCCCTGCTGACAACGCAGTCACTCTATTAAAAGTTACTGCACAAGTGGTTGATGAATCACTTCCAATAGTGACTCCTTAATTGCACTCACAGTAAGGAACGTTGTGTTATCATTCATTTCCCTTCTCCTGCTCTTCTGAGTTGACATTCTACGACAGACACCAGGAGCAGTCACATGTCTGATTAAACTTTTTGTCAAGCGCTTTCATCATTCAGGTGCTGAATCAGTGTTTGGGATTCATTTGTTGAAATTGTATTCACCCCATTGTTAAAACTATTAGCAGTATCAAATAAAAATGCAATGCACTTTAATACGCTTTCCTGCATACTTTGCTTGACAGCTTGCTAAGGTCATCCTGTAGAACTAAAATGGAGTGGTGTGATCCATCCATTTTCTATACTGTTTATCCCCGTTGTTGTGGCTGTTTTAATCTTTATTTTACCAGGTGGTCTCATTGAGTTCAAGATTTGTTTTTGCCACCGAGACAAGGGAACAATAAACATTTACAACAGCAGACAGAGAACATAAAAAAAGAATAATACAATAAAATAACAGAAATAAACTGAAAATTAGCAGCAAGAAATATAAGACTATCAAAGAATCGGTGTAATATTCTTATAATAGCGATTTCAGTTCCTCAGGATCAATAAAAGTGTCAACCTTGAGGACAGATTGTAATACAATGCTCCATTCAAATAGAATGTAACGAAAGCCAGATCCACCAACGTCAGTGCGTGAAGCCATTATGTAAGGTAGTTAGATCTTGTTCTGTAGTTTTTGGCAAGTGGTAAAGTTTTGTTTTCAATTACCTGTTTGATAAGAAGAAAGTTTTTTTTTTTTTCTTGACTGCAGAATCTACCAACATTTTGAGACAGCGTGCAGTGATGTGCATCTGTCATTAGTGATGAAATGTAATCCGTTGTCGTGGACTGGGATGAACCAGGCGGTCGCCTTGGGCACCATCTGCTGAATGGTGTGCCAAACGGCTTTAAACATATATATACTTCTAACTTTCCCGAGTGACGTGGGAGACTCACACCCAATCACTCGCGCAATTCCCGATCAGTGATTTCTAGCTGTCATCTCACGATTTTCAAATAAAGTCAACAGTTTATCTTGGCAATGTGAAGCAACACGGCTCCTCTTCAGCGAGGGGGGGGGGGGGGCTGCTTGCTCGGACTGACTGTCAGCCACTAAAATTTGGGTAATAAATTGAAAAAACAAATTTCTTGCAATGTTTTGACCCAATTTGTGATACTTATTTAACTCTAAAAGTTGGGCCAAAACTAAGTAACCCAATTTGTTATGTTTATTTAACCATAAAAGTTGGGTCAAAACTGAATAACCCAACGTTTTGGCTCATATAGACCCAAGTGTGGGTTGGTTCTTTTTTTAACACAGTAATTGGGTCAAATTTAACTCAATATTAGTTATTTTTGACCCAAGTGTTTTAGCGTGTATGTTTTTTGATTTATTGTCATAGAGTTATTGATTCGTGTCACGTGCAGGTGCAAAGCATGATTTACAATCCAAGAGAGTGTTTGAATGTTATAGTACTTCTTATCCAACCACAATCAAAAGCAGTTTATCTTTCATGGCGTGATTTATCCATATTGGTGTTTTGAACAATGATAAAATTGAATTAGCACAATCCAAAATGAAATAGTAATGAGGCTTTTTTTGTGTGTGGAATGAGTCAAAAGTACAGATCTCTGTATAAAAATATAAAGAGTACAAGTAAAAAGTAGGCTGAAAAATAACTCAACTTAATGAGAGATACCCCAAATTCCTACTTTGTAAGATAACCAAGTACCGTATTTTCACGACCATTCGGCGCACCGTATTGTTGGGCGCAGTCTCAGTAACGGGTGCTATTTCTGTGTTTGACACATACACAAAACGCACTGTATTATTGGGCGCAGCCAGGCATGGTAAAACATACGCCAGCTTCAACCTACGGCATGCATGCACACACGCTAAAAACACGTTTTTAAAAAGGCAACGGAAGCAAAACTGAGTTTGGTTGTACTTTATTTAGCCATTATACAATGTACTCACATTTTTCTCTTCACTTCTTACACGCTCACCTTTCACTCATCGGCGACTGGTACCTGCTAGTAGCGTGCCTTAAGCGTCCTCTTACACGCCCACCCTTCACTCATTGGCGGACTTCCGCATGCCTGTCGTCACTCACGTCCCGGCTCTTCTCTAAATAAACAGCGCCTTGTAATGCAGAGCGTCTAGTCACTAGTCACGCTTTATAAGGCGTCCTGTCCATTTTGGAGAAAATTTTAATGGCGCCTTATAGTCGTGAAAATACGGTATTTTAATTTTATCTGACATCTCTGCATCTTGTGTAACTCCGAAACAATGATACATTTGGGTGAACTAAATAACAAAACTTAGACACTGATGTACTGGTTCAGCAAGTTCTGTGCAGGCAGTGTAAGTTGAGTTCCCTCTCAGTAGAGGTGCGCTGATGAGTGTGAAGGGCTGTCTACACACTCGTCAAATTAGCCCACCCATCCATCCATTTTCTGATCCGCTTACCCTCACAAGGGTCGCGGGGCGGGCTGGAGTCTATTCCAGCTGACTTCAGGCAAATGGCGGGGTACAACATAAACTGATTGCCAGCCAATCGCAGGGCACACAGAGACGAACAACCATCCGCGCTTTGCTCCATACACAGCACTTTGTATACAGTGGTGGTTGTTTTTAAGTGCTCTATATTCACAATTGAGTTGAGTTGAGTTGTATCACAACATCAGTGTCTCTCAATGGTCATGTGTTGCTCCAATTCTGCTCTCAATTTTTGCAAAATTTAACATTGGGTGAAATTCTCTCTGATTTTTTTTCTTTCAAAACTTGCATCTGATTGGTTCCTACCTATCTATCTGTCTAGCTAGCTAGCTAGCTATGAATATGTAGATATATACAGATATATATAGATCAGTGGCGGATGCTGGTCTGTCAAGGAGAGGAAGCTCAATTTCGGCCTACATCATAAAATGTGTCAATTTATTTATACGTGAATTCTACTCTCCGTTCCTTTAAAAAAAAATGAGAAGGTTGCCTTCACCATAAGATCGGTGATTGGCTCATTTCGCTGTCAATCAAAAAGAGATTCAGCCTCAGACAGATCATCCAATCATCATGCAGAAAAGCTGAGCATCCGGGCCAGCCTGCAGTGCAGGAATAATAGAGTAGGTGTTATTGTCAGACTGTCCATAGACTCCCAAAGACGCTGAGCGTCCAATGGGCGGGACAAAACTAGCATTTTTCCAATGACTCGTCTCGTTTCAATGCTTTGGGACAACCTACACTGAACACTCTAGACGCCCAGCGTCCGCACAGTCGATGCTCAGCGTCCACACAGTTTAAAGCACAGTGAAGCTGCGGAAATGAATGAGAATAGAGTCGCGTCGTAACCAGTAATAAGAAGCTGATTCAGAACAAAAGTTGAGCGCCTTGTAGCGAATATTTAGTCAATGACATGTTCACACAATTGTACGTACACATATATAATTTGATCACTTACTTTTTGACATTTTAGGGGAAGCTGAGCTTCCCTTGCAGTCTTAGAGCAATCGCCTCTGATATAGATATAAAACTAGTGAATGCTACAACCTCCTTAAAATTTTGTGTTCAGTATAGGAAGACATTGGCTTTGAGTAACTCGGTGAGGCTCATTGATGAATAGATGTGTTTGGGAAAAGTACAATAATCGCAACTGGCTGCATATTCTTGTAGTGAACTGTTCCTTCTTTGCAGCAACGTAATGAGGCCCCATGCTGGACATCGGGGAGAGGACAAAAAGATGTTTAATTATCAACTGCCTGATGCCAGACCAATGGAGACTCAACAGGACTGTTGTTCTGAAAGGAGCACCTGATGTAGTGGAGTGTGCAATAAAGGCCCCCTGGTACGGTTGAATTGTTTTGCGAGGCTTCTGCAGATATTGATGTCTCCAGAAAGTGCAAGAAAGTGCATCCCCAGGGTGAGTGGAAGACTTCCTGAGAAGCAGATACAGCTGGAAAAGATGCACAGAATACATTATGCAATGGCCAAACAGTCCTTCATAGTTATTTTAAGAGCCACGGTTATTAGATATTTATGCATAAATTAGTTTTGTCCCTGTGCCCCCCTGCCATCTTTAATTTTGCAGACATGTTGCATGCATGCTCTTACCCATTTGGGATAAGCTGTTTTTTGTGATAGTGTGGCTGGAAGATAGAAGTCATTTTGAACTTCAGGTACAACCACAAGAGGCTTGATTGGCTTAGTGCCAGACATGAGAAAAAGATCATCTTCACCTAGTAGTATTTGAGTACCATAGCCAACAGTGGGCTTTATTTATGGATCAATATTCTGATTTCTTGGACATAGTATTTTAAATGTTCTGTAAAGTGCTTTGTTACAGCTGCAGTAACAGTCTCAATAAAGCTGTATTGTGTTGTATTGTATTCGCTTTAGTGTATCTCCATATAGTGGATGCATAGCACAAACACCATTATTGTAGCTTCTATTATTTGCGCCTCATAATGCGGTGCGCTCTATATATGAAAACATTTTTAGAATAGGCCATTCGTTGAAGTTTTGCCTTATAATCCGAAGCACCTCATTGTGCGGAAAATACGATACCGATTATGAGGCGCACCTTCAATGAATGGCTACTTTGTAAATTGTTTTCATATATTAGACGCTTCGAACTAAAAGGCGCAATCTACAATGCGTCCACTAGATGGTGCTACGCTCCTTCCATTCAACTCGAGAGGCGTCCGTTCAACTTGAGAGGCGTTCATGACCGCCTCTGAAAAATGTAAATGAACTATTACTGTACTTAAATGAAACTACAAAAATTGAAAATAATGGATCAAAATAGAAAATCAAGCGAGGAAATCACAAAATAAATTCTATATCCCCCCCTACAGAATTTATTTTGTGATTTCCTCGCTTGACTTTCTTCGTGGTTTCATTGAAATAAGAATGAATTTACGTTTTTCGTAGGCGGCCATAAACGCCTCTCGAGTGGAACGGAAGAAAGCACGGAGACGGACAAAGACGTACAGTACCTGTACTTGCAGTGACTGTGAAAACCATTAATAAAGTCTGCGTTTAAACAAATAATAAAACCACAAACACAGCTCTCATCAACAAACTCATGTGTGTCTTTGTCAGTCTCCTTCCCTTCTTTTCTTCCGGTCAACTCGAGAGGCGTTCATGACTGCCTCCAAAAAACCATTAGCATTTCCTTTATCGTAGCTCCAAGAGTACAATCAGATAAGATTAAATAAGAAAACCTTTAATAGTCTCACATTGGAGAAATTCCCACTTCACAGCAGCAAAGTTATGAGAGGAAGAAGTAGAAGAAAAAAATAAATGGGAGCTGCTGGAAAAGTAGCCAATCTTGCGGCGCCATCTTGAAGTCAAAATAACACAACAAGTTGTCAGTCGTAGTTGTCACGTTACGTGGTGGTGGTGGACCCCAAAAAGCAGTTACGAGAGAGGAGCAGGTTGTACTTGATGAATTATATTAAAACAGAGAAAACAAACGAAGTCCAAAGAACAAAACGAATCCAAAGTCGCAAAACAAAACCATGACTGTGGCAAAAGCTAACAAGAACAGAACCATGACAGAAACAAACATGACAGTTGCAAGCAGCAACAGCCACAAACAATGACCCGACCACCTGGACCCCGCAGGTACAAAGGACTGGTGTCTATTCCACCATGTGCTTGGCGGAGCACGTCTGCGGCCGACACCCTTTTCCCCTTCAGGCAGCGCTGATCCATCTTCCCCCTTCAGGCAGCGCAGAGGATGCGGCTGTTCCATGTTTTCGTTTCGTCAAGCCGCGTCTACGGTGGGCCGAGCCCCGTCCGTGTGCACGTTGAGCCGAGGCTCATCACGTGTCTGTTTGAGCTGAGTCACATTCACGTCGACGACGAGCCATGCCACGTCTACGCCCACGTCAGGACGAGCCCCTGTTCGCGTCCGGCTGTCCCATGTCCCCCGCTACGTCGAGCTCTGTCCACGTCAGGCCAAGCCCAGCCAAAGGGTTGCCATCGCTTCATGTTCCTGTTTCTTGGCGAGGCGAAGGTCGCCATCGCTTCATGTTCCTGTTCCTTGGCGAGGCGAAGGTCGCCGTCGCTTCATGTTCCTGTTCCTTGGCGAGGCGAAGGTCGCCGTCGCTTTTGTTCCTGTTCCCTGGCGAGGCGAAGGTCGCCATCGCTTTTGTTCCTGTTCCCCGGCGAGGCAAGCCTTTTGGACAACTTTGGGACGTCTGGGATCCGTCCCTTGAGGGAGGGGTACTGTCATGTTTCGGTATGTGACCAACAGGTGGCACTGTGGGGCTTTTTCCCTGCAGCTGCACACCTGTTAGTCGTTAGGTAATTAGTGGCTTTAAAAGGACTCCCACCCCGAGCATTCATTGTTTGCTGCTTGTTGCTACTGTCATGTTTGTTTCAGTCAGGTTTTGGTCATTGTTATGTTTTATCTTCAGTCATGTGTTTTTTTGATACTTTGGTCTTGGTTTGTTTAGGATTTTGTTTTCTCTGTTTTAATACACTTCATCAAGTACAACCAACTCCTCTCTCGTAACTGCTTTTTGGGGTCCACCACCACCTCGCATACGTGACAGTAGTTATCTATTCCTTTGTTGTGTATTCACAAATGATGAAATCACAATATAAATTCGTTAGGGGTGGGGGGGAAATAGAATTAATTTTGTTATATCTTCGCTTGCTTTTCAGTTTTGATGTATTTTCAATTTTTGTAGTTTCATTGAGGTAATCGTTAGTTTACGTTTTTGGAGATGGTCTTGAACGCCTCTCGAGTCGAACAGAAGAAGGCACAGAGACAGACTAAGACGTACCTGTATTTGTGGAGACTGTTTAAAAAAATTAACACCACAGCTCTCCTTTTTTTGGAGTTGCAACACAAACTTATTTAATAAAGCAGCGACACAGTTCACTGAACCAACAGCAAGTTATAACATTTGGAAGCATGTCTCCAGGAAGGAGCCATCTTGGAGTCGACGTAATTCTGTAATGACCATCCAAAAGGCGCTCGGTGAGCTTTTAAGAAAATGGAAGACTTTTTGGTGCGCCCTATATTGCGTAAAAAAATAATCTACTTTAAAAAATAATCTGTTAAAGGAGAAGTCAACCCCCAAATCTTCTTGACAATAAAATGTTCTATGTCTAGTCTAGGTGTGACACCCACCCTTTTTATTCAAACAGGGGAGATTCCCCTTGCTCCCTCTGTTGTTCTTTGAACAATGGTATTTTTGAGAAATGCATCCAGACAAGACAAGTTACCAGACAGAGAAAAATTGAGAGCAGAACAGATTTTTTTTTAAAGCAGAATTGCAGAATAACATATTACAAAGGAGGTGTGTTCTTATGGATGGGGACACAATGTGAGGAAGAGATGCAATGACAGAACAGTGGTGAGCCAGGCACTGCTACTGGTGTGCGCTGAGAGCGGCTGTGCAGTGTCAAAGCATTTTTTCGGAGTTCATTGTGTTAGTCCTGGAAATTGGTGTCATAACGCAGACCATGCCATTGTAATGTTCCCATATCAGGCTAGTGAGTCCGGTCGGCGGATCTCTGGAGATTTTTTTTTCTTAACTCATACCAACACACATACACATGGGACTAGCACAACTGGATTGGCAAACTCTGCCTCACCCATCCGTAAGGGGAAGCGTGGGCCAAGGCACACACCCTGTGGGGACTCATTTTACAAGAGTACACCTTCCACCACAGCCAAGGAACCTGTGTGGTCCGCTAATGACGCTGAAGTGCCTTGTCAAATGTCAAATGAAATATGTTCAGTGCAACGACCATCAGTTACACAACTTTACATATTGTAAATGAAAACTATTGCGCATCCTTGGACAAGAATCTAACTAAATTGGCGGGAATATCCTTCCTCTTGATAAATTACATTTGGGCTAACCATATTGATCAAATTCATTAGGGCGTACCAGGTTCTTGCTGCTGCCTTGAACCTTGATGCAGTCACCCTGCCAGCTCTCATGTCTCTTCCTCAACTTTTACAGCCTAAAACATTCAACAGTCAAAATAGCATGACGATAAATGGCACTGAACATTCGGCAAGCCCCCTCGATGCCCATCTTTAAAACTCATCTCAAAACTCATTTGTATTATTTGTGCTCTATAGATACCGTTGAGTTGAGTCGAGACAATCGTGTAATGCTCACTTGGCTATTTTTTGAAATCTTTACATAAATTGACATTCATTTACCTGCTCTCTGATGATTTCCATGTTCATGAATACATCATCATATTTCATCACGAGGTCAGAGTCAGGTAGCCCACGGTTAAGAGGGCTGTATAACTCCGTAAGCGGCTGGGGAAGTTTTAGAGCCATCATCTTGGGTTGAAACTACTTACAGTACTCCGGTAAGATGCTTAAGAGACCTCTCTTTAGTGATGCGGTTGGAGCGGCTTATTCCAGATCTCTTTCGAATTTCCCTATGGCAGCTGGAGGCACACTGTTTTTCCTCCTTAGGTTTTTCTTTATAGGATTTTTCTGTTTGTTTGTATCATAGTGTTTCTTGGCCAGATTTGAAGAAAAAAAAAATTCAATCCCTGACGCTTCCTCATAAAGCGCCTTGTCGGCTTTAATAATAAGAAGTCCCCACTGTCTCGGGTCCATCAGTGAAGCTTTTCTCCACTAAACCCTTGACAGCAGAGTCCAGTGCATAAAGAAGAGCTGTAATGTGAGAGCGGACCTCTCTCAGGCTTGCTTTGCAGGTGCAATGGGTACACATTACTGTTCCATCCTTCTTCAAGGACACCCGCGGCTTAAGTGGAGCTTCCAACAGGGACTGACTTTGGTGAACCTATTCTAACATAAACAATGACGCGTTTATATTCTTTTTATTGTATGGTCTTATATTTCACTCTGGGTGTGCGTCTCTTGTTTATTAAGTGTTGGAAGAGTAAAACGTTGGATAGAGAGCTAAAATACTTGAGACAAGAAATAATCACTGTGTTTCAATACAGGACAGAATGGTTAAAAATAAAATAAAAAAATACATCAGTTAGAATGACAAGCAAGTTTTACCTTTGCCAATACAAGGTATGTTGTCCCCCTGGTATGAGCATCTCGTCCCAGATACCCAGCCAGGGACAAAAAAAAAATGGTACCCATCCAGAATTTTGTAAGCTTTTAAATGTGCGCCAGTAATGAGGGACACGGCATTGACAACATCCTGGTAAAGGTCAGCAAATATGATTAAATCAGTGAAGGTAAAGGGTCTGTTCCTAAACTTAGCGATCTCCAACTTCGGTAAATATCGCACACTATGAGCTCCGACTAAATACACCACTTTAAAGGACAGGTGCACTCAAGTTGAAGTGGTGGAAGTAATGGCACGATGGGGGGGACCATCCGTTTTTCATCCACTTCTATTCGGCAGTCATTTACTTCTGCCGTCCGTCATTGCGCGGTAATGTGACGTAGGTGCAACCGGTCAATATGTGATGACCGCAAATGTGTGACGCAACTACTCTCTGGTTAATATACAACATGTTCCAAAAGTCTGTCACATTTTGACATTGAATATCTCGGAAACTATTAAGGATATAATAATGCATCTAGTAAATTCAAAAGCTTGAAATCTCAATTTTTACATGGAATGTTCAAAGATGTTCAATGTGAGCACCATTGGTCACACGACACACATCAAGCCAAAAGCAGTTCGAACTTGTTCAATCACAGCTTCTGAAGTTGAGGGGCGTCCCGTTCTTTTAGCTGGGCCTAAGCACCAATCCGTTATGAATTTACCGTGCCATATCTCACTATGCATTTCCTCTCTGGTGGCTCCTTTCCCAATTTTCTGTGAAATGCACGTTGAACAACAGTCCATGATTCAGATTTTGCAAATTCAAGCACACAAAATGCCTTTTCAGTTTGAGTGAACGCCAATAATGAGTCTGAAAAGAAATTAAAAAATCAATAGCCTTCCAAAAAACTTAATGCAACTAGCTTTAAAATGGCACAACTTTTATCTTACTACCATTCATAGTTAAATGGAGACTTGAAATGTGCCCAAGACTTTTGGAACACCCTGTATATCATGCGTATTGACTAATATAATGATTATCACTTCATTAACAGGTTGGTGAATATATTGGTTAACAGGTTGGCTCATATAAAGCCACCCATAGAGAGTTAATGATTGTCAGCCTGACTCTAATGTGAAATAATTGCTTCAGTATCTATCCCAAAATCTGCTCCAGCTCAGTAAACCATCCATCGCATATTTTCCGTTGCATAGCATCAACCACATTACAACAACAACAAAAACGAGAATTGCTTGCTTTGATTTTCAAATGTTTTGTCAAAAGGCGATTTGGAGTTCAGCATCTGAAAGTGTCACACCAAAATAAACTCTCCTCAACCATTACTTCATTGAGTCAGAAACAAAACAAAAATTAATTTGATGACGTTGGAATATATCCCTCTAATGACCGCGCCTGTGCAGCCACGATGAATATAGTCCCGTCGTATTTTCTCCCATCGTCTATATATCCATCCCGAAACGCGTGTTCTCTCACCCTCTCTCTGTCTCTCACCCTATTTTTACGATGATTGATGGAGCTGGCCTTGCTGGTATCATTCTCTAGCTCTGTCACTCATTAGTATCGCTCTCTCTCTCTCTCTCTCTCTCTACTTTGTGTCTCGGTTGTGCTCGCAGTATGATGGATGGGAGCCGAGCAGCTCCTTTGCTAATCAATCTGACTGTCAATAAAACCTGAAAATGCTTTGAGCTGCTAGGTGCAGCCTGGCTGTGTGATGGTGTGTTCAAGTGTGTAATGGGCGCAAACAGACTGATTATTTTTGGTGTGTAATAGCTTGAAAGGCACACAGCTGAATTTCTGAAGCATAGCATGTTATATGAGCTGGCTGATCGACTTTCTCCTATGCCTGGCATACATATGATGCATAGTGCCTTTAATACCACACTTAAAGGTGTCATGTAGATTCACTCAGGAAAAAAAGACATGCAGGTTTATCAACAAATGGGCATTTTTTTTAATGAGAAAGTTCAAAATTTGCACATTTCAGTACCAGATATGGGAAAGCTTGAACAAAATGGAATGTCCAAATATTTAGAACAGCTCAAGAGCATCACCCGGCAACAAGGTGCCACAATTTGCATTCTGCCTCCATCCACTTATGGGTGGTAAAATCAAATTTTTAGAACACCCTTGCAGTTACGAGAGATTTATGAACACATTGACATATTCCTCTCTCCTATAAAAAAAAATGGAATAAAAATGAAAAAGTGTAAATTGTTCTTATTTTGCTCTTATTTGGTCTTATTTGCATTCTGCCTCCAAAGGTAAAATCAATTTTTAGAACACAGCGAGAGATTTAGTACAACTATAAAAAAATGGAATAAAAATGAAAAAGTGTAAATTGTTCTTATTTTGCTCTTATTTGTAAAGGTTGAACACAGCAGTACAACTGGATTGGAATGAGAAGAGTAATATGGGAAAATAAGCACACTGGGGAAGACGAAATAAAGAGTGTCAAATTAAAAGGATTAGACTGCTCATTCTCCCTTAATTCCCTTATCACCTCCACCCACGGTGGATTATGCTGCCACAGCAAAGTTCCCATGACCCTGGATTCTGTTGAAGCCAAAACAGGCATGGGCATGTTCAACTAAATCCCACGTTGACCTGATATAATCCTTGCTCGACACACACAGTTGCGGTTGGCAAAATGACAATGATGGGAGTATTTTTTCCTTCTCATTTCCCGATAGACAAAATTAATTGTATTTACATTTGAGAATCAACTTTCAGGTTTTCTGACACCAGCATCGTGGATTTGACCTACATCCATCCATCCATCCAGTTTTCCATCCGGTATTATCCTCACAAGGGTCGCGGGAAGGGGGCTGGGGGGGACGCAGCTTATCCCAACTGTCTTCGGGCAGTAGGTGGGAGACACCCAAAACCGGTTGCCAGCCAATCACAGGGCACACAGAGGCGAACAACCATCCGTGCTCACACTCACACCTGGGGACAATTCAGAGTGTTCAGTCAGCCTGTCATGCATTTTGGGGGAATGTGGGGGGGAAAACCACAGTACCCGGAGAAAACCCACACAGACAAGGGGAGAACATGCAAGCTCCACACAGGAAAGCCAGAGCCGAGCTCGAACCCATGACCTCTGCATTGTGAGGTTGACGCACTAACCACTGGTTCACCCTCTCAAATATCCATCCATCCATCCATCCATCCATCCATTTTCTGATCCGCCTTATCCTCACATGGGTCGTGTTGGCCATCCTTCGTGTTTTGTAGGGTTGTCACGATCATTTTTTTTCAAAGCTTCACCTATTTGTCTTCTTACCAATGCCTCCTGTCCAGCTTCACACCATGTTTCCTCCATGAGTCTCTCTCATTCCCCCATGGATCCATTTGACTATTCCTAGCCTCACCAGAACTTTGCAAGTTTTTAGAACCTGGTAACATGTTCTACATCAGAATCAGAATCATCTTTATTGGCCAAGTATGTAGAACACACAAGGAATTTGTCTCCGGTATAACACGCTGCATTAGTATCATCATAAACAAGAACATGACAAATGGGTATGGAAGGACATTTCATAATGTAAGTGAACCGTAGTTTCAAGCAGAGCTAAAGTGATCAGTGGTAGAATACAATACTATGACAGTTTGTACAGTTGGTGCAGAAAATCATTGAACCATTTTAGAGTGACCAGTAACAATATTTGTTGTACAAAAAGAGTGACTGTTTAGGGAGTTAATGGCTAGAGGGAAGAAGCTGTTTAAGTGTCTGCTGGATTTGGTGCGCATGGATCTGTAGCGCCTGCCTGAGGGGAGTAGCTGGAAAAGGTGGTGGGCAGGGTGCGGTGGATCCAGGAGGATTTTCCGTGCCCTTGTCTTGATTCTTGCAGTGTGCAAGTCCTCAAGAGTGGGTAGGGCAATGCCAATGATACATTTTCATTAAACTTCATTAAATTTTCATTCACTAACTGGACGCCTTAAGCACCAGGATTTTTTCACAGCTCTGTTTTGTTTAGCGGAGATCATGGCGCTGTTGGACAGTCTGACCTGGTGTGGTTGGATGGAAGAATGGCTTGTGGAGCTGAGGATGAGGAGAGAGGAGCGTTGTTCCAGAGCGTGGGTGTGTAGATGGGAATTGAGTCCCGTTGCTTGGAAATGAATCGGATTTACATGGGACAGGAGAAGTGAACAATTTCTTTTTTCGTCAATGGACACTACAGTTTCTTATTTACTTTCAAACTTAGCTTGTAACAGACATGCACATTTTCAGCATGACGTCTCCGATCCACTGGTGAAACGACACTTTGATTCTCTCCTCTTTCATCGAGAACTGCTTCAAACCACAAAGCGTATGCAGGAAGAGTGACTAAGATTGCATGACTGTTCGTGTTTTATGTTATGTGTTGTGTTATATTATTTTGCTATGTTATGTTTATGATAAGAAACCTGCCTTGGGACTACGGCTGAAAACTAGGATTGATGCTAAGTCCAGCGCATTTACACTGTTTATTCTTCTGTTGAGTTTTGAATTGCCAGGCAGGAGGCCGAGAGGAAGACCAAAGAGGAGGTTTATGGATGTAGCAAGAGAGAACATGAAGGTAGCTGTTGTGAAAGAAGAGGATGCACAAAACAGGGTTGGATGGAGGCAACTGATTCGCTGTGGAGGCCCCTGATGGGAAAAGCCGAAAGGGAAAGAAGGAGAACATTCTTCTGTTGATTAATGTGCCAATGAAATAAATACATGAAGTATGGATTTGAAACATTACGCTAGTAGATCTTACAGGGGTAAGCTCTGTACCATATTGGACCGAATATAAGACGGCCCTGATTATAAGACGACCCCCTCTTTTTCAAGTTTGAAAAAAGACTTTTTGCTCACCAAATTATTTTTTATACTGAAAATAATTACAGTGCATCTGAAACAAAGGATTATAACAATATATTTGAGAGAAAAAACACGTTATTTTGCCTCATTCAAATCTTAATATCTGAACATTTAAATATGTAAACTAAAGTACAATCACATTCGTAAATGAATGGTTTCTGGTTTTTGACATGTAAATTACATCATAACTTCTCCTCAACTGCCGGTTAACCTGGCCGCTCTTCGACCCACTTTTCTCCAGATTGTCGCTATGTTTCTCCATTTTCTGTTATCTCTTCTACTATTTTCTTCTCTTTTCTTTCTTATCGCTATTTTTTATTTTTCTTCTTCATGCTATTTCGCTATTTTTATTTTTATTCTTCGTGACACGGGTTCACTTTGGCCTGCGGAGTCAAGTTCAGCATTCGCTTCAATGATATCTGGCGCCATCTAGCGTCATGAATGTGTATAATGTCTAGACTATGTCATATAAATAGTCTAGAATATTTAAGACAAGCCCCACTTTTTCAGTCTTATTTCAATGCAAAAAACACCATCTTATATTCGGGCCAATACGGTACATTTTATTCTTTTGGAGATGGCGACTTAAAAATCCTTCGGGATGGATCCTCTCCTGCTTTTATTTTTAACTCAAGATGCATGTTGTCATGATGCTCTGAATTTAAACCATCCTCTCCCATTCTCCTCCATCTCCTTCATTCACCTCTAATTGTCTTTTTTTTTAAACTCCTCTCTTTATCAAGATCACTTTTACAGCTCACCGGCAGTCTTCCACCTTCAGGCACCGTGAGTGCGCCAATTGATATTCTCCTCACACTTTTGCTCTTTCACTTTTGTCACACTCACTCCTCTCTTTCTAACAACCTAGTTTGAGTATTCTAATCACACATTCACAATCATATACAGCATGTTCCTATGCCTTGTGAATTCCTAATGTTTCAAGGATATATTCGTGATGGTTTAACACTTAAAAGTTGTGAATTGAAGCTGCCATATTACCATATTTAATGTGACAAAAAATCGCAAGGGTGTGAAATTGTCAGATGCCATATGAATCTGAAATGCTTGATTAATAAGGGCACTAAGATATGAGAATTAAATTGAAGCCGTCCACTTAAAGAAATTACTCCTACATCATGAGATTTTTTTCTCTCAAGGCAGATTACATTGCGTGGGAACACTCACACCAATTAAATGTGTTAGTTATTACCTCAGGTCATCATGTCAGTTGATTAAACCACTAGACCATTTTAAAATTAAGTAATAGTGGCTCCTGGAAAAAAAAAAATCTGTAAAATGTCTTGCTAGATGTTTACATGCATGAAAGAATAATTAACTATTGCATGAAACTGCTTAGAACTTTTGTGAATGAAAAATATACTCGGATAATCTGGGACCGGGTTTATAATAGATGTTCATGTGTGTGTTACTTGTCTCCTCAAAACAAGTTTTGTCATTCTGATAATAATCCAAGCAGCGTGAGAAATTGGCAGTCGTAGCTCACCATTCTTGTTGTGTTGACAATGTCTTTTCTGTATGTGCCACTTCCTTACGGTTAAGGCTTCATGTGTAGGCTTAATTTTATTCTTTATAGATTTGAAAGTGGTGCTTGGTCCTTTTTTTGCCAACATTTTTCATTTTGCTGTAAAATGGCATGATTCCATTTTGTTTTGGAACACAAAATTCATTCAGCACAGGAGAAGACTATACAGTGGTATCTCTATTTACGAACCTCTCTTCTGTTAAGATATTAGGGGTGTTCACACGACAAGATTTGTTTCGGTGCTACGTCGAAACTGCTCCCGTAGAGCGTTCATATGTGCAAATTTGCTCCGGCGTAGCGCCCGAAAACAGCTTACACAGGTTTAAAAATTTGCTCCAGAGCAAATGCTCGTTTGCGGGGCAGCACCAGTCTAAATTTGCACGTGTGAACGCTACAATTTGCTCCGCAGCAAATGCTCGTTTGCGAGGGGGGGTGGGGGGTAAGCCTTGCTACGCATGAGAAGAGTTGATTACATACGGCGAGAATGCGTTGCTTTCGTGCTCTGTCGGACTTCCGTCAGGTGTTTGTTTATTAGTCAAGTCAAGTCAACTGTATTTATAGAGCACTTTCAAACAGCCATCGCCGCATACAAAGTGCTGTACATGGAGCAATTTATAATAACGACACAAGACATGGCTGCTAACAGTAGCAAAGCACCTCTTGGGTTATACCATCTCAACTAGAAGGGGGCTGGGGGGTTAGTCCCCAAACAAGATCTTTCCTTTTGTAGGAGACTGGACTGTCTAGGAGTTGTTTGTGTAGTTTGTTCCTTTCTTGTGTGTTCACAACCCCACCGCCCCCTACCCGTGCCCTATAGAATTTATTTTGTGATTTCCTCTCTTGATTTTTCTGTTTGGCGCATTACATGTTTGCTTTTCTGAGTATCATTGAAGTCATCGTTGATTTACGTTTTCGGGGGCGGTCACTCTCGAGCAGAAGGTATGGAGACAGAAGGGGTGGTCACACGGCACACATTTGCTCCAGCGCTGCACCGGTGTATTTTGTTGCGATATATTTTACATTCTTCCAGCTACACCGGGTCAAATGACATGTTTACTTTCTTTGTTTCTGGGATTTGCATGAGAGGCATACCTCCCCGCCTCTCATTATCATGTTGTCTCTATATAATTGCATGAATGTGTTTTTTCTACGCTTCCTGATTGAAATCTGGACCCCTCAGGACCCCAAATCGATTCGTAAACTGCAGAAAATAAATGAAAACCTTTCAAAGGAACTGTTCATCGCCTCCAGCCTTTATTTGGATTACCAACATTCTCCTCGTCCGAAATTCAACGAACACGCGGGGAAGTGGAGTCCGCTCTTCCTCCAACACTTCATATGAAATTTTCAAGTTACGAAACACCTCAACAGGAAAATATTGCCTCTTGTTATGCAGCATACTCGTCATTCGCCAATTCAATAATTTTACGTAAATGTAAATCACCCAGAAAAAGTGTTCACAAATCAGGCGATCGCTCATTTTGCTGATGTTTGACTTTTTCAAAGGATTGTTAAAAGCCGACAAAAGCAAACATCTTTGGATCAGTTCTTTACAAAATGCCAGGCAAAACCCACTTCTGCGAGAGAACATGAACTAAAGAGGGCAAAAAAAAACGATGAGGACGCAGTTAAAAGTTAAATGACCATCATTTTTATGCTTTACTTGATTCTTTGTTTTTTACATTATGCACAACTCTCATTTATTGCACAAAAATCAAATTGTAACATGTATTTATTACATATTTTGATGCATTTTTATGCTTTAGGAAACATTTATGTCAGATTTTTGGGGGGCTTGGAACGGATTAGGGCATTTACATGGAAAACGTGTCTTTACTTACAAAATGTTCAAGTGAATCAATTTCATCCAGAACCAATTCATTTTGGAAGCAGAGGTACCACTGTAAATGGTAAGTCTCCTTTCATCATTGGGCTATGTCTCACAACAACTATAACTATATTTGGCTGCCGCTGCTCAACCCGTATTGTTTTGTGTTTTTTGTTATTGTAAAGTGTCCTTGGGTGTCTTGAAAGGCGCTTGTAAATAAAATGTATTATTATTATTATTATTGTTATTTTCCAAATGCAATTTCAGCCAGCCCTGTTGTAATACAATAAAAACACAAAATAATGTGAAAACTGACAAAGTGTGAAGAGTGGTCGTCTACACGAGATTCCAAATAGAAATTCCAAATTGTATAGGAAGATTTGTCTTTTCAATGAGGCTCCCCTGTAGTTTGATCCAAAAACCCATCACTTTGAACTCATCCCTCTGAACTCATTATTCAGGAGCTGGCTTTATTCTACTTGTTTCAAAATTAGCAAATGTCATTATGCACCCAAAAACATTTCAGGGAGGTTATATATCGGCTTAAGAAGGTATGAGTGTGCCGCTGTTAGAATTGATGTAATAAACAGCAATTGCAGCAGTGACATGGATTTTAAGTTGACAAAGAATCATTGTAATGTCACTGTGCTATCGAAATAACAATTTCCAGTTAAGTGTTATGTGCTTCCTGCTTACCCTTGGGAAGTAATTGTGTGGCTGTGACCTAGATTGAATCTTTCTGAGTCACCCACTGCCGCGTCCCCTGTAGTGGCGCTTCACATTCAAAAGTACGAAGTGGAGTTCTCGCCTCACTCTGGAGCGTAGAGAAACAGTCAAGTGTTTTTTCCTCCTCTCCTATAAACAGTATCAAAACTTATCTGCTTGCGTTCCGACAACTCCCCCTGTGCTACTTGCCTTCTCTGAAGGGTTCAACTACGTGTGATCAGTTGCAGTGCCAACATAAACAAAGTGGCTTGGAACAAGCACAGGTCCCCATTTAGTCCTTGTTACTTTTACAGGCTGTTTGACTTTTTGACTGTCTACGTTCTATTTCACTCCTGTGACTCGTTCTTGAAAGGTTTTGAGCAAATATTGAATAAAAATAGAAAGTTCGATTTAAAATACCATCTTTTTTCCACAGTAAGATGAAATGTCACCGACCGAGGAATGTTTGTGAAGGGTTGTGAGCGTAGCTAGTTCGGGGTTTTCAAAGGTTGCAAAAAAAGTTTGCAGACAGTTTAGTTATTACTTGTCCCAAACTGTTTTTCCTCTCGTCAAGAAATTTTGATTATGTTTCATCTAGACATTTGCTAATCGATTTTGTCAAATGAAACCTCCTTTATGGCAAACGTCTGTCGAGTCCACTTTTACAGCCTCCTCCTCAGACTGCAAGCTTGTGAGACAGTCATTAATATAAAAGTTCAAATTGACTGCGTCAATTACCTCAGCAAGGATTATCTTCTGCAGTCTTTCATAAAACTTAACATGCACAACTGAGTGAAGATGATGCCCCAAACAGATCTACAGTCAGCTCACAAATTGCCTTCAGACCACCAAAAGAAATGCACAAAATCTTGACCTTGACCTGAGAGGACAGGGATCTGATATGTGCCATTCCTACACGGGTTCTCCTTGAGAAAGTTAAGGGGTGTTCACACGGCAAGATTTGCTCCGATGCTACACTGGCACTGCGCGAGTAGAGCGTTCACACGTGCAAATTTGCTCCGGCGTAGCCCCGGAAAACAGCTTACCCCAGATCAAATTTGATCCACCTCAAGGAGGTGGTTTACAAATTTGCTCCAGAGCAAATGCTAGTTTGCGGGGCAGCACCGATGTAAATTTGCACGTGTGAACGCTACAATTTGCTCCAGAGCAAATGCTCCTTTGCGAGGGGGGAGTAGCCTCGCTACGCCTGAGAAGAGTTGATTACGTATGGCGAGAATGCGTTGCTTTCGTGCGCTGTCGGACTTCCGTCATGTGTTTGTTTAATAACGACACAAGACAAGGCTGTTAACAGTAGCAAGCACCTCTTGGGTTATACCATCTCAACTAAAACGGGGGTGGGGGGGTAGTCCCCAAACGTCATCTTTCCTTTTATAGGAGACTGGACTGTCTCGGAGTTGTTTGTGTAGTTTGTTCCTTTGTTGTGTGTTCACAACCCCCCTGGCCCCAATAGAATTTATTTTGTGATTTCCTCTCTTGATTTTTGTGTTTGGCGCATTAAATGTTTGCTTTTCTGAGTGTCATTGAACTCATCGTTGATTTACGTTTTCGGGGGCGGTCACTCTCGAGCAGAAGGCACGGAGACCGAGAAGGAGAAGGAGAAGGCGTGCCTGTACAGTAGTTGCTTGAGTTGTGTATAAGTTTAAAAAAAAAAAAAAAAACACGACAGCTCATTTGTTTTCTGTCATTTTGCTCCACTGCAGAAACTGCCATGTGAACCCAAGTGGGGCTGCACCGGCGCCACGCCGGAGTTAACACGTTCAGCGGCTTTGTACGTGTGAAAGCTCCACAAAATGTGCTCCGGTGTAAAATATATCGCAACAAAATACATCGGTGCAGTGCCGGAGCAAATGTGTGTTGGCTATCATTGGGTTTGACAAAGCTCTCGGCACAATCTTCATTTTTAGCAGATTTAGCAACTAACCAATCGTTCGCATAATTGGTAAACTCATTTATGCATACTAATTTTGCTTTGAACCATATCTCATGTTTTTCTCTCTCTGCAGAGTTTATTTTAACAGAGAGTAATATTTCTTTGTATTTGTCCAAATCATGTAAAATTCCATATTATCCGTCTTGTATCAACTCCTGAATAGATACTGTTAAATGAGATGCTTTGTTCAGTTTCGACTTCATTGTATTTTGTAAGGTTTCCAATTTATACAATAATGCGTTTATACATTTGTTTGCATTCATTTATTTGGGCATTTAGAGGCAGTTTGAGTCCCTGTTGTCTTTACGTAACCCTCAAGGGCTGCTTACCAACCGTGGCGGACGTATCGAAATGAATACTTTCAGCATCTTAATTTGCCCTTGAATCCGATCAGACTTTTTAATCAACACCTTCACAGGATACACAGACTGAAAACGCAATTTGCAAATGCAAAAGTCAACGCGTCAGATTTTTCTGAATGAAAGTGTGCACACACTGTTTAACTGGCCATTAATAGTTGTATAACAAAAAGTATCATCCAAAACATGCCCATTTTGGTTCACCCTCCTTTGTTCTCTTTTGTCCTCTCCTTAAGTCTTTTTGTCACTCCTGCTCTGGCCTGCTCTGAGGTCCGCACCTCTTCATGGCCACCACGTGCAGCCTTTTGACCTAATAACTTTTCTCTCTATATTGGTGGCGCGCCGAATGCTTCTGTTTCATGCATCCACCTCACAAAGAGGAGGCCATAGGTGTAAACTCTGCCCCATGCTCTTTCTGCCGAGGGCGACAAGCTTGTTGGCCAAACGAGCGCACCCAGAATTCCCCTCAGTGCGCCTTCCAAAAGGGCTGGAGACTCCATTCATTCATTCATTCATTATCCAAACCGCTTGATCCTCACTAGGGTCGCGGGGGGTGCTGGAGCCTATCCCAGCTGTCTTCGGGCAGTAGGCGGGGGACACCCTGAATTGGTTGCCAGCCAATCGCAGGGCACACAGAGACGAACAACCATCCACGCTCACATTCACACCTAGGGACAATTTGGAGTGTTCAATCGGCCTGCCATGCATGTTTTTGGAATGTGGGAGGAAACCGGAGTGCCCGGAGAAAACCCACGCAGGCCCGGGGAGAACATGCAAACTCCACACAGGGAAGCCGGAGCTGGAATTGAACCCGGAACCTCAGCACTGTGAAGTCAATGTGCTAACCACTGGACTACCGGGCCGCCCCTGGAGACTCCAATGAACAGATATTGTCTATTTTTTTTTTCAACTAAACAATACCAAAATTCATTTTCCACACATTGAACACCGACAAACCCTACTCAGACCATAATGATGTTCATTTCAGTGTCATGCTAATTTTTGGATTGGATTGGATTGGATAAACTTTATTGTCAAATGTACAGTATGTGTAACATACAGCACAGATGAAATTTCTTCCCTCTCAACATGAAACATCGTACTGCACTGTGGCAGGGTTTATTCCAGGCATCAGCAACACAAAATACTCAAAGATGCCATTTGGAACATCTTGCCCAGTAAAATAAATTCACATAGAACCACAGGGCCCTTTTTTTTTTTGCATGTATCTTTTTTACCTCTATGTTTCAAAACAACTATATGTTGCCTCTTTGAAATCAGTGAGCTGCTACAAAGAACGTGCAATTTTGATTTCTGTCAAAAATAGACTGAACTCTGGAAAAAAAAAAGCCACATAATTGAGGCTTCTTTTCAAATAAAATAGTGTCTATTTGAGTACACCTCATATTCATAAAATGAAAGCACAATTTAAATAATCTACCTGAGGCAAACCAAAACCACCCCTGCATCTGTCAGAGTGTTGTTGCGAACGTGTGGATGCAGATGACTTTTACCCACCGGAAGCCGATCGTCAATGGTGGGAGAGGTGCTGACAGAGAATTAACACCCACTTGCCTGTTTTGGATGCCGCCTGTTAGCTGCGAATCGAGTTCACTGCTGTGGAGCATTCAATCAGCTTTAATTAAAAAGGATTATTATACAGACACTTCACCAGACCTCAGTCGGGGCATATGAAATTCATGGTGCGGGATAGGAGGGAGGCAATTTTTATTACCCTACAAACAATTGCATACGTACGCATGCGTGGCTCGAATGCAACAGTGTGACTTCAACAGACTCATTGGGAAACATTACCTTATTAATCATGTCTGGCTTGAGACGACAAGACCTCTCACAGTTTACGGTGTTGCTCAATGCTGTGTCGTGTTTGGTCCACGTGGTGTACTGTATGCCATTTGTGACACACTCGTTGCTCCTCCCCTCGGTGTCTGGAAGGATTCCGGACAAACAAGGATTCCACAAGCGCAGACAGAGATAAGAGGCTTTGAAGAAAAATATATTTATTTATGAAAAACGCAAGACCGACAAAGTACAACGAAGCACGCTGGTAACAAAGAACAAGAAAAAGGCGAGAACAAACCATAAGCACTTGCAAAAGTCAAGGAGCAAGACAAAAGTTAATTGATTATCACCTCAAAGGACAAGAAATGCAAGCTGAAGAGTCTGAAATCCAATTTTTGGCCTCTTCCAAAAGAATGGTGACATCATTTTTGTCAAACTAAAAATATACCTTTGGGTATGTCAACCGATGAAATTTGGAATGAATATAATAATCCAGGCAAAGCATTCATTTTAAGTGCTTCAACTCTCTGTCATAATCCTAAAAATGGAACAAGATTTCATCTATTCAGATCAACCTTAATTTGGGCAAGGAGAGGGTAATTATTCTCAAACATAATTGTGTCTAAATATTTTGGAATATTCACACCTTTTCACACCTAAGTAGCTGATTGACTCCGAATCCCAATTCACATTGAATTCTGCTCTCATCAACTGGCTCGGAGCGGCCGCAAATAGGGCTGACTGATGAGTATCCTGGACAAGAGCGATCCCCACTATCTTGTCATTCTGCCTTGTCCAGTAACTAAGGGGCTCTAGAAAGATGGAAAATAAGATGTCTAAATCCCCTTTCTAAACCAAAAGAATCCGTGAATCCTCCATTTGGCCTTAATTTGGCTACTGGTTTATCATACAGCACCTGTAGAGTTCTCACAAAATTCAAATCTCTGTAGCACCTTGTATAACAAGGACCAATTGACAGAGTCCTCTTCTGCATCCAATCTCATCAAAACAGCTTCTAAATGATGTGCCTTTATATGATTAATTCTGTGTAAAGTTCTACTAATATTATCCAAAGACTGTCTCTGCCAAATAATTTGTGTTCAGTTATTCACGTTTTTTTCACGTCCCCCTGAATAGGGATTGTCAGTCAGCACGGAAGGATTACTCACTTTGTACTTTTTTGATCATTTATTGAACCACATAGCAGCAGTAGGTAATAACCTAAAGTACACATAAATGCAACAAAAATAAATATATCTATCTTCATGCATCACAATGTAAATGTATATAATTGACAATAATTTAATACCTTCGTCTTAATTTTAATTAAAAAATTATCAACCATGATTTTACACTATGCATTATTATTGTCATCGTTATTTATATTCTAAATGTAAGAAACCAAACAACAGAAACAAATTACTCATTCAAACATTCCAGTGCAGCCGGACAAACATGACATGGCAACTATGTAAAAAAAAAAGAAATAAGTAAAGACACCACTGTGATTGCAAGACTTTTTAAACTGCCGATTGCGAACAGCAACGAACTGTGATTGCGATGCAGCAAACAGTAACGCAGTAGTCAAGGTGATGAAGGCGTGGATGAGGGTTTGGTACAGTTGGACATCATCAGCGTAGCAGTGGAAGCGGAGACCGTGATGACGAATGATTTGGCTGAGGGGAAGAAGGAAGAGGATGAAGAGAAGAGGACCAAGCACAGAGCCCTGGGGGACACTTTGGGACAGGGGGTGCGGTGGAGGAGGAGCTGTTGTTGATGTGGATGGATTGTTTCCTGGGTGTGAGATATGAGTCAACTTAGTTGAGGACTGGAGTAGGATGGAGTGGTTGATGGTGTCGAAGGCGGGGGTAAGGTCAAGGAGGATTTGGATGCAGAGTTGGCTGGAGTCGGAAGAGAGGAGGAGGCTATTGGTGATTTTTAAGTTTCGGTGCTGTGTTTTGTTCGGAATCTAGATTGAAATTGGTCAAAGAAATGGTTCTTGTCAAGATGGGCTTTGATTTGGGATGCGACGACACATTCTATGATTTTGGACAGAACGGGGAGGTTGGAGATGGGTCATAAGTTGCTCATGATGTCAAGGTTGAGTCCGGGTTTTTGATGAAGGGGGTTACAGCAGCCAGTTTGAGTGAAAGTAAAAATGCACTGCAACTGAAAATGCTTTCATTGTCTTTACGGGCAATCACTTCAACACTTGAATGGAGAAGAAATGTTTCTTTTAAAATCCCCTAACTCCAACCCCAGCCATCATGGTATCTCATCTATATCTGTGGTTCAGTCGTCACCTATTGTACCTGCATGAGCCAAGGCCACCCCTAAAATGGTCTAATTTCAGCAAGACAACAAAGGATGTCTCAAGGGTATTGAAATTATTTATCCGTGGGTATCACGAAGAAAGCATTTCACAAACCTGTTTATAAAACACCTGGCAAATCAAATTGAAGAAATGCATAATGTCTCCTTTTGATTTTATTTTAACATATGTGGTCTCTTATCTCACAGATTTTTTTTAACCTGACCTCAAATAAAGTGTGTTATCTAAAACTTCGGACAAGGAACATATGCACTCCTGTCAAAAGAAAAGGTCTTGGGATTTTCCCCGCTCCTGATTCTTCCTGACGCCATAATGGAGAGCAGATGAATGAAAGAAATGAACGCTACTTTGTGTCCAGTCAAGCATTCCAAATAACTTTGTCATGCTTGTGTCTGTCTCTATATATGAAAGGTATTACAAACTCATGAACACATAGCTGTCCTAGAAAGGACACACTGATTATTATCTTCCATCCATTTTGTGTGTTTGAGTCCATAATGGTAATGGTTTTTTTCTGTGACTTTTAGAAAATATAAACATACACCAATCAACTGTGCTTTTTTTTTTCTTTTTCCTTTTTCTGGGGACAGCTTTATTTCATGCTTGTCAGACAATTAATGCTGGAAGTGACTAAGATTGATTGGATTATTTCCACAATCTGGCAGTATGTGCCACACAGTTGCTGCTGCCGCCGTGGTTTTGGAAATGATACAACGTCAGTATAGCTGTCATTATAATTTTATTGAAGAAATGTTTGGCTCTGCTGTTAAATTTTTAATGGAATTTAAGATTCAATTTCCATCCACACTTGTGTTCATCCAGTACACATTTTTTTTACGATCCATGACTAGAAGTGCAAAAAAGAAAAGGTGGTCATTAAATTAATGAAATGAAATGGATATTTATACACCATTGTTTGAATCTGTTAATCACGAAAGAGGTTGTGAGATAAAAATGTTACTTCAAGGGAAATGGGATTTGCTTTGTGACCACAGTTTTGTAACTGATTCCCTAAATAATGGTGTCAAAGTCAAGGCCCAGGGGCCAAATTTGGCCCGCCACATTATTTGATATGGCCCACGAAAGCAAATCAAGCATGTCAAGTTCCCTAATGCTTGCTAAAGTCTGAACCAAAATTTCTAAATGTCACACGTAATCCACATTAACAGTCATTATTCTTGACTTCGGATTTTAAAACTAGTTATTCATCAATTTGATGTGCGCTGTGTATGTAATATATGGAGGGAATTAAATATTTATTTGGTTTCCCAAAATTCACAACGGCCCTCCAAGGGAAACGGGAACTACAATGTGGCCCGCGACAAAAATGAGTTTGACACCCCTGCCCTAAATCAAGGGGAGACAACGCCGGTTCTAGAGAGTCCTGCTTGTTTTCGACGTTTCCGTCTTTCAACACATCTGATCTAAATGATCAGCTCACCAGCAAGCTCTGTAAAGCCTAACAACGATTCTGATCATTTGAATAAGATGTGATGGAAGAGGGAACTTCAAAAACAAGCAGGACTGCGGCTCTTGATGAACGGAGTTTCCTACCCCTGCCCTAAATGATACTTTAAATGAATTCAAAAGGCATTTTGCAGTATTTGTACGACAACCATATTTCTTCAATTACTGACCTTTGTTACTTACTAAAGCCCGTATCGCATTGAAGGGCCAATGTTTACGAGTGTTGATAAAGGTAAAAACGTTCACCAACAGTTTGAATGGATTTTCTTGGATAGATACATTGATCGATCGGTCGATTGATAGATAGAGCCTTGCTTTCCCTCTATTATCTGCAGTTGAGAAATGTCACCAAGAATATAGAATGTAAAATTCCTGTGACTCCTAGATAGTTAATATGTAATTATAATTGTATTTTAAGTAAGACGATGTTGTACTTATTCATTTTATTTTCTTCCATTTGTGTTTTCCTTTCACTACTGTCTGTTTCTGCATGGAACCTGAAAATGTATGCGCCGCCCCGTTTTGCAGACACCCATGTTACACCGTGTAAATAAACATGTGCATGGTTTTCCACTCATTTATGCCATCCTGTCCTTGCCCTTCTCTTTCTCACCTCCTTTCTTCACTCAGCTTCTATTCTCTCTCACCCAATATTTCATTCTGTCTTCATGCCTTTCCTCTTGATTTATGACATAGCAGTGCTTGTCTGCTCAAGTTGTCTTGAGGCAGAAAGGAGCGATAGTATTTCATCCGAGGGTTATCCAAACGAGCACACACAAACACACACGCACAAAGCAGTCTCGGACTTAAACAATCTGAGCTCCCACAAGTAGAATCACAAAGTCGATGGTTGTCTGCTTAGCCTTGTACATGAGCCACGCAAGCGTACTTATGCTAAAATCATGTAAATCAGCCATCACTCAGTGACTGGGATAAGCCCTTCATGCTTAGCTTGTGACATATTAGTCTTGATTTGCAGGAAGCTGTGTGGAGATAAGACCGACCAGGTTCACCTTGAGCTTCGAGGCCTGTCACTAACTCCTTTTCAATCAGAATTCAACAACATCCCCACAAACCTTTCCTCAAATCTTCCGTTCGGCTGTGTCTTCACACAAAGTCCCTGAGAATTCATTGGCCCTCGGTGAGCAACATCAGATACGTACATGGCAAAAAAAACGGTATCACACGTGTCCAAAACCTGAGATTACATTCTGTAGGTATGTTCCAGAAAAAAAGAAGCAAACTACCAAACTATCCCAGCTGTCACCGGGCAGTAGGCGGGGGACACCCTGAACCGGTTGCCAGCCAATCGCAGGGCACACAGAGACGAACAACGATCCGCGCTCACACTCACATCTAGGGACAATTTGGAGTGTTCAATCAGCCTGTCATGCATGTTTTTAGAATGTGGGAGGAAACCGGAGTACCCAGAGAAAACCCACGCAAGCCCAGGGAGAACATGCAAATTCCACACAGGAAGGGATCAAACCCGCGACCTCTGCACTGTGAGGTTGACGCGCTAAACACTGGTCCACCAGGCCGCCCACTATAATAAATAAATATAAATACATTTCATGTTGTTTAATGCACAGCAATGATAACATTAAAATAAGATACATTATATCGCTTTCTCACAAACACAATCAACTGTCAATCATCAAATCACTCATTATCATACAAAAACTGTCAAAGTTACACTTGAACTTTGCATATGAACTGGGAACAGAAATCTTGCTTTTTTTTGTTTGTTTGTTTGTTTGTTTGTTCTGTTTAGTTTTCCCCACAAACCAGGAAGTCTGTACTCAGCAATTTAAACTGGCCTAGACCTTTCGCTTATTCTACAGAGATCGGTTTTGGAAGGGAGGGTTTTGTTTCCCAAACCAAGCATGACTGCCTGAATGAATTTGAATGTGTTTTGAGCATCTTCAATCACATTCAGCCCTTCGACTGTGACTGAGTCGAGTGGTCCTTCTTTCGCTGTGTCCTGGAAAAAAATCACACAGGACTAGTTATTGAATCTGGTCTCCTTTTGGAGGAGGAAAGAAGGGAAATTGCTGAAAATTATTAAAGTTGAGCTCATTTTTAAGACGTATGCACTGTTGGCCTTGAACAGATCAATGAAGCATGGTGTGTGCTTGTCAAGAGCTTCGTAGAAGTCCCCTTCAAGATTTTTGCTGGCGATGCAATTAAACTTGGCAAAAACATGAAAAACAGAGAGTGGGTGTAGAAAGAGTTTGTTTTAAAATCGAAGGTATATATATATATATATATATATATATATATATATATATATATATATATATATATATATATATATATATATATATATATATATATATATATATATATATATATATATATATATAATATTTTCAATTTACTTTCCGGTGAATACCGTATTTTCCGCACTGTAAGGCGCACCTAAAAACAATCAATTTTCCCAAAAGCCTTATTATCCGATGTGCCTTATATACGGATCATTATTCTGAATTCTTCGACATAGTACTTTAATTGTTCTGTAAAGCGCTTTGTTACAGCTGCAGCGGTTGTGAAAGCTCTGTATAAATGAAGCTGTGTTGTGGTGTATTGTATTGTATTGTATTCCCTTTAATATAGCTCCATCTAGTTCAGGGGTGGCCAACCCGCGCCTCTCTTTGGCTCGTTCCATGCGGCTTTGTACGACAATTGTCGAAAACTCCTCAGCGATGGTGCTGCCATTCAAACAACGGTGCTTAATACACAGAACGTACTGCGTCAGCCTATCATCAATCCTATTACTTGATTGACATACAGGGCAACCAATCAGATGACTGCTCAGACAACGGCGCTAAGTGCTAAGTGCTAAGCTAGTCAACGAATTACCTCTGTTTTTAGGGCAGGGGTGCCCAATATGTCGATCGCGATCAACCAAGAGCCAGCAGACTGGTCCCAAGTCTTCAACTGTCTGGCTACATAGCTTTGATGATGTTTTCTGACCTTTGATTTGCTGGAATCTTCATGCCTGAAGGCAAGCCAAAACAAACAAATAGCTTACCTGTCTCTCTGTGAAAATTGCTGGGCCATCGTATGATCATGTTCCGCACAGCTGGCTCCTGCTTCACTATCGCTCTTGTGCGCCATGAGAATGTTTCATCAATCATTATTGAGACTAGAGTGAAATCGGGTTGTCTTTTCTTCATTTCTTCTAGAATGGCGTTGTGACATTTTCAAGGCTACCTTCATGATGTCTTTCAGGTACGTTAGGCCAGTAATTAGCTTTACCTCTTTTTGGCCGCTTGATATCCTTGCTGGATGATTGTCCCTGTGGGTTGCGTTTACTTCATTTACCACCCTTCCCCCCCTCAGGCAAGCGCTACCGATCCGTGCACACCAAAACCAGCAGACATTCAAACAGCTTCTTCCCTCTCACCATTAACTCCCTAATGAGTAACCCAAATCTCGAGTGGCTCTTTGCATTTTTTACAGCCCTGTGGAACAGTATAACTGCAATGATCACTGTAGCTCCACCTCTCGACACACTTGAACAGTTGTCATCGATCAATATTCCACAGCACCAGACACTTTAAAGCGCTCAAGGACTTTCTGCATACATCTTATTGCACATCTTAAGTTGTTCTACAATTGCTGGTCAATGGAATCTGGTGTGTTATTTAAGAGTACCGTCTATATAGCGACAACTCGCAGCATCAATCTGTGCTCCATTGAGATATCACTTCCTGTTTAAAACCAAAAAAAAATGAGGTAGGGCAGTTCTGCGCATGTCTGGAAAAACACCCAAAGCACCTTGAGACAATAAATAGATCTAAATCGAAAAAAATAATTATAATAAAATAAAATAAAATAAATTTAACTGGAGTGGTTTATGTCAAGTTAAGCATGTTCCTGAAGTCTATATTTCTACTTACTTATTTAAGATTAGTGTTCATAACAGCTTAATGATTTCTCAGTTAGGTTCACGAATAATTTCCTATGAATTTGAATATTAGCATTGACCATTTACAGTGTGTGTGTGTGTGTGTGTGTGTGTGTGTGTGTGTGTGTGTATATATATATATATATATATATATATATATATATATATATATATATATATATATATATATATATCCATCCATCCATCCATCCATCCATCCATCTTCCGATCCGCTTTATCCTCACAAGGGTCGCGAGGGGTGCTGGAGCCTATACCAGCCATCTTCGGGCAGTCGGCGGGGGACACCCTGAACTGGTTGCCAGCCAATCGGAGGGCACACAGAGATGAACAAGCATCCACGCTCACACTCTCACCTAGGGACAATTTTGAGTGTTTCATTAACCTGCCATGCATGTTTTTGGAATGTGGGAGGAAACTGGAGTACCCGGAGAAAACCCACGCACGGGGAGAACATGCAAACTCCACACAGGGAGGCCAGAGCCAGACTCGAACCCTGCACCTCTCTATATATACCTGTATAAACTAGTAATCCATCATATTTGTAATTCTCTTTGGCATCCCATTGTAATGGAGGTGGAAAAAAAAAAGAATGCCCACCAGCCTAGCAGTTTATGAAAGTGACCAGTACCAGCCCTCCCAGACCCCCCCCAAGTACCAGCAAGGTAAGTTTGGATGTACTTTAAAACTTTTCTATTCCATCGATCGATAAATCGATCGATAGATCTATCTATCTATCTCTTTTGTACCTTACTGGGTATTATTAGGTCACGGGGAAAGTACAAAACAATAATTCTGTTTTATATTGGGTGTTTTTAGGCCAGGAAACAAGAGCTTCAATTCAGTCGGCTTCAACGGACAACCCCCTCCCAGCTATTAGCCTCTTAAATCGAGGTTCCACTTTACCTACATTTTTTTCCCAACTCAAAGCAGCAGTTTCAATCAAATCTCCGAATTAAATCAGATAATTGGATGCTGACAATGCATTTACTCAGCCTGCCGAGGAAAAAGGAATCACCTGTGAGGCTTAATAGATTCGTCAATGAGGTGGTTTTAATTGTGTGCTTGACAGGCAGCTTGTTAAACACAGGGCACAGCTGACAGATATCTTCGGGTAGCTGTTTGTCACATGGGAGCGATTCCCATGTTACCTCAAAGCAACAGAGCACTCAATCAAAAGCTGTCAAGAGACCTTTGGTTATTATCTTGTCTTTATCCTCAAAGATTCATTTCTGATGACTGATACAGCCGTAGGTAGTTTTTTTCATGCTGTACTGTACAATGAAATACATTTTTATTGATGTACATACAATGTATTAGGTATTTTCTAAGTTACAATAGCAAATCCATATCCATATATCCATAAATTATTCATTCATTCATCTTCTGAACCGCTTATTCCTCACTAGGGTCGCGGGGCTTGCTGGAGCCTATTCCATAAATTACATTTAATATTAATTAATATTTTTCAAATGCAAATGAACAAAGTAAGTTGAGGTTAATAAATGCTCAAAGTCACAATGTTCAGATATATGGTCCTCTTTTCTCAAACAATAACTACCCATATAGATTACATAAAGGAGGCAAAAGTCATAACTGTCTGATCATAGATATCTAATATATATCCTTATTAAGAATACAGTATCCAATTCAATTATAGTTAATCTTATACCCTCAGTAGTCAATGTGATTTATTTAAATAACAAAGAATTTGTGGTAAAAAGCTTTATTTCCTCTCACAAGTTTTGTGTCTGAAAGTTGACAAACCCTTTGAGAATGTGTTATTCAAACTGGAGATAACACAATCCATATTTGTGAAAACCATCAGGTGGGTCTGCGGTTGCTCATGGGAAAAAATGACAGCACAGGGATAGTTTATGGAAATTATGAGTTTTTAAAAAAAACCTTTTGTTCCATGGGATGATGATCTCTTGAGCTCTTATACAGTACACCCACTGCTGTCAAGGTTTGAAAGGTCAAAATTGGACAAAAGATGCCATGGCGAAAAAAAACTCGATCCAATCACAAGAAGAAATTTGTGCAAGTCAAAGCTCAAGGTTAATTTTGGTATTTACAAATCAAACTTTGTATGGAACAAGAGAGAATTTTCTTTTCTAAAATCACACCGAACAGCAGTTAACATGTCCTGTTAGTCACAGTAAATAGATGAACAAACCCTCCAGTCTTGCTCTTCTTAGTTCTAAGAGTAGTAACTTCTACACCTGAATCCAGTACATTTGCAATATTCTTTAATGACACAGTTTAAGGCATGAAAAAAATTATCCAGCCAGCTAGACACCAAGAACTGCCACATTTGACATCTGTCACTGACAAAACAGTCGAAGAGATCGTCTGCAGCCTGAGTACATTGACATGCTGCCTGGATGAGTTTCCCACTAGATTTCCAAAGTTTGCGGTGAGCAATTTTACTTCTACAACTTGCTCAGATGGTTAATAGGGCTCTAAAGAATGAAACATCATCAAGCTTCTCCTTAAAACGAGCAATTTTGATCCCACAGTACTGAACAACGACTGGGCATATACATGTAGTGGTGTGAAAAAGTGTTGGCCGCTTTCCTGATTTTAACATTTTTGTTTGCACGTTTGTCACACTTAAATGTTTCCTATCAGATAATAAAAGTAAATACACAATGCATTTTTTTCTTAAATTAAGGTTTTTTTTATAAGAGGCATACAAAAATAAAAATACAAATAAAAAGACCCTGTGTGAAAATGCATTGCCCCCAAAGCCGAATCACTGGTTGGACCACCCTCAAGAGCAACAACTGAAATCTCTAACTGGCAATGAGTCTTCCACATCTCTGTGATGTTGGCACACTCTGCTTTGCCGAATCGCTTTAATTCAGCGGCACTGGAGGGTTTTTGAGCATGAAAAGCATTTTAACGGTTATTCCACAGCATTGCAATCAGATTCTAGTATGGACAGAGAGGAGGCCATTTCATAACCCTTTCTTTTTTTTTTGTCTTTCAGAAGTTGACTCTCTGAAGTGTTTTCGATCGTTTTTGTGATGCAGAACCCAAATGCGCTTCAGTCCGAGGTCACAAACTGATGGCCAAGCATTCTTCCTCTGGATTTTCTGGTAAAAAATCAGAATTCAAGGTTCCATCAATCACAGCATACACAAACCCACACCATCAATTTACCACCAACATGTTTGACTCTTGGGATAAGCGAGTACACATGTATCTGCATCGGTTCATCTGTATATGTATCTGTGCTCAGAGTGGGTGTGCCATGATCCATAAGTAGTCGTGGTTTAAGTTCAAATCTACACTTGGTTGGAGACGTTTTATTTTCAGTGTGTGTGGTCGCTCCGACTGCACCGCTGAACTCTCGACGTGCCACAGCGCACCATTGCTGTCAGACGAACACAGAGAAGCTCCACCCCCATTATTTATATGGACACGGAACACGCTAACCTTCCACACAAAATAGTTCCAAACAAGTAACAATTGCGTCAGTGGCATACATCGAACTCAACAGAATACCTGCTCTTTATTCACCAGAGGCTCATCAACCTAGTCTCTTATTTCTCTCCTGAAACAGTGTCTTCTCCCGCTTGGTGTACCTTAGCCTTCTCCGCTACGTACAATCTCTGTGCATAGCTTGTTATGGAGGCTCTCGCTGGCAATCCGTAGTGGAGTCGTTAGATGCAATGCAAATGATTTCTGCTTGAGTCTGGCTGTGGACAATGTTGACAGGCTTGCATGCAGAAGCCATATACCGTAAATTCCGGTCGCCATGCGACAACCCAATGTCGGATTCTTTGCCTTGCTCACTACTCATTACTCTTGTACCAGGTGCAATTCTCGAGACGCTCATGATCTTGTTCTCCGTTTTGTTCATGTGATATTTTGTTGTATTTGGAAAGTAATACTTAAGTTTCTAATTTATAGTATATATATATACCGTAAATTCCGGACTATAAGCCGCTACTTTTTTCCCAAACTTTCAACCCTGCGGCTTATACAGTGATGCGGCCAATATGTGTAATTTTCTAACGGCCGCCAGGGGCGCTCGCGTAGAAAAGGTAAGATTAAGACCGGTCTTTATGACACTGTTTAATTCCGACACTGAGGACGGTGACTTCGATGGCTTCAGTTCACAGGAGGAAACTGAAGACGGCTCACCGTGATTTTCTTTCTTTGTAAATATGTTTACATGTTTTAATGTGGGCACATGCGGCTTATATACAGGTGCGGCTTGTGTATGTACAAAATTGGTTTTCCTCTAAAATGTAGTGGGTGTGGCTTATAATCAGGTGCGCTCTATAGTGCGTAAATTACGGTATTTAGCTATGGCTTCAGCAAATTTGTTCTTCGTCGTGTTATCCATTTTCTTCGCTTTGAAATGATCCATAGCTGTCTGTCTTAGATGAGGGGGCGGAGTACTCACATCAGCTGTGTGTTTGGCCAATAAGTGGTATTTCAGACTCGACGTGTTATGATGGCTTGCGTACAGTCTCAGGGTGCTGGATTTGGGATGGAACCCTCCATGCATGATTAGGAGCTTTCACGTCCGTGGTCTGAATCTCTTCCTTTGGCCACCTTATTATTCCTGCAGGGTATCTGACCTCAAAGTGCAGAGGTACCGGGTTAAATTCCAGCTCCGGCTTTCCTGTGTGGAGTTTGCATGTTCTCCCCGGGCCTGCGTGGCACTCCGGTTTTCCTCCCACATTCCAAAAACATGGATGGCAGGTGGATTGAACGCTCTAAATCAGGGGTGGCCAACCAGTCAGAGACGAAGAGCCAATATTTTTACTGTGTTACTGCAAAGAGGCGCATCATACCCATCCACACACACGCACACACACACACGCACACACACACACACACACACACACACACACACACACACACACACACACACACACACACACTTTTTGGGCCAAAGATCGACTTTTGAAGCGACCAACTTCCCACAAACGACCCGATCATGCATGTGCAAGCATAAGCATACACACACACACTCACACACACACACACACACACACACACACACACACACACACACACACACACACTCGCACGTATGCACTCACGCGGGTGCCCACCAGTGCACTCGCGCACATATGCTTGCACACTATGATGAGCAACAGTCGGAATGGGACGAAAATGAAAGAAAGCTAAAGATACAAACAAATCTTTTTTTTCTCCCACCCATTTGCTCCTACCACCCCTTGCGGTCGACTTGGGACCAGTTCGCTGGCTCCCGGTCGATTCTGATCGACATATTGGGCACCCCTGCCTTAAAATCAGAGGTAATTCGCTGACTAGCTTAGCGCTTAGCGCCGTTGTTTGTGCATGTGTGGTGTTGCAGTCATCTGATTGGTTGCCCTCTATGTCAATCAAGTAACGGGATTGATGATAGGCTGACGTAGTACGTTCTGTGTACATAGCGCCTTGTTTGAATGGCATTGCCACTGCCGAGGCATTTTTGACGCTTGTCGTGTGAAAGCCCGGGAGCCGCATTGAACCAGCCAAAGAGTCGCATGCGGCTTTCGAGCCGCGGGTTGGCCACCCCTGTTCTAAATTGTCCCTAGGTGTAAGTGTGAGCATGGATAATTGTTCGTCTGTGTGCTCTGCGATTGGCTGGCACCGGATCAGAAAGTGGATGGATGACACACACACACAACACACACACACACACACAAATACACATGGTCGTAAGGTTGTTAATCAAGGTATTGGCGATACACAAATAACGATACACAAATAACGATACACAAATAACTCATGGGTTGAAGCGGTTGCTTAGGTTTGCGAAGAGGGTTAAAAGTCAAGCAACGTTATGTATTTTCCTTTCACAGAGAGTGTGCATTATTGAATGATCATTGTACTTAGCCAACAAAGATGTGGCCAGAGAAGCGAAGACATCAGCTTGAGTTGAAATAATGACCTTGAGGCTGATTCAGGCCAGGAAGGTACTTGGTTATCCTTTCTGGATGATGGCAGACTGCAAGGTTGTAGGTAGCTTACCTGAAGTTAACTGGCTCGAGATGGACTACTAACAAAGCTGTTTTCCATTTTTTTGGAAATACATTACCTGAAGTTTTCAAAGGCTGCAACCAGTGTGACTAAATTTAATTGCCACAATCTGTCATTTTAACAGGATTAGGGAAATAACATCTTTAATATAGTTTCACCTGCTAGATATTTACAATTTATTAGTGCTGCACGTATGGTGTTCATACAGTATGTATGTAGTAGAATGAAACATGAATTGTACTGTACATTTGTTAGTTTAGAACATGACAGCATAAAAATAGCAGCTTGCTCAACTGAGCAGAGGTCGGTTCAATTATACCTCATTGTGCATGTTCCCTTGGTGATGTCTAATAACTTTTTGAATTTGATTTGAGGATAATTAGTGTCTGCTTTAACAGCTTGACTTCCTATTTCTACGTTTGAAGTTGTTTGTGAAAGTGTTTTTGGGTTTTTTTCGTTGCCACTAACAATGAGCAGCCATCGGAAAATGACTCTCAGCGGGGCGTCTTATTGTCACGCTGTTGTATGGTGCCCTTAAATTCTACCAGCTCATCATAAACATTGGCAACAAGAAGAGTGAGGCAGTTCATGCGAAAACAGCTTTTCCACAAGTTGGACCATCATTTATAAAAATGTCAGGAATGATGGTACCTGCTCTTTAATCACAGTTGAATGTACTATCATGCGAATTATTAATTCGTACATACCTTAAGGAATTTGGCCTATAAGGTAATAACGGTTACTTCAGAGCGTGTGTGTGTGTGTGTGTACGTGCGTGCGTGCTTGTGTGCGCGCGTGCGTGCATTCGTGTACGTGTGTTCTAATCTCTGCCCTCCCAACTGAAGTCCTTGCCACCCCGGGTAAAACTCTAGAATCCTGCACTGGTGCCACGCGACATTTTTATTTTATTTATTTATTTTTTGGGGGGAACGTCATTCGGCATCTTTGTGCACATGCGTGTCACATCACGGACTCATTGCTTTCACTTGCGAAGTTGCATTTGTTTTTTTGTAACATGAATGAGTACATAAAAACTGATTTAACAACAACAAAAATCTGAATTGGGCATCACTTCCTGGAGTGTGAATGTAGCCTAAGAGAAGAAGAAGAAAGAGATGAAAAAGAAAGAGGTACTTGCCCATCCCGATTTACATTCATACTTTACAAGTTTTCTGAATCTGAATCTGAATCTGAAAATGAATCTGAATACTTTTAAGCTTATGGGCCACTCCTTCTGGCTGGTGTACAACATAGGTTTCCGGTTCTGTGTATATTCTCTCTGAGAGTCCAGACACTTATTAATAATAATAATAATGATAATAATACATTTTATTTATAAGCGCCTTTCAAAACGCTCAAGGACACCTTACAATAAAAACAAGAACAATAAAACCACAGATAATATAAACTCTTATTTAGCTGATCTGCTGCGACTGCGCTGTAATCAGAAAGCAGAAAATGTAACAGTGCGAGGCAACAATTTCTTGTTTTATTATATAAATGTTATATTATGTATCCATCCGTTTTCAGAACCGCTTTATCCTCACAACAGTCGTGGGGGGTGCTGGAGCCTATCCCAGCCGTCTTCTGGCAGTAGGCGGGGTACACCATGAACCGGTGGCCAGACAATCACAGGGCACACAGAGACGAACAACCATTCACGCTCACATTCACTCCGTGGGAGGAAACCGGAGTACCCGGAGAAAACCCACGCAGGCACGGAGAGAACACGCAAACTCCACACAGGAAGGCCGGAGCCGGGATCAAACCCTGCACCTCTGCACTGTAAGGCGGACATGCTAACCAGTCGGCCACCATGGCGCCAAGGTCGATATCAAACCATGATTAAAAATTCACTGTCAATATGCTTTCAAGGTAAACCAATACCTGGACTCCTTTGCTGAGTGGCTTGTTACAATCAGGAAATTTTGTGGGGGGGTACTTTCAGAATACCGTATTTTCACGACCATTCGGCGCACCGTATTGTTGGGCGCAGTCTCAGTAACGGGTGCTATTTCTGTGTTTGACATATACACAAAACGCACTGTATTATTGGGCGCAGCCAGGCGTGGTAAAACATACGCCAGCTTAAACATAAGGCATGCATGCACGCACGCTAGAAACACGTTTTTAAAAAGGCAATGGAAGCAAAACTGAGTTTGGTTGTACTTTATTTAGTCATTTTACAATGTATTCACGTTTTTCTCTTCACCTCTTACACGCTCACCCTTCACTCATTGGCGACTGGTACCTGCAAGGGACGTGCCTTTAGCGTCCTCTTACACGCCCACCCTTCACTCATTGGCGACTGGTACCAGCTAGGGACGCGCCTTTAGCGTCCTCTTACACGCCCGCCCTTCGCTCATTGGCGACTGGTACCAGCTAGGGACGCGCCTTTAGCGTCCTCTTACACGCCCACCCTTCACTCATTGGCGACTGGTACATGCAAGGGGCGTGCCTTTAGCGTCCTCTTACACGCCCACCCTTCACTCATTGGCGACTGGTACCAGCTAGGGACGCGCCTTTAGCGTCCTCTTACACGCCCACCCTTCACTCATTGGCGACTGGTACCTGCAAGGGGCGTGCCTTTAACGTCCTCTTACACGCCCACCCATCACTCATTGGCGGACTTCCGCATGCCTGTCGTCACTCACGTCCCGCCTTTTCTCTATATAAACAGCGTGTCGGCCAGAAGCGCTCTCAGTCAGGCTTTGAAACTCGGCTCATACACAAGACGCTCCGCATTATAAGGCATCCTGTCCATTTTGGAGAAAATTTAAGACTTTTAATGGCACCTTATAGTCGTGAAAATATGGTAGTTATGTTTGAGTGGAACAGTTGGCATACAGAGACAGATTGCATCAGCATCTGTGGTGATCAAGATTGGTTGTGAACCACTATAATGGAATGTAAAGTTTTGGAGTTGTTGAGGTGTTGTAATGGAAGACAAAAGTAACTGGGTTTTTTTTCGTTTTAGTAATCATGGTTTTCATCCTGAGGTCGGTGAAATGGCCTTTTTTTTTAATTCTACACATTGGCCTATTTTTATGTGGGACAAGACTGCACTCCAATTTATGAAACCATGACTGAGGACCGCACAAAACATACTGACCCCCGAGTCATATTTCTTACTCGTGAAGGTAGTGATTTATTTTTTTTTCCAACCAGTGGCAGTCAGAATCAAGACAATATCTAATCGGGGCTGATCGGCTCTTAGTGCTGTGCTTTGCTCTATCACGGCACAGTGTGTCATCAGTAACGGCAATAGCGTTGTAAAGATGGGTGAAATAATTACTAATATAATAATTAATATTATTCACCCTTGCAAAAGTAACAACGTTCACAGCTTGGCATCAAAATAGGTTTGTCTGATTTTTTTTCAGTTTGTCCGTCCAATTTTTTTTCATCATAATATTTGTCATGCCTTTAAATCACCCTCGTGGGTGAATAAACTGTTTTGTTGGATCGATCTGCAATGGAAATGGATCTACTTTGTCTTCAACGTGACCCTGTGTGCCTTTATGCTGGAAATTGAAAGCATATCGATTCACACAATATGTCATGCTGTTCACATCAATTCCTGACACACGAGGTGCCGCCATACATACGGCATTTACAATATTGCATTTTGGCCCGGGGTGCTGCCTGGTGTGTTCTGATGGGGGTCCTACAGTGTTAAGTGGTTGTGACAAAGTGTTGACTTGTCTATACCATGGGGTCTTTTCAAGTTGGCAAGACCAAGGTTCCCGCTGGTAAATAAGGGCTGGAGCGCATAATGTCCAGCTGTTAGAGAAACAGTTTCTTTTTTAACAAGCATCTTGCGCACAGACCAAAAAAAAAAAAAAAAAAACAACACACATACACACACACACAGGTGACGCACAAGTGAAATTGGGAGAGAATCAGAGCAAGGGCGGATTTTCTGAAACCTATGTTTTAAACCATGACGTGAAGCCTTCACGAGCAAATGTGCATATCCCTATAAAACATCCATTTCCATCCATGCTTTGAGCCGCTTTATCCTCACAAGGGTTGTGGGGGTGCTGGAGCCTATCCCAGCTGTCTTCGGGCAGTAGACAACCAGTTGCCAGTGAGTCGCAGGTCACACAGAGACGAACAACCATCCGCGCCCACACTCACACTTAGGGATAATTTAGAGTGTTCAATCAGCATGCCATGCATGTTGTTGGAATGTGGGAGGAAATTGGAGTACCCCGAGAAAACCCACACAGGCCTGGGGAGAACATGCAAACTCCACACAGGAAGGCCAGAGCTGGAATTGAACCTGGTCCATTTAGATTTAATTGTTCCGTGTAGCGTTATTCCCGGGTGACGGCAGCAGATGGGCGAGTCCAAAGCCATCTGTAAACTAGCCGACTGGAAGATGAGATGCCCAAAACACGCGATTTGTCATGACTCTGTTCTGTCTGTCTCCAACAGGTGGCATTGAAGGGTCGTCCCCTTCCGTTCCGCACCCATTCCAAATCTTGTCATCTGCCCTCACCTGTTATAAGGGACTATTCAAGCAGTCACCTGATGTCGAAATATTCACCTTGCTCACGTCCCATGTACAAGTGCTTATTTTGTTTGTACTTTGTTTGTACTTTTGTAGGTTTGTTGTGTTATTCTCCGGCGGATTTGTTTTTTCTTGTTGATTGGCTTTCCCTTGTTTTTTTTTGTGACAAGTGATTTTCCTTTCGCGATTTCCCTTCCTGTTGCAAACACTTTTTGTTATACTCATTCTTATCCTGCTAATTTTGTTTCCAGCGTATTATGTTGTATTTTATCATTCGTGTTATTTTGTATATAAATCATTTTTGTGTCTCGAACTTCTCTTGGTCTGCGTTTGTGGGATCCGTTCCAGTTCCGGACTAGTCCAGAACCCAAACACGATTAGCGAATAGTGCGCTTCAAGTGGCAGACATTGTTGCAGAGTAGAAGTCGAATCAATGTCTATTAGACTCATTGGTTCAACACAGTCTGCATGTTGGGTGATATTGTTGTTATATTGGGTAGAGTAACATGATTGAAGTTTCCGGGATGCTGAAATTGTAATGATCGCAACAGGCATGATGTCACTCACATTGGCTGCAGCAGTTTATGGTTGAATGGAAACAAACAAACCCAAAAAAAAAAATGTGTGCATTGTTGAGTAACGTCACATTCTCTGTAATGATGAATGGAAGTCAATGGTTAAACATTTTTATGTTTAACCATTGACTGTTTTTTTGTGGAAAAATAGACATTACAGGGATTGGAATAGTCACTAAATATAGAGAGAAAGTCACTAAATAGGCCACCGCGCCGACTCCGCTCATGTGCTGAGTACAACTTCAACAGATTCACCCATATGTTGATGATCTTTTTGACCTTTTAAATTGACTATCACCAGAAAACAAACTACAAATGTGAAAGACTGCTGAAAGACAAAAAGCAATATGGACTCGTTTCAGTGTCACAGACTTGCTGCAGTGCGACACTAGTTTTATTTTTCCCATTTTTACACTTCAAACATTCTCTCGATTGATGGATGGAGTGAGGCAGAGAAACCCTGAAAAGTAGATCCATCATACAGACCATTAATCTGGAGCTATAAAATCTTTTATTTTATTTTTTTAAAACAAATGTGCCATTGGGGCAGAATTGTCTCCACTGTTTCCAAAGCAAATGCAGTGAGCCCATATTGAACCTGGCATTATTTCTTCCCAGGCCAACCTCAAAGGTCAAGGAGTTTAAAAAAAAAGAAAAAAGCTTAATTTCTGAATTTTTTTCCCATCCATTTTAAAAGTGTTTTGCTAATGGTCCCCTGCTAATCACATCATAGGAGTCATGATCAGAGCATTGTTTGGGAATATTTTCTAAATATTAGCAGAATATTAGCAAAATAACATTTAACATTTCTGAAATCATAAAAATGACAAAAGGCCCTCATCACGTCACCCTCATCATTATTATTATTAAAATAAAATGAGTCAGTGTGTGAATAACACCAGAATGCAACTGTACCGTGTTCCATACATAGACATAATATAAATATTTTGTGGTGCTTGGAAAATAAAAATCAGTTTGTCCACAGAGATAGAGTTCAAAACCACCAAAATTGGCAAGATGGACTGCAAGAATTAAGTGAAGGGTAATAAGAACAAGTACATTTACAAGATAGTTAAGCCATTATTTATTCATGTACTGTATTTTCTGCACGAGAAGGCGCTTTGGATTACCGGTATAAGGCACACCTTCAATGACTGGCCTATTTCAAAACTGTTTTCATATATTGGGTGCACTACATAAGGTGCATAGAATACAAGCTACATAGTGGTTACTAGATGGTGCTATGTTAAAGGGAATACAATACAATACAGTTTAATTTATTTTATATTGAGCCTTCACAACCGCTGCAGCTGTAACAAAGCCATGAGAACCGGTCACAAACACGGACATGAAACATAAATACAAATGGCATTACATAACAATAAATGACAGACCAAAGTTATGAAGACAATTGATTCAACAAAAAGGGACACAAACTTTGTGGGCTCACATCCACAAGGGGCTAAATATCCTTAGAAGTCTTGTTTGTCTCCTTCCTTCGTTTAGTCTGTAGTTAACTATGGTTTTGGTGTTATCTTTGTTTAATAATGGCTGCGCTGAGCTCACAAAGTAGTTGTTTGTTTGAGTGTGTGTTGGTGAATGCACATGTCAATTCGTGTTCAGCAGAACCCCTTTTCGGTTATAATTGGTTCCAACTAATAATCATCACTCGATGGCACAGGAACACCAACAGGGGAACAACTCAATGGGGAATATAAAGAGACTGTGTAACATCATACGTACGGTGAATTGTATTATAGGGCGCACTGTCGGCATTTGGGAATATCAAATGCTTTTAGGTGCGCTTTATAGTGCAGAAAATACGATTTTCATTTTGTAATCTTGAGTCAAAAACTGGGCTGCTCTCTGCTTCCTTATTTGTACAGTGGGGAAATACAATGTCTTCTGAAATTGAATCTGAATAACAGAAAGGACCGTCTTAGAGGACACATTGTGTAACTGCAGTGTAACAGAGTATAAATGACATATACTCAATGTCACAAGGCTAGATTAGATTAGGTCCCTTAATTGGCAAGCAGAATGACAAAGGTCAACTTTTTTTTTGTGCTTTTAAATGTCCGTAGTATGCTTTGAATAGATTTGCCCCGATCTTGGAAGTGATGCATTAATTCAAACTTTTCATGGCAGTAGATGACTGCACACGGTGTATGCGGTGCCAGTCTGCAAATAAAGCGAAGCACCTGTCTGCAAAACCTGTCACGGATTCATTGAGCTGGGGGACAGCTACCCAAGCAGTCCAAATGGCAAACATACCTCTTGTCCGTGTTGCCAACTGGTGGACAATAATGTGGATAAGTTCTAGTGAGACCAATTTAAAAAAAAAAAAAAAAATGAAAGCGATTCCCACACATTTTGTCAGCACACTAAAGTAAAACTTTATGCTTTTCAAATAATTTTCTTCAGATAGGACGATCCAATTCTTGCACTTATTGTGGATATGGAGTTGGGGCGGGAGGGGATTTGAATAACACAGTCTATTCGCTGGGGTTATTATCAGCCAAATGTTCAAATATTAGCTTCGCTTCAAAACCGAGCAAAATGATATTATCAGCAAATCAGATTCACCATCACATCGCTGACAAGTACGCACTTGAAGCATGAGAGCAGCATAAAGAGACGCTTGCTCTGCTGTTCATTTGCTTTTTAGTTGAATACAATAACAATACCAGATTTCTCATCCATAATGGATTTTGGTAATGGACATGAATTCTGTGTGATGAAAGCCAATTTTTTTTTCAAAGGATCATTTTAAAATACATTCATCCATTCTCTTTAACCGCTTCTCCTCACCTAGGTCATGCGTGCATGTTGAACCAGAGCCTATCCCAGCTGACTATGGGGCGAGTGGTGCCATACACCCGAAAATGGTCGTTAGCCAATCACAGGGCATCATCGATGCAAAAACAAAACAAACGAAAAAATTACGCTAAATCTTTTTTTCTAGTAACGAACGCAGTTTGACAATCGCCGCCATTGTTGTTTTGATCTTGCGTTAAGTAATCTCGCGTGACGAGATTTCCGTTCTCGTGAGACGAGATTGGCGAAAATTGGCCTTCACCTCGTGGAAAGCAGACAATTGCCAAGTTGTGTAATGTTAAAACAAGTGTTGTGAACAAGTGTTGGGGAAGTTTATTGCGGAGATATGAACTCAAAGACTGTGACCATGGGATGAAATAAGAATCTATTTCTCAGCAAATCTTGAATGCCTGAATTATTTATATTTTTGGAGCATTTGTTTATAAGAAATAAACCTATTATCAATGTATATTGTTGTTGTTTGTGTTATTATCATATGCAATTGAATAGGTAGACCATTTCAGAATTCGAAATTTGGGACTCTCTAAATGCATAATGGGACTCATAATTTTCTGATCAGCGAGTCCCTGGGACTCGCAGGGCTCAAACTGTAAAATTAGCACACACACACACACACACACACACACACACACACACACATGCATCCATTTTCTGATCCTCTTATCCTCACAAGGGTCGCAGCGTGTGCTGGAGCCAATCCCAGCTGTCTTCGGGCAGTAGGCAGGATACATCCTGAACTGGTTGCCAGCCAATCGCAGGGCACACATAGATGAACAACCATCCACGCTCACACTCACAACTAGGAACAATTTAGAGTGTTCCATTAACCTGCCACGCATGCTTTTGGAATGTGGGAGTGAACTGCAGTATCCGGAGAAAACCCACATAAGCATGGAGAGAACATGCAAACTCCACACAGGACGGCCAAGAGTGGGAATCCAACTCTACCTCTGCACTGTGAGGCTGACGCGCTAACCAGTCAACCACTGGGCCGCACTGCTATTAACCTTTACAACACAATTCCCACTCATGCATGTGCTTCGTATATTTTACCCCTCATTACTGTCCACATCTCTTGAGCAGTGCAGACTTCTCTTGAAGATCAACTGATCCACATGCTCATGTTTGAGTAGACTACATCAGTTGGAAATAATACCTCCCATAGTGCTTAAAACCCTTTCGGGCGCAAGACTGGTGGCTGGTCTACAGAGATATCGTTTAGCGAGGGATGACAGCAATGGAAGCTCCTGCTGCTTTTTCCACCATTGTCATGAGTTATTTAAGACTCACAGTCTCTGTAGCTCCTCATTTCATCGCTGGCCTTGTCAATTACACATCAAGCTGTCCTCATTTCCTAGTCTTCTCCCAACAGCTGGTTTAGAGCTGATGTTTTCTTCTTTTTTGCAAGAAGGGTTATGAGCTGAAATGAATACCAATGATCAGATATTGCTTTTTGTGTGCGATCATTTTGCAAGCCAACCTTTTTGCTGGTACATCATGACTGAGGTGTATCGATGGTGATGTCATATGTATCATCCTTCAGTCAGTGTTTGGCTGAATGCAGCCTAAACACGCCTCTAACAGTGACAGCAGCCAGAATAGATTTAGTCACAGCACCAAAGCGCAGCAGAGGCACTTTTTCACACAGAGATGCCGCTACTTCTGACATCCTTGTGAATAGAAGGGCAAAGACTAGAACCCGAAGTCCAGATGTCCAGGTGGAAATGAGATCATCAAAGACAGTGTAGCGTTTGTCCAAGTTATTTGTGAAGACCTGATTCATCGCTTTGATTCCCATCCATCCATCCATCCATTTTCCAATCTGCTTTATCCTCACAAGGGTCGGGGGGCTGTAGCCTATCCCAGCTGTCTTCAGGTGTTAGGCGGGGGACACCCTGAACCGGTTGCCAGCCAATCGTAGGGCACACAGAGACAAACAACCGTCCACACTTACAATCACACCTAGGAACAATTTGAAGTGCCCAATCAACCTGCCACTTGTGTTTTTGGTATGTTTGAGGAAACTGAAAAACCAGGAGAAAACCCATATGGGGAGAACATGCAAACTCCACACAGGAAGCCCGGAGCCGGGATCGAACCCACAACCTCTGCACTATGAGGTCAACGTGGTAATCACTTGCCCACCGGGCCGCTTTGATTCCAACTGCGTCTTTTTCATATGCATCGAAGTAATTTTTAAGGTTGGTTTTGGCTGGGGAAATCACAAAATGAGGGCTGCTTCTCTCCTGAAACGGTCGGCATCACAGGTTTGACCGGCGTTCTCACTTTGACATTGCCTTCACTTTTGCAAAAGTCTTTGTCCTTTCGAGTGTTCACATTTCCTTTCCTGAGATGCCTGGACCAGAGTGCAGCAAAAATATCAGGCTGTTGCTGCAAAAAAGCTTTCAAGTATGTCATAGGAGCTGTTCCAACGGGTTGACACATCTTGAATGAGCCTGTGGGAAAGCAAGGCCAGCTGTTTTCATTTCTGTTGTAAAATATTTGGCACCCAAACGCTGTGGTGAAAAAAATAACCTCACCGTTCTCCTCGAGCTACCGTGTTCACTTTGAAGGCTGTCTGCCTGGCAAAAATAACGGCGCCTGCAATGCACATGCGATGAGGGGGCAACTCTACCTCCTCCCCAGCTAACAGCAGATTACTAGCATTGTCTGTCATGTCTGTCTGTCTGTTTGGGGTTTTTTTCGGTTAGTTTTTTTCAGTTCCAGCTGTAGTGAAGGGTGGTTCCCTCCAACTAGCGTTCCTATTTCAGATTAACATTAGCCTTGTATTTCAGGACGCCGATTTCTGCTCCTCCTTGTGGGATTATTGACCCTGATCATTGTTGTGCCTCAAGTGTTGTAGTCTAGACCTCTTGATGTTATTCATCGTCGCTCTCATTTTTCATAGTTCCTTATTTGTAAGCATGTTTTTTTCTTTTATAATTGCGCTTGGTCTGTGGTTCACATTATTGGACATTATGTTTGCGTATTCTGTGTTTCCTTGGCCCTTGCCTTTTGCTAGTGCTTTTTGTTTGTGTATAGTTTTTCCTGCCTCCTTGTGACCAGCGATTATCTGTTTGTAATTTGCCGGTACGCTTTTCTATTGATAAATATTTTTGTAATTGCACTTTGTCGCTGCGCTTTTCTGTCAATAAATATTGTTGTTATTGCACTTCGGCTGTGCCTGCATTTCTGGAATTCAAATCATTATTCTGTTCAGGTCAGAACCTGACATTGGTGGTCACAAGGGTTGGATGCTCTTCAAGAAGGTTCCAAACAGGCTGTTTGAAACATGGCTGTTTCAGCAGAGCACCTACCTGGATATTCTTCTCCATGTGGGATCCTTTGAACATCCCGATCTCGAAGATATGACTCTTTAACTGCCAATTTAAAGTGATATGCTGGGCTGTGGTCATCACACCTGACTGAGCTGTACATGACCGCCAAGCCGCTCACTCTGCTTGTGTCAGTTCATCTTCAACTTGCCTCTTCACTTGAGGAACACACAACGCCGGCATACGTATGTTGTTGCTATGCTTTCGGGATGGAAATGCATTAGTTGGCTCTTTGGCAGGGTCTCAAACATACAGCCTGTGGGCTGGAACCTGCCCGCTATTGGGTCCAATCCGACTCCCAGGATGATTTTTTAAAAATAAACACTGGATTTATTTATGTATAATGAAATGCAATCCCTAAAATATCCACCAAATGGTGCACTCTTATGTCAGGGCAGAGCGACACACTGTTATAGGGGTTGAAGAGGCGGCGCATAACAGCATTTGAAAGCAGATGATAGCAGTGAATCTTTTGCTAATTACAGGATAGTCTAGCCAAAATGTCTGTCAAAAACGAGAAAAGCTGATGCTGACTGCAGTTTTCCCAGAAATCTGGACATCTTGCTACTTATTTACAAAGTTGAATGGGAAACCTGTGTGCTTGGTGTGTGATCAACAAGTGTCGGAAGGAATATCATATGCAGGATCACTGTGAGACTTATCATGGCGGAAAATATGGCCAGTTGCAAGGACAACTGAAACGAGAAAATATAAATTATTTGCTGGTGGGTCTGAGGAAACAGCCGTGAGTTCAGCTTCAGAAAAAAGCTGTGCCATGATTGGTCCTTCCCTGAGCCGTGAGCAACTGTGATTGTAATCAGTTCTGATCAAGGCCATTTAACAAGCTTTGTGAATGCCTGAATCATGCCCTGCAATCTATTTGATCCATAAAACCTGACACACACTCTCTTGTGCTTTATGTCGTGTTCTTTATACAGTATTTTCCTTATGACCCCCCCCCCCCCCAACACCTCCCCCCGACCCCTCAGAGAGACTCTCATCTTTGCTATTCATGAATACGGCTCCCAGTTTGTTCATTGAAATGGTATCCCTGCATGGTGTCATCCCAACACCCCACTGCGATGACTGGTTTGCATTTAGGTCGCCGACTCAATCAGGGTGTCCTTATTGGCGATTGTGTGGAAATAATGAGATCTATCATTTTCACTATCATTCAAATCTCAAGGGGAGTTTGAGGGTCTGATATAAGTGTACTTTTAATGAGATCAAAGGATATATAGTACTCATGACATTGTGTGTTAATGATACAGGTCTTTTAAGGAACATGGCGTATCCTCTGCAATGTAAGCTAGAGCGTACTTCCTTGTGCCATAAAGATATAATCATCCACACGGGCCTGTTTTATTTGTGCCAAATAAATGATTATCTACGTGTTATTTTGAAATAAATTTAATAACAGCAATTTCCAGATAATAATCCTCACAGATTAAACACATTAAACTAATAGGGTGTAAAGAAATCATGTTAATTAGATATCAGATTGTGGAGCGGAAAGCCTTTTTCAAACGGAATGTTTTCCAGAGTGAAATTCAATTTCCTCAGATTAGACTGTTAGAACACGCTCAAGTGGGTCGTCATGCCATGCAAGATAAAAATATTAATTACTGTGCTGTCTGTTCGAGTTTGGTGTTTTGCTTCAGAGGAAATTCTACAGAACATGGGAGAGTTGATTTGACATTTGGAACGCAGCTAAAATAGGGGAGCAGCAGAGGGTGCCCACACCTTTTTTCAGCATACGAGCTACTATGTCAAAATGATCAACCCACAATAAAAAGGTGGATTTATGAATTTTCTGAGAATTTTTTATTTGCACAATATTTTGGAGGGGGGGGATAGAGAGAATACGAAGAAGAACTGAGACAAAGTAGGAGATTACAAAAACATTGTTGTTGAATGCCATCTTATAAAGTTGTGCTCATTGCAAATATTTCATAACAAAAGGAGGTTACAAAAACCAGTACTGCACAATCCCAATTACTGTCCATTTTTGTCCTTATTTGATTCCCATCACTTTCACTGAATGGAATTAGCCATGAGGGATGCACAGTCTGGACATTAACTGCTGATAGCAAGCAAAACACACTTCCATATGTTCATCAGTGATGTTAGAGAAAGGCATTGGCTGGGATTTACTGCCGCTCCATATTTCCCTAATTCTGTGTAGCGATAATACACTAGTTAGATGAGACAAACACACTTCAAAAATAGCATTGTGAAGAAAAAAAAACTCATCTCACTCTGTATGATAATTGGCTTACTTGGTCCTCTAATCATTTCTACATGTTTTATTAAGCTTAGAGTAGACACAACAAATTGGAAGCTAACAAAGCAACTCTAGCTTGTTGTAGTTTAGCGGCAGATAGCGCCGTTGTATGTGTATACTAGGTGGCAGGAGTACGAATGACCCTTGTGAGGATAAGTGAATCAGATAATGGATGGAAGGATAGTGGAAATACTCCCCATACTCATCTTTTGACAGCATTTATGGCATTTTTAAAGTGTTTTAACCCTTTCAGGGACAGCGGTTGCTACTGTGGACAGCTTATCATGTTATCAGTTTACAGGGTGCATGAAAGGGTGAAGCACATGAAAATGCTACAGATTTAAAAACATTTAATACGTTGTTTCCCAAACGTTATTGAGTCAAGGCACATATTTGACTTCAGAAAAAAAAACATGGGACACCACTTGGCAAAACGATTCACAAAAAAATGGCTCCATTGGTTAATTATGTATTGTACCTTCTGTCATCTAGAGGAAGAGCATTTGGTTTTTCGGACTGGCACACTGAGTGGGAATCGCTACTTTAATATATTGAGAGAGCCCAAGAGAAATGGATAACAGTCTGTACCATTTCCCATCAACATGCAGTAAAGGAATTATCTCCCCACCCCCACTCCATATTGTTTTTATTCACATTTCCATGGAAGCTGTACAAAAAAAAGTAAAAAGGTTTTCTTTGGGTGGGTCAAAATGACCCATGAGGCAAATAGAGTTGAAATCAAGGTCACAAAGTTATTTACACACCGCAGAATGTTTTAATGTTTTAGTTGTGTCTCAGATCAATGAGTAGTACACGTGAACATGACAGTAGCAGCCATAAACAAGACAAGATAGGTGGCGTTCTCGCAGATGGCAGAACTCTTTTTTGTGGATTTGAAGGGGTTATAAAGGTGCTACAGATGACAGGACCCCAAATTCTCTCTGTGCTGACGCCATGAGTGTGCGTTATGACATTGAAGAGATGATTTTTTTCTGCTGTCCAGCAAGACAACTGATTCAGAAGAGGAAGTGGAGGATGTATCAGAAGAAGATGGGGAGGAATATAACCCAGAGCATGATGAATCATCATCAGAATAAGAAGAAAACACTGAAGCTGAAACAGAGACTTTCAAAAAATTGCAAAATAACATGGTCCTCAGCAGTATACAACCAACACGGCAGGCATGCAGAACAAAACGTCATAAAGATGACCCCAGGACCCACAAGTTATGCCGTTTCTCATGCCCAGGACATTGTCTCTACATTCTACCTGTTTATCGGGGGCCATTGAAGGAGCGTTCACGTCGCGGTCCCTGTCAGGTGTTTTTGCACCTGCGAATCCTTCAACTACACTACGCAATCAACAACAGTTTTTCTACTCATTGTTAATATGACCCAACAAGACCTCAGATCTTTCGGTGGTGCCCAATGTCATAAGTATGGGTCCTTGCCCGGACCGGCCTTGTGTGTGATATCATCGAACATCGAAGGACTAACTGGCGCCAAACAAGATCTCCTGGCGGACTTATGTATCAAGACTAACTGCGACATCCTCTGCCTCCAAGAGACACATCGTGGACCTTCACGTGTCCGTCCTCACATCTCTGGTATGACCCTCATCGCTGAGAGGCCACATGACCAGTATGGGAGTGCAGTTTTTTTCCGCAGAGGTTTGCATGCAGACAAGGTATCAATTTCTGACAACGACGACATTGAAGTCATTACCATCTGCACAGAGGGAATCTCTGTCACTTCAGTACATAAACCACCCTCCATAATTTTTGACATTCCCCCTTATCCCACCGACAATCGCATCAACGTGGTTATGGGAGATTTTAACAGTCACAGTGTCAACTGGGGTTATGCTGAAAGTAACAAAGATGGTGAGCTGGTTGAGAGCTGGGCAGAATCCAATCAACTGTCTCTCATCCACGATGCTAAGCTCCCTCCTTCTTTTAATAGCTCGCGATGGAGAAGGGGGTACAATCCAGACCTGATTTTTGCATCAGATGCCATTGCCAATCAGTGTGAGAAGACTGTCCTGGACCCAATCCCACACACCCAACATCGTCCAATAGGTCTCAAGGTCAATGCAGTCATCTCTCCTCGCACTGTCCCTTTTAGGCGACGTTTCAATCTGAAGAAAGCCAACTGGGAAGGGTTTGCCGAAGACCTAGACTCTGCCATTGTGGATCTTCCAGCCACTCCAAGTAACTATGAAGCCTTTATAGAATCAGTCAAGTCGTCCTCACGTTGTAACATCCCTCGCGGCTGCCGTATGAATTACATCCAAGGCCTGACAGATGACTCTAAGGTGTTATATGATGAATACATCTCACATTTTGATAACGACCCTTTAGTGTTGATACCATCGAGCTTGAGAAACACTAGCAAATTCCATCACAGAAGAAAGACGGAAGAAGTGGCAAGAGCTAATTGAATCAACCAATATGACCCATAGTAGTAGGAAAGCCTGGAAGACTATTCGTATCCTGGGAAATGACAACACCAAGTCACAACCAAGGCCGCAAGTCACCGCTGACCAGGTTGCCCACCAACTCCTGCTGAATAGTCGGGGTAATCCTCAACAAAGTACCCAAAGGGCCAAACTTCCTCAAGTGTCTGATGCGCTCTCAGATGACTCTCCAGGTTTCACAAGGCCTTTCACCATGGACGAACTAGAATCTGCAATGAAGTCCTTGAAGAACAACAAAGCTGCGGGTCTTGATGATATCCTTGTGGAGCAGATCAATCACTTTGGATCAGGCACACGCAGATGGTTTCTCGGTCTGGTGAATGAATGTGTTGCCTCCAACAAGATCCCAAAGATATGGAGAAAATCAAGAGTCATTGCCCTACTGAAACCTGGAAAAGATCCTGCGATCCCAAAGAGCTACAGACCAATATCGTTGCTCTGCCACATGTACAAGCTGTTTGAACGTCTCCTCATGAATCGCATAGCTCCCTTCGTTGATGACTTCCTTATTCCAGAGCAAGCAGGCTTCAGACCTGGGAAGTCATGCACAGGCCAGTTGCTGAATCTAACCCAGTTCATCGAGGAATCACAGGAACTGCATTCGTTGATCTATCTGCAGCGTATGACACAGTCAACCACCGCATACTAACCAGGAAACTGTATGAGATGACGTCAGATGTCAGGCTCACCCAGCTGATCTGCAATATGCTATCAAGTCGCAGATTCTTCGTAGACCTCAATGGTAGTCGCAGTAGATGGAGGACACAGAAGAACGGACTCCCTCAAGGTAGTGTGCTTGCCCCCCTGTTGTTCAACATCTACACTAACGATCAACCTACCCAACCAGACACAAGACGTTTCCTGTATGCGGATGATTTGTGCATTGCCTCCCAGAAGAGTACCTTTGAAGCAGTTGAAGTCTCCTTTCGAATGCACTGGACCTGCTCATCCCTTACTATTCCATTAACCACCTAAGGGCAAACCCGGCAAAACACAAATTTGTGCGTTTCATCTAAAAACAGGGACGCCGATCGCAAGCTACAGATTAGCTGGTACGGGAAAATGCTGCAGCACACCTCATATCCAGTCTACCTAGGGGTGACACTTGACAGGTCTCTTACCTATAAGGAACACATCATAAAGACCAAAGCTAAAGTGGCATCAAGGAACAACATTCTCACGAAGCTTACCAACACAAAGTGGGGTGCTGATGCCAAGACACTACGTACAACAGCGCTGTCTCTATGCTTCTCTGCAGCGGAGTACGCATCACCAGTCTGGTGCAGATCAGCCCATGCCACCAAGGTTGATACAGTGCTAAACTCTGCTTGCCGTGCTGTCACTGGCTGCTTGAAGCCCACAAAGGTTGACGACCTATACCTACTCAGTGGGATTGCTCCACCAAGCATCCAGAGGACAGTTGCATCCCAGAAAGAAAAGCTGAGACAAGAAACTGACACCCGCCACCAACTCTACAACCATGAGCCAACAACAAAAAGGTTAAAATCAAGGCATAGCTTCCTGCACTCTGTTGAGGCTATGGACAGAAATCCGGAAAAGCAGCGTGTCGCTCTGTGGACAGAACATCTTACCCAAGCCCCACACACAGTGTCCTTTACCAGGCCATGCGAATCTCTTCCGTCTGGTGCCAGTGAAGCATGGCCACTCTGGTCTTGCCGTAACCGCCTGAGAACTGCTGTCGGCCGATGCAAAACAAATCTGATAAAGTGGGGGTTTAATGAGACTGGCGACATCTCTTGCCTGTGTGGAGAGGATCAGACCATGCAACATCTCCTTGTCTGCCCACTCCTCCCGACACCCTGCACCCAAGAGGACCTAGCTAATCTCACCCCGATTGCCAGACAATGCATCCAACAATGGACTGGAACCATCTGATGATACGTAGTGACTCGAGAAAGAAAGAAAGAACCTGTTTATCACACCAGCAATAGAAAAAATTATCCTGGAGATGACAAATCTGGAGGGTTTTCGCAAATATGGACACAGCTGGAAAAAGATGGATGAGACTGGCCTGCAGGCCTACTTAGGGCTACTAATCTTAAGGTGATCTGGAGAGAGATCAACCCGACCTGATACCTCATAAGACAAGAGGAGGGTGTTCCTGGAGCAGCTAGGAAAGGCACTTGTAACTCCACTCATTGAAAGAAGGAAGCATGTCCCCCGTACAGAAGCCACAGCAGCAGTTGTGAAAGCTATTCAGAGTGCAGGAGCTCCTGAGAAACCTGAGGATCCAGCTACCACAGCCACCTCTTCAGCTAGGGCAAGTAAGAGGAAGAAATGCCAGTTCTGCCCTCAAAAGAAGCACTGTAAAACATATACTGTGTGCTGCAGCTGTAAGAAATATATTTGCAAAGGCTGTGCACTTGCATACTGCGCTACATGTGCTAATTAGTTGAATGGGTTATCTTGCTTTTAATATTTTTGTCTTGTATTGTTTTGTATTGTCCTAAATTGTTCACTGGAGGAGAAAAAAAGAATGAAACTTTAGTCAGTGGAATGAATAAAAATGCATCCAAAACTCCTTTTAGCACATTTTTTCCTTTTCTTAAGCTAGTTTCTCAGAAACACAAGTGAAGAGGGAGAACTATATCACACATATTGTGGTGAAGGACAAGTTGTTTCTGCAAGCAATATGAAATTTGGTGTTTAAAATTCAATTAAGCTGCTTATTTGGGGGGTTTAGTGAAGACGGGTCATTTTGACCCGGAGGACACAGGGTGTGTATGGAAAATAAGGACAACGGGAGGGTTAAGGCGCCAAAACGCCAAATGGGAGAGGATTAATACATTCAATAATCTCCCTCTAATCACAAAAAAAGGAAGCCGAGCTCGATAAACCGAGTGTCCTGTTCACTCTTTCCAAATTTGCCCAATGTTGCCCAAAACCACACACGATCGCTGCCCCCCTACCTTCCCATCCAGGCCAAAAGGGCAGGTGTTGAAGCACTACTGCTGGTCGATCTGTGCACATCCCTGATAAATACTGTACAAGTGACTCGCCTGATTCATTTTTATGGCGTGCGAGCTCGATAGAGGAGCCAATGATTTTTCAAAATGGAAATAAGGGTCATAATATTTAACAGCTATCGTGATACGAATAATGCAAGAAGATTGGAGCTGGAAGATTTATAACACTCTCTGAGCCCTTCCTTTGCAGCGTTGCAAATTCCCTTCCCACTGAAGCAGTTTCTATATCATTCTTCATGCCATTGTATCAAAGCCAACAATGGCAGTTTAATTAGTCCCAGAGCTGGGCAACTCTCCCAACCTCCATCAGTCTGAATCATTGCACTCGCCATCTCTCTCAGGCTCTGTCTCCTTCTTCCCGCATCACTGTCTCCCTCATCTATCCTGTTACAACACAATAAGCTTGTGAACTTCGCAGTCCGATTCACTTTGATGCTCATTTTATCACGCGGCCTCCCATTTGGCTGCCACATAGCAGCACGGCGAAAGGGAGCCTGGCAACGGGGAAGCTAAATGTGAGCACTAACCATTCCAGCACTGAGGCAAATTAACTTCCATTGTTAAAGCTTTGATGCTTGGGTGAAGGGAAACTATATTGAAAGTGTTCCAGGAGGAACAGAGGAGACTATGAAGCAGGTTTTTTACTTCAGTTTCGGTATAATATAATATAATATAATATAATATAATATAATATAATATAATATAATATAATATAATATAATATAATATAATATAATAATCGTACCCTGTCAGATACATGCAATACTAATAACATTGAATTGTTTGATTGAAAATATTTGGATGCAAGGCAGCCAGACGATTGGATCATGGCGTGGCTCCAGAGTTCGTGAACACTAACGACAGAACAAAACAAAGCAAAAAAGTTTAAAAATGTAAATTTTCAGCTTCTTTGACATGCTCACCAAAGTTGAACACGTTTTTGCTTTTCACCTGCGCCATTCCGACAACCATCTCTTGGGAGTGAATGATGTTGTTTTTGCATACTGTATTCCTCGAGCTAACCAATAGAAAAACAGAAGCATACCAAGAAATGCTGACCACAAAAATGCTTCTCACCATCTTGACTTTGCACATGAAATGGTAATTGCATCAACTATTTGTTGTCTTATATGATTTGTTTTTAACCTTTAAGAGGATATCCAGTGGCCAATACATCGATCGCAATCATTCCAAAAACACGCATGGCAGGCTGATTGAACACTCTAAATTGTCCCTTTGTGTGAGTGTGAGCGCGGATGGTTGCTCGTCTCTGTGTGCTCTGAGATTGGCTGGCAATCGGTTCAAGGTGTCCCCCGCCTACTGCCCGAAGACGGCTGGGATAGGCTCCTGCACCCCCGCGACCCTTGTGAGGATAAAGCGGCTCAGAAAATGGATGGATCAATGGGTTTATAGTGCAGTGCAACATTTTTTTGACTGGTGTGGAGCAACGTACAGTCTGAAAAATACAGGATACAAAATGGATAGATGAGAATTATGAATTATTCTGTTGTTAAAGTATAGCACTGTAAAATATATCAATTCTTTGGTGACTTCCTGAGCGTTGTGGAAATGTGTATTTTCAGTCTTATTACACGCTTTGTTAGAATTATTTTTAGATTTGCAGGTTTCCTGCTGTCTGACAGTGAGTGCCAAAGATTATTCAATAATCCTGAATTGGGAGCTGCTGTGAAACATGAAAGGACAGGCATCCACAACTCGATGTAGCTGCTTATTCGCCCATACCAGTTTCATTGCTGAGGGGAAAAAAAGGTCTGTCAAGTCAAGTCACCGTTCTCCTCTAACCTTTTCCATCACCCATCAGGCCTTGACGGAAAACTCTTTTACAACTGAGAAAGCAACAGTTTGGCCATAATGCTGCGGGTGGAAAAAAAATGGAGCTGCGATTTGATGTCCATTTGTGATCGAGTTGTTAATGGGTCTTATTGTGCAGGTATAAAATCGATCGCTGATGTAGAAAAGCAAAGATGAATCAGTGTGCATTTGACATTGGGGGCAAGAAAGAAAGTTTTCATGATTTGGTCATAAGACATCAATATAGGTTTTCATTCAGATTCAACTGTTAAATTGAACATGAGACGCCCACTTCGTGTGAGTGCACAGTGCCTAAAATTATGGCTGAAAATGCAGTCATAGCAAAATAAATGTCATGAATTCAAACTAATTCTCCAAATATGACAAATATGTTCAGATCTCAGTGAATCTTCATCAAATTTGTAATGCATGCTGAAGTAAACCTGTTTCGAAATCAGCTCTAGGGCCCAACCGAGATGGATTTTTCTTTCTTTCTTTCTTTATTTAATTTTTGTGGGCGATGCCGATTTTTGTCAGATTAAAAAAAAAAAACACGGCCGATTCATTAAAAAGCAAATATGATGGATAAAATTATTCCCCCCACCCAATACATTTCAATGGGCGTACATTAGAATTGCCTGGCGTGATGCATTTAGTTAATGAAGTTAAAAGGACATTCATACTTGTCATCTATCTGTTTGTTTTACAAGTCGTGGAATGTGTCATATTTAACACATTTATGTTTGATTTATGTTGCACTATGTTTTGATTTTGTTTTATGGTTTTTAACGAGGAGATAAAGATTTGCTTTATTTTGAATGACTAAGAGATAAGGTGAGAAACTTGGTCACCCAGAAGGCGCTCAGGGTCGAGCCGCTTCTCCTCCACCTCAAGAGGAGCCGGAAGAGGTGGCTCAGGCATCTGATTAGGATGCTTCTGGACACCTCCCAGGTTAGGTGTTCGGGGCATGTCCCACCGACAGGAGGCCCCAGGGATGACCCAGGACACGCTGGAGAGACTATGTCTCATAGCTGGCCTGGGAACATCTCAGAATCCCTCGGGAAGAGCTGAAAGAAGTGGCTGGGGAGACGGGCGTCCGGGCTTCCCTGCTAAGGCTGTTGCCCTCACAACCTGACCCTGGATGAGCGGTAAAAAAATGAATGGATGGATGAGTGACAGGTTCGTAAAATTACCTTCTCAACAAATTTCATGATAGATATTTGAGGATGGGTGGCCCGGTGGGCCAGTGGTTAGCACATCGACCTCACGGTGCAGAGGTACCGACTTCAATTCCAGCTCCAGCCTCCCTGTGTGGAGTTTGCATGTGCTCCACGGGCCTGCGTGGGTTTTCTCCGGGTACTCGGGTTTCCTCCGATATTCCAAATACATGCATGGCAGGCTGATTGAACACTCTGAGACTTGGTAGTCCCTTTTTGGCCATTGTTTGAAAGGCCATAATGGGCCGATTTAATCAGCGAGTCGATTAATTAGACCGGCCCCTTAAAAGCCTTCAGCTTCCTTGTGGCAGTAGTTTCCATCTAGTGTCATTTGTGTTACAAAACAGTCTTATTTATGCAATTTCTGTATCACCGAACCTCCTTTATTTCATTTAATGGGATGCATTTGGGTCCTCCAAATGATGCAAATGAATGACAATCACTACTCTGTGACATGACACAAATGGGACGGGGCCATCCCAGAAATTCAAGACAATTATGACGAACAATATTCTCCGCCTATAAGTGACTTCATCACAATTCACTCATGGGTGAAGAAAATGTGTCTAGATGCTGCACTCGTTACCATTTAGAAATTCCCACCAGCTATGATATTATGGAAAGAATTTCTGAGACTTGTTTCCAGCCTGGTCTTCCTAATTTTCTAGCTAATGAATATTTTGTAGCCTCTGTAGAATTGTTGAAGTTTTTTTCTTCAAATGGTATTTTGTGATTCTAATGAGCTTTTTGTTAATTTCACTAATAGTTGTTTTCAAGTCCATATTGACAGCTTTCAAATGTCATTAACCGCTGTTGGTTACCGCTTTTGAAATCTATCACAAATGAGATTGGTTAATTTGTACACCAGCGGTTTCCTTCTTCTTCAGGACATTCTAAAATCAGACGGTATGTGTCCACACTCTGCCACTCTTTTTAAACATATAAAGGACAGTGGACTCACAGCTCCTCACACCTGAATTCACTCATTCATTTCAAAATGTATTTCAATTAGAAAACAAAGAATTGGTCTTATTTGCCGCGTTTCTCTTCTGGTGTGTTGGTGGGGGAGTGGTTAGGTGGGAGAAAAGTCCCGGGTTTTGATATAAAATCTTCATTCAGCATTTGTTGTCAAATCCTTTGGGTTTACAGTGAAACTCCTCTAGAACGAAACCCTCATGGGCAAAAATACCCCCTAGTGTGAAAAAATATTCATGCATTAACAACATTCCCATTCTCCTGCCCCCCATACGACGAAAAAAAAACTGTTGCGTTAAATGAAATCATTTTCTCTGCTCCTGCCTCACGAAGACGTTCACTACAACGAAGTCTAATCCAACAGCGACCTCTACTGCTTTGTTCGGAAACGGCAACATCAACCACCACACTGGTTTACATAGTGAACGATTTTTATTTCGGTCACAGCTGCGAGTTTCCTGAACGCAACATACTCATAGCTGCTCTGCCATTGACTTACTGAGAATCATCCTGGCCTCTGATTGGCCAAGAGGGACCTCACTGTCTATGTGTGTAGATACTGTAGCTAGAACCGTGGAAGACTGAGTGGAATGCATCCGATTAGCTGCTCAGAGTAAATTGCTTGTGGCTCGACGGACAGTCAAATAAACGAACATTTCCTGGAATGTTTTACTTGTTATCATGCTAAAAACCTTATGCTAACTGGAGCGCTAATTAGAGAGAAGGCAAGTTCCATCCAAATACTGAATTGGCCACCACTAATGTGCCACAGCACGTTGGTTGGACATCACTGGATTATCGAGTCTTTACCCTGCCCCATATTATAATGTGAGTCTGCCTTATTTTTTTTTGGGGGGGGGGCAGATTTGAATATTTGGAATGCGACCTGGTGATGGACTGATTAACTAATTATTCCATGGTGCAAAATGGGTGCACTTTCACCCAGCAGCCACTGGGCAAAGTATGTCACCCTCTGCATTCAGATTCAGGAAACTTTATTTATCCCCATGGGGTAATTTGGACTTAACAGGCACGCTCTGCACAAGAAACATGAAAGACAGTGACGAACATGGGATACAGTGCGAAGGGCCTGTCGGTACCCGCCGTATGTACAGCGCCCCAAGATCTTAGTTGAGAAAGTAAACACTAGGGAAGGAGAGGGGAAAAAAAACATGCTCAAACGATCCTCTTCTGAGGATAATTTAAGTCTAGGAGGAAAAAAAATACCCTGCACATCAAAGCATATGACACTTACAACAAGTCACAAGACATAACATGTGGTGAGGGGGCGGGTGGATGGGTGGGGGGAACGCGACGCGACCCGACCAGCGTGCTGCCAGTCCATTCAGCGCACAGCAGATCAGGTCACATCACGGGGAAAAAACAAAGGGACAATGAAGGCGTTGATGATAAGGGCAGGCCGCAGCTGCTTCGTCAAGGTCTGCTCATGGAGACAGTCCCGGCTTATCAGTCCATGGCCGAGAAGGAGGGGGTGATGGTGGGGGCACGAGCTTCCATGCGTACTTTCAGGGGATGAATTGAATTCCAACTTTTCCATGTTGTTAACGATCGTGCGAAGACGCTCCAGAACCGCGTCCATGTTGCGGTTGAGCTCAGTCACCGCTTGAGTCTGAGTGTTGGACATTCGCGCTAGACCATCGAGAATGACCGGCAGCTCCTTCCAATAAAGCTGCTCCCGTCGGTTGAATTTTGCGATAGAACAGGAAACTGCTAACACCAAACAGCAGCATACCTGCTATCAGAAGGCCGATAATGTAGATGTCTTCCTCCTCCTCGACGGACAGTACCTGTATTGACAGGCACACCATTCTCCGCTCCCTCCAGGGATCTAGGGTGTACCCGGCAGCAAATGTCCCGAGGGGCAAGTGGGCTCCCCACTGCTTGATCTTCTCATCGAGAAAATTTTGTCGATTGCATCAAGAGACCAGCCAACCAATTCCATGGTTTGTTTTTAGGATGAAAATACGATAGGAGGCTAGGAAAAGTTAGACAAAGACATCACGTAGACTGAGTGGCGAGCAAGGGAGGGGGGGGGGGGGGGGACAGGAGCTGTGCAAAAAAGCGTCCGCCTTCGTCGAGAGCCAAGCAGAAGTTGAGAGCCAAGCATCCTCCTCGTCAAAGTCTGGAAGTATCTTATCCTCCATGACCAACAGATCACTATATCATACATTTGATGAAAAGTGTCTTGAAAATAGCTCTTCGTCTCAGCGGCGGAAAAAGGCCAGCCTAGCAAATCTGCTCAGCGGCGGGAGTCTATACAAGTGCCCAACAGGGAACCAACCACAGGTGGAAGGTTGTGTTGAAAAAAAAACAAATGTGTGGGGGCGTGTGCACGCACAAACACAAAAACACACAACTTCAAAAAATGAGAAATAGAAAGTGCTCAAATGACCTTTTTTTTTTTTTTTTTTTTTTTTTTGCATTTTAACAACAGTAGCAGCAGCATGGCCATTCAGCTGATCTGTCAGATTATAAGTGCTGCTTCATTGATTTAACTGAGTTTGATTTATGTCTGCGAATGTCCCCTGTCAGAGAGACTCGGCAGCAAGTGGAGCATACGCTTGTACGTGATGTTATGTGTCATATTGGCCGGGGCAGTGGAGTTAAGCTTCGGTATATGCCGCGTGAATTATCATGAACAACCATGAAGTGCCCAAAGCAGGTGTGTGCCATGACATGGATTATTCAAACAATTAACAGCATTGAAAAACTGCTGGATTCTAACTGCATGGAGAGAAACTGCAGGTTTGTACAACATTCTGTGCTCCTATTTGTCATGGTTTTGAATTTTTGGTGTTTTGTTTTCAGCTCCAGCCTCCAGTGGCACACCTGTCACGTATTGGAATCAACGTCAATGACTACTTAAGGACAGTGATGCGGCCAATTTGTGTAATTTTTCTAACGGCCACCAGGGGCGCTCGAGTAGAAAAGGTAAGATTAAGACCGGTGGAATATATGCGTCGAGGAAGACTGCAACTTCTTGTCTTGTGCATAAAGTAAATTAGCGTGAACATACCCTCATCATGGAAAATGGAAAAGAAAGGCATATAACAGACCTGTTATACTGTGTTGCTATTCTGTTGCTAGCGTGTTGTTACCATGTTGCTACCGTTTTACTGCCGCGTCACAGGCACCGTTTGGGAAGAAAGTTATATTATTATTATTGTTAAGTTGTATTATTAAAACTTAACAATAATAACTAAACTTAACTAAACTTAACTAAACTTATTAAAACTCTCTGTGTACCGTCTTTCTTTGTAAATATGTTTACATGTTTTAATGTGGGCACATGCGGCTTATATACAGGTGCGGCTTGTGTATGTACAAAATTGGTTTTCCTCTAAAAATGTAGTGGGTGCGGCTTTACGGTATAATATAATTCCGGTATATATATATATATATTTTTTTTTTTTGTAATTCTCATAATTGAATTTTGAGTTCCAGCGATCTCATTTGTACTTTGTCGGTCATGCGATTTTTGTAAATAAACATTTTTGAGGCGGGGGGTCAAATCATTTTATCCATGTCTACATTTTTGGGATCCACTTTTATCCGGATTATTCCGGATTGTGACATTATTAAACCTAAGACAACCTTAAACTGACCTAAAACACCATGGGGGAGCCCTCTGAAGAAAAATACTTTGAAATCAAAGTACAGGAAAGCAGAGCCTAAGTGGAGAACTAAACTTTAAACTTACTCTTCACTTTGACCTTTTCAATGTCTTTGCAATTTTAAGACTCAATAGGGCCTACCCCACACCACCTTTCTGAAACCATTAGTACCTCAACCTCAACAATATTAGAATTAGGTTTGCTGTGTTTGATTAATTCACTAATTCCCCAAATCATGTAGGATCACAATTCCTCTCATGATATAATTGCAATGAATCTGCTTTGCCATTTTAGTGAAAAAGTGAGGGCATCAGGTTGAGAAATGATAGAATGAAACCCACCCAGGAATAACAAAATTACCATGTCAGTATTTGATACCGTTGATCAAAAAACAGTAGCGGAAAAGACACTGAAGTTGAAACGATGAACAAGCTGGCATGACTCAATACCATCTGACTTTTTCAAAAACTATTGCAATATCAACTTAATGAGCTGCAGTAAATAATCAGTTGCTCACCTCAGTCAGATGAGTTTCCTAAACTCCTGAAAATATCTGCCATGAATTCACATCTAAAAAAAGAGAACACTGGTTGCTTCCATATTATCAGAGTATAGACTCATCTCAAACCTCCCCTTCATAGCCAAGCTTGTTGAGAACGTGGGTTTTCATCAACTGAACAATTTGTCGAACTCAGATGGACAAATTTCAATCAGGTTTTTAACCTCCTCTCAGGAGAGAATCAGCTTTTATCAAAGTGATAAATGATTGAACACAGAGTCAAGAAAGATGTCAGTTCTAGTCTTATCGGATGTGAGTATGGCGTCTGCCTGTTGTCAGTATCGTTATCTTGCTTCTTCAGAGCTTGGTGACGAGCTGATCCTTTGAAACAGGTGCGTTTCAGTAGGGAGAGATGGGAAAACAGGAAGGACATCGGCCCTTGAGGAACGGGTTGGAACACCTCTGCAGTTGAACAAGGTGGAAATTTGGTGTTGTGATAAATGGACCAGTCATACAGTTTAAAAATGGTTCAGGTCCTACTAGAAGGAAATGAGTTATTTTGTAACCATTGAAAGTTTTGAATCTGATCGAATGGCCATGACATATGGGGTCCCTCAAGGTCAGTCCTCGGACCACTTTTGTTCAGCCTGAATATGGTACCACTGGGTAAAATCAATTGACCATGATAGTCATGCACATAACCCAGCTATAGCTACCAGTTTTACCAAATGACTACATTGCAATTAAGGTCCTGTACCATTGTCTAAAATAAACAATTAACTGGGTGAACCAAAATTTCCTCCAACTAAATCAAACAAAATGGAGGTAATTGTTTTTGGCAATAAGGAAAAGAGTATTCCTGTTAGTAAACACTTGGAGATCACTGACCAAGTCTGAAACCTTAACATTGTCTCCCAGTCAAACTGTCAAATTTAGACTATAATTTAAAGTCCTGCTACTGATTTATAAATGATTTAATTGTTTGGGTTCTGAATATAATAAAGAATTGCGAATGGACGTAAACTCAGTAGGAGTCTGAGGTCTGCATAACTCAGGTCAATTCTCGGGGCCCAGATTTCAAAGCAAACATGTGAAAGCAGCATTTCGCTGTTATGCTGCACACACATGGAATAAGTTGTCGACAGAAGTGAAGTCAACCTCAAGTGTAAATGTTTTTAAGTCCAGGTCAAAACGAAGGCCCCCCCCCCACCCCCCGTCCCCCAGGCTTATGACTGTGCTCTTTTGATCTTCTTGCACTGTACGTTGTTTTTATTCATTTTAATAAGCTATCTATTATTTCTGTACTTTGTTTTAAAATGTCTTTAATTCTTTGATTGTTAAAAGTTGCACTTTTAATCATGGAAAGCCAAGAGGTACTGTCATGATTCTATTCTGTGAATCTCGAGCAGGTGGCAGAGGTGGGCTGATTCATTCCAGCTGCGCACCTGTCTCGCATCAATCAATGAATGTGATCACGGATGATTTCAGGACTCTCGACCATTCAGCATCGGATGATTCGCCTTACTCAAGCCATTGTTCCAAGTGCAATTTTCAAGAAGTTCACAGACTTTTCTCAGGTTTTTCTTTTGCCTGGTAGTCATTTTATTTAGATAGCTATTCATGGTTTTTATGTCACGATTTGGTTCTCTTGGACCTTTGAGACAAGCTATTTCAGTTTGTATTTTCCTTGCTTTTTGCAAGCGGTTTTTGTTCCTCTCGTTTTATGCTGGTTTGTTGACCATAGTAATTACAATTTTTATGTTTGTAAATAAAACATTTGGGTTCTTGTCTAGGTTTTTTGGGATCCACCCCCATCCGGATAATTCTGGAGCATAACAGAATTATCTGACCATGGATCCCGTAGACCTGGATATGATGTCCTTTGGCCAGCCAAGGACAACTGCCTCACGCATCACCGCCCAACAGTTTTTATCAACATTTGCCCAAATTAATTTTATCCTTAATTTGGCAGATTGGTAGATGTGAATTCTGAACCCTGGTCTTAAGAGAGTAACTTGTTCTGTAGTTTTGTGCATCACTGCAGAGAACCTCTGATGCCTAGATTTCATATTACACCTTCTCTCGTCCTCTGATAGCAACGTAAAAGGGCAAAGCAAACCAGGAGTCAGCCAGATTTAAGTAGACGGAAACTTTTTGAGGCGAGTTTCACACTGTTGATTACGTGTTCCCTTTTCAGTTTAGAGCGGTGTACATCCAGTGTAACTAACTCCTTTAAAAAGAAGATCAGTGAAGGCAAGTGTGGATAATCTCACCACCCTGAACCACTGGGCCCCGAGAGTGTTTTCCCACCACATCAAAAAATCTTTGAACGCTGACGTGACATCAGACTGACAACCACCCGATATTAGAGTCTGGTATCAAAGCACACATGAAAGAAAACACATTTTGTTATTTAACAAGAAAAGTTATTCCCATCGACATGCCCAAAACGAAATTTTTATTGAATGTGAATGGGCAAAATGCGTGTGTGTCAAAGTGAATGTTAACAAGCTTCTACTGAGGAATTTGGAGATCATTTGGCACTGATCTCCATGCGGTGATTTGTTTTTCAAGTGATCCATCAATAAGTCTCCGTGATTGCAGTGGCAATTCCCATCACAGGTGCAGACACGCGCACATTCACTCATCTAAATTGGTTACACTGATTAAAAGCAGTGTAAACACCTGATTAAATGTATTGCAGAAAAAACATTCCCTATTTAGAAAACAAACACCTTCGCACGCCTCCATCACCAGTCCTGATTACAGAGACTGTTGCCATAGTAACAGCCGCATCATTTTACTCATGTGAAGGTCATCGTCTGTCCTTGAAATTCTCAGTCAATCCTTTCATCTTCTTTCAGTCATCTTCAATCCACCTTGCCGTTGCTTTCATTTTCCTTTTACCATCTCATTTCTGCCCCTGGTGGCCTCTTTTTGTCATTTCTCATCTGCCATTGCTCCTCCTGTCTTCTGTTTTCATTCGCGCTCCCTCCATCCGGGTGTCCTTTGCCCCTTCGCATTTCCATGTTTTCAACCCTGCTTTGTCATTCTGTTTTTCTTCATCCCACCTCCTCTTATTTTCCTCCTCATCTACTCTCTGTGGTCCCTTATTGCCTCAATGTGTCTCCTCACCATTTTTTTTTCTTAGCCGCTCCTTCCGAATCTCCTCTTCCTCTGGAGCATCTTCACCATTCTCCACCTGTTTTCCTCTTTTCACCCTCCCATTACTATAATCATCCTGCTCTCCCCACTTCCTTATGATCCTTCACTCTCATCCTCTTTGCACATCAGCCATAATCCATGTTGGCTGTGTTTTGCCATTCTAAGTACTGCCACCTTGCATTACCTTCCAGTTTCTACTTTGTGCTCCTGCTGGTTATGCTCTGGTGTATGCACTCGTTCCCTCTGCTCACAAGAGATGCAAAGGATTCTAACTCAAGCCCTCAAGTTATTAGCTGCTTCCGTGATTTGGTGAATATTTTGGTGTTATTTCTTTTATTTTTTTAATGGATTCGCTATCTGTGTTTATTCTGTGGGCGATGGGCTTGAACATAAATCAGTCTGATAATATTTAGGCCCCAAGGCATCCTCAATAGTTGTTTTCAGAGCTGATTATATAGGTCTTTTTTTTCTTTGTTTGTGATACTGCTCATCTGGCATTTTGCATTTGGGGTTTTATGATCACATAAAAATGATCAAATACTGTCGAAAGAACAACTGTTTTGTTTTCAAACAGCCGTTGAGCATTCTTATTGTGAAAATGACATTATGATACGCGGGATGCACCGTTTGTGTTTATTCCGTTAATTTCATTCTTCACATCTTGTAATTCTGCGTTCTTTTATGATTTCTTCTTTTTAACTAATGTTGCATATTACTGGACCCTGTTTCATAATAGATCTTTCTGAATCAATTCTGTGCTGGAAATAATAACTTGTATTACTGTGGTCAAGGGTGACAAAGATAGTGTCAGGTGAGAATGGGATCCCGCAAACGTAGACAAGGATAATTGGAAAGCAAGGGATTCATTACAGAAAACGCAATAGCAACAAAAGTCGCTGGCAACAAAGCCAGGCTAAAACAAAATAAACGCAAAGGGCTTGCAAATGGCAAGAACAATAGACAGCGCAGAACTACTTGCCAAGAAAGTGACAAAGAAGTCCAATTACCCGAAACGCAGTGAACATGAATAATAAACTAACAATCAATTCTTACACGCGAGAATAAATCACCAACACGAGAGAGATATGCAACATGAACATGAATATACTGAACAGGGGTTGGCAACCCAAAATGTTGAAAGAGCCATATTGGACCAAAAAAAACTAATATGCCGCAAAAAAATTTAAAAGCCTTATAAAAGCCTTACAATGAAGGCAACACATGCTGTATGTATCTATACAGTATTAGCTATTAGCCTGCTATCAAAATGACTAAGTTGGCTACAAATACACAATGAGTCTTCATGATAAAATGTTTTTTAGTTTTTTTCCCTGCAGTGCATCCTGTAGAGCAGGGGTGCCCAAACTTTTTTTGACGGAAAATCTACTTTTCGAACAACCAACCTCCTGCGATCGATCCGTTACCGCACACGCGCGCATACATACACACTTACACACGCATGCTGTAATGAGCAACAACCATAACGGCCGCTAAGATGAACGAGGCACGGGACGCACTTTCACAGCGTGCTAACTATCATAGCTCATGTGTACCGTTTAAAAATGCTTTTTCTTGACCGCCCAGATTTCCATTCTTAGCAAGTACCCTTGGTGAATTGCACATGAAAGGCAGCTGTTCTTTTATTTTTACAACAGCCCCCTGACTGACATCCCGCCCTGCTAATAGAAACGTGTCGCAGGCTATGACACAAATATTCGTTGACGAAATGGAAAAAGAGCCCCATGCAGCTCGAGAGCTGGGTGTTACCGACCCCTGGTCTAAGGGTACAGATAACGTATCAGCGTCCTAATCTCATCCTGACGATGTCAGCGAACGCGAGAAGTCGTGTAAACCTACAAGTTCGGGGATATACGAAGAGAACAGGATGCTGAAACTGAAGCTTTCCAACTTCAAATGACATCAAAAAATTCTAATGGTGGTCCGTTGAAGGTCCACAGCCAACTGCATTTTTTTTTCCCAGTTTACGGATGTTTTTGGGGAGCAGGTTCTGTCTTCTCCACCTGAGCTGAATAAAGTGCATACTATTCCCATATCTGAGACAGTACCAAGTGGGTGTCGGCACCCCGTCATTATCTACGTCCGACGCTTCCAAACTAAGTATTTACTAATATGAGTGGCACAGAAACTGTGGCGGATAAGGGCCATAAACTTCACTTTTACAAGGATTGCAGTGCTGATATGCTGACGAAACGGTCTAAATCCCAGGATATCATGGCTCAACTTTACAAGAAGGGGCTTCATCCATCTCTTCTCAGACAACCTGCATGTCACATTCCCACACAGTGCGAAGCGATGGCCTTGTTCAGTGTTTCTTAGGGACTCATAGTGACGCATGCTACTTTTTTTTTTTTTACGTGCTACTAGGGTGCCAAATAAAAAAAGAAAGGCTCACATGGCACCTGAAGTTTGAGCAAAATAATGTAGTAAAGATTACTCAAAGCAACTAGATGAATCCAATGAGAGAAAAGATTGATTTCTCCACATTCGTCATTACAGACGCAAACCACTCCATTCAGAAAATAAATCAGTGCCATGGTAGAGAGACAATACATTTTCCATGAAATTTAGTGAGTGTCCAAAGTTTGAGATCATTTCACACTTAAAAAAGAAGATCAAGTGCACTCTGTTGACTGGAAAGCAAAACTGACCTACCACAGTAGCATACTTACGGAGGGAGATTAATCATCAGAACTGATTTTGTTGTAAACTCACCGACAAAAACTAAAAACAACAAAACCATTGATTTTAGCTAATTTAATATAGCCTATATTGCTAGTTAGAGCAAATAAAGTCTGCAGCAGCTCTAGCATGATTTCATTGGTTAAACAATATACTGTACCTAAACAACGAAACCAGCAAATACTAAATAGATAAATACAACCATAAAAACACTGAAAGATGACCAACCTGCTCAATGAAGAAATAATCTTAACATTTCAACCTGTCAAAGACAAGACATCTTGAAAATAACCTTGACCCGGACAATAAGAGAAAATTCAGGTGGCGAGTATCATACCAATAATCAATTTAATGGAAAAACGCACTGTCAATTATACACTTAAACAGTGTAAGTCTCGATAAAAGCTGAAGTACTGAAGTCAAATAAATACATTCCAAATAATAGCCATATCAGAGAGTTGGCTAGATATTGAGAAATGAAGAGACGTACAAATGGATAGTGATGAATTTACAATGAACCCGAAAGGACGTGAGGTCGCAATCGACTTTGAGAGGTACTGACTTTGAAAAGTTGAACATACTCAATGGGCATTATAATGGAATGTTTAACAGTTGAAATAAAACGCGCCTAAAAGCTGTGTCTATGGAACACCAGGATCATGTCTTGATATTTTCAATGAGAAGCATCTTAGTCCTTTAAGTGGTTTTAAAAAAATAATAATAAAATCATATTTTTCAGGGATTTCACTGATGATGTTTTAAACCCAAACGGCCACCCAAAAAACAATGAACTTGATCGACACGATGCATCGTAGTTGTCTTTTTCCTGTAATTATGAAATTATGAAAGAAAAACAATAGATTAAGACAATAAAAGATAACGCATTGCATCCATCCATTTTCAGAGTCGCTTTATCCTCACAAGGGCTGTGGTGGGTGCTGGAGCCTATCGCAGGCATCTTCGGGCAGTCGGCGGGGGACACCCTGAACTGGTTGCTAGCCGATTGCAGGGCACACAGAGACGAACAACCACCTAGAAACAATTTAGAGTGCTCCATTAACCTGCCATGCATGTTTTAGGAACTCTGCACTGTGAGGCGAATTGCCCTTTTTGTGGAGAGCAATGTTCGTGTGTGATAATGATTCCACGGCATCACGTGTGCTCGCCTTGCATTCCAGTGTTCTTTTTTTTTTTTGCATATTTCTTTTTTCCCCCCACTCCGTTCACCACCATTGGCATTTTTTTGTATGAGGAGAATATGAAAAAACAAAATGCAAATACAGCTAAGGTTGTTGATGGGGGGGGTTGTTTGTTTGTTTGTTTGTTTTTATGCGCTGCACATATTTGCTGGGCTCTGAAAGCAGTGCGCATCTGCTTACGCTCGCACCTTGGAGGGAACATGGGTCAAGGGCATTTCATTACAAGTCTCCAAGGAAAACAACAGCATCACCACCAGAAATGCTCTTCAGCCCGCCACTGTGAAAAATGGCGAATGAGTTGGACAAAAACCCTAAATCTGTGTTGTTCATCTGACCAATTTGGACAATTTTATGCTTGCAGCTTTGCTGCCACATATTTCAGAATAATGATTCACAAACACAGTTTGCATCTACACTGAGGTGTTTTTGTTGTTGTTTTTTTTAAGTATCCAAATCATTTGCTGCCATTCACAATGTCAGAACTGAGAGGGAAAAAAATCCCACTTTGGATTACAGATTGACAGTGATTTCATTGAGCTGTCTACTTGTCATCATGTTCCAGCGCCTGAATAGTGTGACTTGGGATTTCATTATTGTTTTACGACTTGTGAGTTCACAGATGTGGATGTGACCTTGCTGTTATCGCTGAAACTGCTGAATAAACATACTGCGGACTGCACCAACATTAAACTTTCATCACAAGAGGGAAAACATACCGGTACTTCAAAAGGATTCATTTTCATGTTCCGCTCAGCAGTTTCTTCATGGACTATATTTCAGTGAAATCCTTCTGGAACAATGAAACACACATTTGATTCATTGATTACGTTATGCCACTTGCAGTCATGTTTCAGTCAAGTGTTCCGTAATAGGCACTTGGCCTTCTTATGGCCTGCCTTAACCTAATGAAAATTTAGAATGAGCGATGTGTGTGTGACAGCCCTTGCAGGGCATGGTTTAACTCACACACTATCATGTGTTTGTGCATTTTTGTCAGCGTGTTTACTATATTTAGCACGCTGGAATAGGTTCATTCGTAAGATTTGCTGCATGGATGGGTGCCCATCTTGACAAATACTTCCTTCTCACAATAAACCTCCATATATTACCCGTCGTCAAGCTTCTGCTGTGCATGTTATTCAAAATCTTTCTTATCTCCTGCCCTAATATTCTTCTTTCCTCTGCCCTTCTTACTTGCGTGTAAGTTTAGTTTTTTGGGGGGTTATTTTTCCCCGTTTGTCTTCTTCCCCACAGACGGTAGGAGCACTTAAGTGGAATGGCTCTTATCCGGATGCCGGCAAGAAGATAAGAATAGGAATTACAGAAGCATTCACTGAAAAGCGAGCGCGGGTGGAGGGATTGAGACATCCAGACAGAAGCGGGGGGGAAAGAACAACAGAGGAGAAAACACGGAGTTACACACAAGGAAAAGAGACACGCAAGCTGTGCTGTGTCGCTCTGGGCATGTGAACTTACTGCATTTCTTGTGTTTTTACCCCCACAGATAGGCGTTTACAGAAGAGTGGCTGACAACAGGGAAGGCTGGGATAGTTTATTCGAGGACAGGGCCAATCTTTTGCCTCCCAAGGCAGAAGCACGGAATATACAAGATGTGATGAAACTTTCTCTTGTGCAATAACAAGAACATGTCATAGAAAGAAACATAAACAAGGCCACACTTCTACGAGGTCCCGGATGCATCCACTAATGTTGTCCACTCAATAATTGCATTATTATATATTCTAAACATACCCTCATCGCCTATGAGGGCAATTAATTTTATTTTACTGCTGACTGAGACCACTTGGGTTCGACAAAGTTATCAACATGTCAAGTCAAGTCAATGTGATTATTGAGGGTTAAAGCTTAAGTAGTGAATTGTTTAAGTGCAATAATCGGATGTCAGATGCTGAGGGAGGGTCACCGTCTGTGGCAGAAGGGGTGGGGGGGAGTGCGGTTAGAACAGGGAGGGATTTGAGTCTTCTGACCGCCTGGTGGAATAAACTGTTCTTGAGCCTGCTGGTTCTGGCACAGAGACAGCGCAGTCATCTCCCCGATGGCAGCAGGTCGAAGGGGCTGTGAGATGGGTGGGTGGGGGCACCTGGGATGTGGATGGCTTTGCGGGTCAGACGAGAGTTGCAAATGTCCACGAGTGGGGGAAGAGAGAGACCAATGATCTTCTCAGCTGCTTTCACAATGCACTGCAGACTCTGTCGGCAGGACATGGTGCAGGCGCCGTACCACACGGTGATGCAGCTGGTCAAGATGCTTTCAATGGTGCCTCGAAAGATTGTCTGCATCATGGGGGTCGGGGCTCTTGCTCTCCTCAGTTTGCGAAGGAAGTACAGGCAGGCGCTGGTAGGCTTTTTTGGCCAGTGATGTGGTATTATGGCTCCTGGACAGGCCTTCAGAGATGTGCACACCAAGGAACTTAGTGCTACTCACCCTCGCCACTGCGGCACCGCCGATGGTCTCCACATTCAGGTGGAGATTGTTGTCTTTGCACCACAAGGCCAGCCTGCTCACCTCACTCATGTAGATTGTCTCATCATTGTTGATGAGACCCACCACAGGCGTGTCGTCCACAAGCTTTATGTAATGTAGCGTTATCTTTCACTTTCATACTTAGATGAGATAAACATGGCGTCTTTGATATCGTTTATTGCCCCTGTGCATCGTGTTACATTGATTATTCAGAGCCCAATTTCAGGTGTGAATCCCAAACTATAGGCACCAAACTGTGTGGCAAAAAGCATGCCCATACCCTTCCTCTCACTGCAGAGTGGAATAGATCCCCACCCCTCTTTAAACAACCGGTACCAGAGCCTAAGCTATTTGTCGAGGCAAGCCCGGCTACTGTATATATAGTTGGAACGAATCAACCTTACGCACCAGCTTGGGCTCCTTTCCTTCCAGAGAGGTGACATTCCACATCGCTCGAACCAGCTTCTGTCGTCGGAAGTGACCCAGTGCTCAATGCAGATATTTCACCCTTGAGTTTATATGCTAGTCTGATTGTGACACGAAGACAATATCCCCTTCAATTATTCCTAATCAATACCAAACCACTGACCATGCCAGAAAGAGTTGCCAGCTATCAAATAACATGTTATTTTTGAGAAAGTAAATTGTGTTTTATTTTTGTGAAATATGAAGTGTTATATTCAGGATTAATGGATATGAGTTAATCTTGTGAGGCTATGATGATATATTTTTTTCCCAAACCAGGCAGTTTTGATTCTGTGTAAAATTCCAAGTAAAAAACAGAGAGCAGAGCTGGATGCAGCAGAGCTTAGAAGGCTGAACATTCTGACGTGTAATTGAGTAACTCAATCTGATAAATAGAAAAACAAGTGTGTGACCAAATAAAAAAACAATGCAAGAAACAACATCAAAGGAACAAAGACCAAAACTCCGTCACAGTCACAACCAATAACATCAAGGGTACCAAGTGTCATGATTCGGTTTGGGACCAACAGGTGGCACAGCAGGGCTCTCCCTGAGCTGCACACCTGTTGGTCGTTTGGCAATTAGTGTTTTAAAGGTCCCACCCCGAGCATTCGGTGTCGGGTAATTGTAGCTTTGCCACAACAAATAACATCAAGGGTACAATTCGTCAAGTTCAGCCTGGCGGAGCACGTCTGCGGCCGACACCCTTTTCCCTTCAGGCAGTGCTGGTGATGCAGCTGTCCTGTTTTCGCCTCGTCAAGCCGCGTCTACGGTGGGCCGAGCCCCGTCCTGGCCCACGTTGAGCCGAGGCTAGTCACGTGTCTGTTTGAGCTGAGTCACATTCACGTCGACGACGAGCCGTGCCACGCCTACGCCACGCCAGACGAGCCCCTGTTCACGCCTGGCTGTCCCATGTCCCCGCTACGCCGAGCTCCGCCCACGCCAGGCCAAGCCCAGCCAAAAGGTCGCCGCCGCTTTTGTTCCTGTTCTCCGGCGAGGCGAAGGTCGCCGCCGCTTTTAGTTCCCGCTCTCGGCGAGGCAAGGGTTGCCATCGCCGCTTCCTGTTCACCGGCGAGGCAAGGTTTGCCGTCGCTTTTGTTCCTGTTCCCTGGCGAGGCGAAGGTCGCCGCCGCTTTTGTTCCTGTTCCCCAGCGAGGCGAAGGTCGCCGTCGCTTTTGACCAAGAGCAAAACTCTTGGTACCCTTGGAGCAGCGCCTGGTGCCTTTCCCATCTTAAAAGTCCTGGAGGAGGGAAGGGCTGAGGATGAGTGACCTTGAGATCCAGGAAAGTTCCTCAGGGCCATACCCCTCCCAGTCAACTGAATACTTAAAACCCTGGGTTCAGGAGTGAGACATGAAAAGTGGGGTGGACTTGGAGGGGGCCTGGGAGCTTAAGATGGAAGGTGGGAAGGGTTAATGACCCTCTCAATTTCAAAAGGCGCTTACAGGAATCAGTCTGAAGGGGAAGGTCATGGGCAGACAGCCAAACTATCACCCGGGGCAGGAGAACGAAGTCTCTCCGCCAGTTGACGGTTGCGCTGGGCTGTCCGGGACAGGGTAGCCCTGGCATGTCTCCAGACGGCACGACAGCTTCGGAGATGAGCATGGACAGAGGGAACAGTGACCTCTTGCTCCTGGGAAGGGAAGAGCGGGGGCTGATCCCCGCAGGCGACCATGAACGTGGATGAGGAGGTGAAGGAAATGTGCGAATACTTGACCCATGGGAGGTACCAGGAGGCTGAAAGGCGGGCCGAGACACACCTCAGGGCTGACTCCAGATCCTGATTGGCTCTCTGACTGTCCATTGGTCTGGGGGTTATAACCTAAAGACAGACTAGAGGATGCCCCCACAGCTTGACAGAAACCTTGCCATACCTGGGATGTGAACTGGGGACCCTGGTCAGAAACAATGTCAATTGGGATGCCATGAGGCTTGAAGACATGGTTCACAAGGATGCTTGTAGTCTCAAGGGCGGATGGAAGTCTGAATAATGGATTGAAATGAACCATCTTGGAGAATCGGTCAACCATAGTCAATATGACCGTGTTTCCATCGGAGGGAGGCGGACCAGAAACAAAATCAATCGACAGCTGGCACCAGGGGCGAATGGGGATGGGCAGAGAGTTGCAGGAGGCCCATGGGGCGATGGTGAGAGATAATGCATCCCAAAGCAAATGTGGGGTCTACCTTATTAGAAATTGTGTCAACAAGAACCATGTGTCAAAATCTTGCTTGCATGCTGTTTTGTGTGTATTCTTCCCCCAAATTGCATTTTTCCATCAGTCATGTAATATCATGCATTTGCAGCCTACCAGGTAGCTATTTATGTGAAAATTAAGAGTTCATTATGAATTGGTTGCATGCTAAAGGAAAAAAGGCTACTCACACAAAAGATTTATACCAAACCATGTGTGGAATTGCAAATGCACTCAAATTATATTCACACATTACAGCTTGGTCAGTCATTATGTTTGCACGACTGCATGAAAACTGAGCATGAGTTATGCTTGGGGAGAAAAAAAATATTTCTGTGCGGACCAGAATGTTGAATGCTGTAGAAGCATGATGGGAAGCAGTAACAAGCTAACAACAGAGCAACAGTATGTACTTAAAACAATGTTTCCCCTTCAAACTAGGTTAGGTTTCTGATGATTTGGGTTTGTATAGGGATGCACGATAACTGTTTTATTCCATAGATACCGATAACCAATAACTTTCTGCTTCCATAAACCGCTACCTGATAACTTGAGTTTTTGTATACAACTCTCTCTCTCTCGCTCTCGCTCTCTCTCTCGCTCTCTCCCTCTCTCTCTCTCTCTCTCTCATACATATCTATATATATATACATATATACATACATATATATACATATATATACATAGATATACATATATATACATATATATATATCTAATATATATATACTTTACCTTCCATCTATATATATATATATATATATATGCCCTTTATCAATGATCACGATATCCGGTTGGTTCCCCATTACCATCTTGTCAGTCTGGATCTGGAAGTCCCACAGGATCTTCGCCGGTCATTCTCCACCACCTTGGGAGGTGTTTCCCATTTTGACCTTGGGGTTTCCAGTCCATACTCGCACAGATGTTTCGGTAGACTATGCCAGCCACCTGGTTATGGCGTTCCATGTAGGCTTTCCTGCCAGCATTTTACACCCTGCAGTTATGTGTTGGATCGCCTCGGTGCCTCTTTGCACAACCTACACCTTGGGTCTTGTCTGGTGTGGTATATCTGGGCCTCAATGGCTCTGGTGCTCAGGGCCTGCTCCTGAGCAGCCAGGATGAGTGCCTCTGTGCTGTCCTTCAGGCCAGCCCTCTCTAGCCATTGATAGGACTTCTTGAGATCAGCCACTTCACTTATGGTCCGGTGGTACATCCCGTGTAGGGGCTTGTCCTCCCATGATGGTCCCTCTTCCAGCACCTCATCCTCTGTTCCCCATTGTCTGAGACATTCTCTGAGTACATCATCCGTTGGAGCCTTCTCCTTGATGTATTCATGGAGCTTGGATGTTTCATCCTGGACAGTGGCTCTCACACTCACTAGTCCCCGGCCTCCTTCCTTTCGGCCATGCACAGTCTCAGGGTGCTGGATTTGGGATGGAACCCTCCATGCATGGTTAGGAGCTTTGGTCTTAACATCCGTGGTCTGAATCTCTTCCTTTGGCCACCTGATTATTCCTGCAGGGTATCTGATCACTGGCAGGGCATAGCTGTTTATTGCCCGGGTCTTATTCTTGCCATTGAGCTGGCTTCTTAGGACTTGCCTCACCCGCTGGAGGTATTTGGCCGTAGCCGCTTTCCTTGTTGCCAGTTCGAGGTTGCCATTGGCTTGTGGTATACCGAGGTACTTGTAGCTGTCCTCAATGTCTGCTATTGTTCCTTCAGGGAGTGAGACCCCTTCAGTGCGGACTACCTTTCCTCTCTTAGTCACCATCCGACTACATTTCTCAAGCCCGAATGACATCCCGATGTCGCTGCTGTAGATCCTGGTTGTGTGGATCAGGGAGTCTATGTCCCTTTCGCTCTTAGCATACAGCTTTATGTCATCCATGTAGAGGAGGTGACTGATCGTAGCTCCATTTTTGAGGCGGTATCCGTAGCCTGTCTTGGTGATTACTTGGCTTAGGGGGTTCAGTCCTATGCAGAACAGCAGTGGGGAGAGTGCATCACCTTGGTATATGCCACATTTGATGGACACTTGGGTAAGTGGCTTGCCATTGGCTTCAAGTGTGGTTTTCCACATCCTCATCGAGTTCGCAACGAAGGCTCTTGTGGTCCTGTTCACCTTATACAACTCCAAGCATTCAGTGATCCATGTATGTGGCATCGAGTCGTAGGCTTTCTTGTAATCAATCCAGGCTGTGCACAGGTTGGTATGTCGGGACCTGCAGTCTTGTGCGACTGTTCTGTCAACCAGGAGCTGATGTTTGGCTCCTCTGGTATCTCTACCAATGCCCTTCTGTGCTTCGCTCATGTATTGATCCATGTGTCCACTTATCTTAGCCGCAATGATGCCTGACATGAGCTTCCATGTTGTGGAGAGACAGGTTATTGGCCGATAGTTGGATGGGACTGTACCCTTTGAGGGATCCTTCATGATCAGGATCGTTCGCCCTTCAGTTAGCACATTAATTCAGACTATATATATATATATATATATATATATATATATACATATATATATATATATATATATATATATATATATATATATATATATATATATATATATATATATATATATATATATATATATATATATATATATATATATATATATATATATATATATAGGTCCAAAACATTGTGTGCCAAGATGAATTCCCTATCATGGCTCTCCCTTTGAAATAATAACTCTGAGTCTTCAAATATATATAAAAAATAAAAAATGCAGTTTTAGTTTCCATGACGGTCAATATCATATTGCATCAATCATTACAAAAATAAAGTGCTTTGGTCCTTTCACAGCTACACTTCATTAAGAAATGAGAAAAAGAATTGTGAATGCCTATGAACTGATGGCACAGATCGTACCGAACCGATTTTCAATAGCTGTTCCAAACCTTGTGTCGATGTGTGCTTGTAGGTGCCGAGTCCCACAGTGTGTAGAGCAATGTGATTGACAGGAGAAGGAGTGTGTATGAATGTTGATGAAGTTTGTAAACAAATACCCATGTAAATGACACTTTATCGAGTCCGGACAAGAAGTACTGTGCCCATTTTATTCATCGTATCAATTGTATTCATCAAATATTTACCTGCTTACATCATGCAGCAGAGATTCAATGCTTGTTGTGATCGTAACCAGAGCAATGTTAAGTGGATTTCAAGTGGCTCTTGTTATCAGTCTCTTTGTTGATACCGGACACCAATGAATGTGAAGTAATTTTTTTTCATGCGTCCCTAATTTGCATTATTAGAAGCCAAATGTGTCATGGTCCTACTAGAACTAGATGTGTGGCAGAACATTAGCTAGCAAAATTAAATCAATCACAGAGATGATAAACACCAAGATATTCTGTGTACAAGTTATACATTTGTTGGAATACTGTACGGTAAAAAGATAAACTAGCAAATCACGATGTGATTTCTTTTTTTTTAATCTTCCGCATTGAGAGATGTAATTATATACAAACACGTGTGTGAAAAAGAGGGAGGCAAAAGATAGGAATGGGTTTAATGCAGTCGACACTGCAAGTTTAATCTTTCATGAGGTTCATGTTTATCCGTTATGTAAAATTCTAAAATAAGATCCTGGATATACCACTCATTTATTATTAAAAATAATAGAAGGGTAGTCACAGCATTACACAGGAGGGAAGTTGCCATTTTGACATATTGTTTTGTGTGTAGAATGTTTTGTACTCTATGAGTGTTTATCCATAACATTGGTGTAAGTTGGTCTATACCAGGGGTGTCAAACTCATTTCACATGGTGGGCCACATACGGCCTCGGTAGATGTCAAGTGGGCCGGACCATTAAAATGATACCATACTTTGCTATAAATAACCAAAACAATATGTCTTTCCTTTGTTTTGATATAAAGAAGCACAAGAACATTAGGAAAATGTTGACATTTAATGAACATATCTTTAACAAAACATTTCATGAAGCACCTTACATTTCCTTTGACAAATGTGCAATTTACTTTTATCATTCACATATATGCATTGCAACTGATCCCACTGATTGTACAAACTTTAACAAGTAATTGGTATTGAAAAATATAGGAATGCACTTTAAGATTAAACGAGATTTATAAAGAAACAAAGTTTTAAACCATTTACACGTGCATATAAAATCTAAATGTAATCCCTGCCTACACATTACAAACTAAGGAGAGTGCTATTAAATGTGTAAATGTGAGAGTGCTATTGATAGCGTCTGCTGTCATGGGTCTGTCTCAGTGACGGACTGAGGCTGCTGTTGTCCTCTTCTCTGATCAAAACAGTGTCCCCTAGCAGATACTCAATAAATTGCACCTTGTGTGCGTGTGGTGCACGCATGGCCACGCAGGTGAGTGTATGTGTGTTGCTGAGAGAAAGAGAGAGAGAGAGAGAGAGACTTATAAGAACAAAAGCAGGTCTCTCCATCCTTAATTGTCTAAACAACCTAAATTGACTAATCATAAACACGTCTGCTGCACGCCAGCGATGCTAGTGTGTGTGTGTGTGTGTGTGTGTGTGTGTGTGTGTGTGTGTGTGTGTGTGTGTGTGTGTGTGTGTGTGTGTGTGTGTGCTGCTCAAGCGCAAAGGCCCACGTGGGGCATTTTTAAAAAATATTTATCTTAATTGGTTGCTACTTCGCGGATTTTGGTTTATCGCGGTGTTTTGGTCCCCATTCACCGCGAAAAACGAGGATTACTGTACCGTTTACATATTCATCTCGGGGCGGATTAAACCCCTTTGCGGGCCGGATCCGGCCCGCGGGCCGTACGTTTGACACCCCTGGTCTATACTCTGCAGTAATCATCAAAACAATAACTGAGCGGTAATTGTGATCAGATAAAAGTATGATTTTGATTTCTGCTCACTAACGTGCACATAATCCATGTTATTTTTAGTTATTTACTGAATCCAATATGTTTAATGTTCATTTAGCCAGCATGCATAACCATCATACATGATCTCCACTTGTGTTTGAAAGGTGCGTTTTATGTATCTGGCTTTCTGGGAAAGAAATAGTGGGTGGAAAAAATTCTGGTCTTTTTTAAATATTTATGATAAAACAAGGCCTCAACAGCATGTTGTTGCAGATGCTCATTAAGTCACACAAACAGTTGATTGTTAGAAATTCACCATCAAACTCTGAGACCGACTCATTTAAAGTAAAACGAAAGATCCAATTTGAAAATCTTGGAGGTCTCTCAGTCAGCTTTCAATATGATGCATACCACATAGTCAGCCCTGTTCCGTGTTATTGAATTTAACTGCAGCATTTAATACAGTGCATCACAGTATTCTATTGGCTCGTTTGCAGCACTTGGTGGGCATTGGCGGTAGCGTCCTTGAATGGTTTAGGTCCTATTTAGCTGATAGAACATGTGTTAGACTTGGCTGCTCTGAGTCACCAACTGCCCCACTGTCATGTATTGTTCCACAGGGCTCAATTCTGGAGCCTCTGCTGTTCTCACTGTATCTACTCACATCGGGTTCCATCTTAAGGAAACATGGTATTTCCTTCTTCTGCTCTGTGGATGACTGTCAGATCTATGTTCCACTGAGCAAAAAAGACACTTTCTCATTGAGGCCACTTATATGTCGGCGAGCTACCGAACAGCGACGGCGAGTTTCCGACCAGCACCGATGACAGTGACAGCAAGCTACCGAGAAGCGACGGTGAGCTACTGAGCGACAGCGAAATCGGTGAGAGAGAGCACCAGCTACCGAGCTACCAAGCGACGGCGAATGGCGAGAGAGCACCAGCTAGCGAGCTGCCGAGCGACGGCGAACGAGGAGAGAGAACACCAGCTAGCGAGCTACCGAGCGACGGCGAATCGACGAGAGATAGCACCAGTTAGCGAGCTAGCGATCGACGGCGAATCAGCGAGAGAGAGCACCAGCTAGCGAGCTACCGAGTGACGGCGAACAGTGAGAGAGAGCACGAACCAGCTTGCTCAGCGGTGTAAGCCAAACGACCTGCTGCTAGCCAAACAATCTGCGGCAAGCCAAACCTGCTGCGAGCCAAACCACCTGCTGCTAGCCAAAACACCAGTCGACCTACACCACACTCTACACATACCTCCTCTTGCCTCTCCGTCCGGCTGCAGCAGCTGCATCCGCCTTGCTGGGAAGATTGCTGAACTGGAGCAGAGAATCTCCACACTATACCATATCCCCGATGCTGAGCTGCAGATGGACACAATCATCTTTTGTCCTGGACAACGAGAGTCTCCATCTTTCACTGACACAGCTGCTGTCGCCAAACCTGCTTCCCCCGCAGTTGACAAGGCTACCATTCCCGATCCCGTACCTGAAGACTCCCTGCCACTCGCCGATCCAGATGACACCTGGACTGCCAAGCCTAAGTCCATGTCCAGCTGCACCCCCTATGAGCCTGTGTCCAGGTCCCTGGTTCAGCGCAGCAGGAAAGATACATATCCCAACCACCCCCGCAGTCCAATATCCATCTGAGAAACACCTTTGACATCCTCAATCTCCGTGACTTCCCTCCTCTTGCTGGAGTGCCAACAACTTCTCCACCATCCACCACTCAGTCCAAAATTAAACCCTCACCTCGTACCCCTTCTCCTCCATTGCTCACAGCCGCTCTATCCCTCAGTTCACTCCGGCCCCGCAGCGCGCTGTCCCTGGTCTCCTCCCGCGCACTTTCCCCTGCACTGCTACTAACTAAACCTATGCCAAGATCCATTCTCCCTTCACCCACCCCTGCCTCCCCACTTCGCCCCCTTTTTCCTCCGACCACCCTGATTGTTGGCGACTCCATAACCCGAAACCTCCGGTTCTTCAACGCAACAACACACTGCTTCCCCGGAGCCACTGTCCCCATCATCCTCGCAAAACTCCCCAGCCTGCTTCATCCACTCCCACCATCTGTCCATAGAATTATTGTGCATGTTGGCTTCGTTGATGCATCCCACCGACAGTCAGAAATCACCAAAGGTCACGTCAACAAACTTCTTCAGTTCCTCAACTCGACCGGGAAATCAATTTTCATTAGCGGCCCACTCTCTCCGCACCGTGGCATGAGCATTTTCACCTGCATTCTTAGCCTCCACACCTGGCTGCTAGTCACAAATCGCACACCTGCACCTTCCCTTTCCTCCACTTTACCAACACACAGCACTTCCGCTTGTCGTCGTCCCCAGTACAGGCCCCAGTTGTCACTGTCTCATCCTGCTGCCATCTACCCCATTCAATCCATCATCACAGCCAGACACCCTCACTACTACAAAAGCAAGAGAAAATATTTTAAAATGTCAAATACTAATCTCCGCCCACTCCCCCAATCCTCACTGTCACCCACACATCACAAAATCCTCAAACTGGCTCTATTTAACACCCGCTCACTCAACAACAAAGCACTCATCTTACACGAATTCATAACTGACAATAACCTGGACTTCCTCTTTATCACCGAAACCTGGCACAAATACCTGGACTACTTTTCACTCAACCAAGCCACCCCACCTGGTTACACCTACATCCAAAATTCAACTCATCATTTTTCTCAGACTTCTCCGATTTTCTCACATAGCTCTCACCTATCTCACCTTTCACTCTGCTCCTTGGCGACTTTAATTTCCATATCGACAACACTAACTGCAAACATGCCTCTGAATTTCTTGACCTTTTGGACTGCCTTAACTTCACTCAACATGTCAACTTTCCCACCCGCACCCACGGTCACACTCTGGACTTGGTCTGTTCCACCGGTCTCACCATTGAAAAGCTCTCTAGCACCAACCTCAACAACCCCCATCACCTGGCTATCACTCTGGACCTCCACCTCCCTACCCCCTCTTCCCAAGAAAAAGCACACCATATCATTCAGAAAACTCAAATCCATCTCCCCAACTACCTCCGTCCTCAACCACCTGTCCATCCTACCTCCTCCACTGTCCCATGACCCCACTGTTCTCACCAACTACTACAACAGCACCCTCTCCTCCTGTCTCAATCAACTCGCCACCATCAAAACCAAATCTGTCTCCTTCACTCGCTCAGCCCCCTGCTACACCTCAGAACTCCGCAAACTTTAAAACCCGAAAACGCCAGCTAGAAAGACTCGATAAAAAATCCGGTTTAACTGTTCATCTCCTCGCCTACACCGATCACCTTCAGTTATACAAGACCACACTCAACTCCAGCCGTTCCACCTACTTCTCCAACCTTATCCACACCAACTCCAACAACCAAAAGGCCCTCTTCTGCACCGTCAACAAAACTCCTCAAACCCAGCGACAATATTTCAACCTCTTTTACCGTTGACAAATGTAATTCATTCCTATCCTACTTTCAATCCAAAATCGACATCCTACAGTTCACTCACCACCTCACCCGGCCCCCCTCCCTTCCTACCAGCATCCATCACTCCAACTACTTCACCTCTCTCTGAATTCATACCTGTCTCCATAGCCGAACTCACCAATATCATCTCAACAATGAATTCCTCCACTTGCACACTGGATCCCATCCCATCTTCCTTCGTCAAGCACTGCTTTCCCACCATCTCCCACCTCATCATGAACATTGTCAACTCCTCCCTCAACTTTGACTATGTCCCCTCCTCACTCAAACTGGCTGCTGTAACCCCCATCATCAAAAAACACGGACTCAACCCTGACATCATGAGCAACTTTCGACCCATCTCCCCTTTCTGTCCAAAGTCATAGAACGTACCATCTCAAATTAAAACCTACCTAGACAATAACCAACTTTTTGAACTATTTCAATCTGGATTCCGCACACAACACAGCACTGAAACAGCCCTCCTCAAAATCACCAATGACCTCCTCTTCGCTTCTGACTTCGGCCTACTCACCATCAAATAATTTCTCGTCTCCGCCCTTCACTTTCATTCAACACGGCTCAAACCCTCATCCACGCCTTCATCACCTCTCGCCTTGACTACTGCAATAGCATCCTCTACGGTACAACCTCCAAACTCCTCAACAAACTACAGTACATCCAGAATGCCGCCGCCCGCCTACTCACCCACACCCGCACTCGTCATCACATCACCCCCGTCCTTAAAAACCTCCACTGGCTCCCCGTTTCCCAAAGTATTCAATTTAAACTCCTCCTTCTCACCTATAAAGCCCTTCACAATCAGGCCCCTTCCGACCTTTCTGACCAATACACTCCTTCCCGCAACCTCCGCTCCTTAAACACAAACCTCCTCGCCATCCCCGTGACCAAGCTCAAAACCTGGGGGGACCGAGCCTTCTCTGTCGCCGCCCCCACCCCCTGGAACGCCCTACCAAAACGCATACGCAACTGTCCTGACCCGAGGAGGAGGAAGACATCTACATTATCGGCCTTCTGATAGCAGGTATGCTGCTGTTTGGTGTTAGCAGTTTCCTGCTCTATGGCAAAATTCAACCGACGGGAGCAGCTTTATTGGAAGTGAAGAAGCTGCCGGTCATTCTCGATGGTCGAGCGAATGTCCAACACTCAGACTCAAGCGGTGACTGAGCTCAACCGCAATATGGATGCGGTTCTGGAGCCGCCTCCGTCCGATCGTTATCATCATGGAGAAGTTGGAATTTGCGCTCAAAAGAAATTGAGGATTTGGCTGATCGGCGCCAGTGAAAGGGATACAGCCACGGACTCAAGGCCACCTGAATCGTTGGCGGCCGTCCCAAAACAAAACAACGCTATCTGGACCTTTTCCCTGAAAGTACGCATGGAAGCTAGTGTCCCCACCATCACCCCCTCCTTCTCGGCCAAGGACTGATAAGCCAGGACTGTCTCCATGAGCAGACCTTGACGATGCAGCGGCGGCCTGCCCTTATCATCAACGCCTTTGTTGTTCCTGTTGTTTTCCCCGTGACGTTCCAATCCTTCAAATCATCTCTTAAAACTCATCTGTTAAATGTAATGCTTTTAACACCTTTCAATCTCTTACCCATTTTTGCTTTTTGTTCATCTAAATGTGCTTTTGTAAATTATGTATGCATGCTTGTTTTAAGTGCACATTTTTATCCTGTGTTTTGAGCTTTTGTAAAGTGTCTTTGAGTATGATGAAAAGCGCTTTCAAATAAAATGTATTAGTATTATTATTATTATATCCTGCCTCTAGGAAATTAAGATGTGAATGGCACTATATTTCTTGAATTTCAATGAAAAGAAGACAGAAGTGATAGTGTTTCGTCCCAGTGGCCCTTATACATCCCATCCCAACTCTGGAACTCACTCCCACCCGACATCCGAAATATTGACTCTCTTCCCATATTCAAAACTCATCTCAAAACCCACCTGTGGTTTTATTGCTCTTTTTTGATTGTAAAGTGTTGTTGGGTATTTTGAAAGGCGCTTATAAATTAAATTTATTATTATTATTATTATCATCCTGTGGGCTAGGGGCCCCTGGCTCCTTATCTTAAGCCAACAGTCTCAAAATTTGTCTTAAACTGGATTGATTTTAAATTGGACCGGCAAATAAGTGCCGTTGTTAAATCCAGCTTCTTTCATTTCAGGCAGCTGGATAAAGTAAAACCTCTCCTTTCTCACAAGCACTGAATCAGTAAGTCAGCCAAACCTCCATTAATTGTCTTCAGTTGGTCCAGAATGCTGTTGCTCGCCTCTTCAATGGTATTCGTAAGAAGGAGCACATAACTCCTACTCTGGCATCCCTTCACTGGCTCTCTATACATTTTACAGTTCTTTTTAAAATCCTATTATTTGTTTTGAAATCTTTAAACGGCCTCGCCCCAACTTACCTCTCTGAGCTCCTGCGCCTCTACATACCTACCTGGTTCCTCAGGTCTGCGGGTTAGACACAGAACTAAGCGGAGACTCAGAGAGCATCAAGTCTTTTCCGTTGCTGGTGCCTCTCTTTGGAATGATTTCCTACTGAATGTTCAGCAAGTCCTCTCGCTGCCCATCTTTAAAATTTTTATTCTTTGGCTTTTGACTGGGGAACAGCAACACCAGCATAAAACATCCTGTAACCAATCTAAAATTCAAAATAAAATCATGGCAGTAAAACAACACAGTTGCACTGCCTGCCGAAACCTCTTGCATTGCTCCATTAAAACGGCTGTCACAATATGTTGAGAGGCCTTGAGGTGGAAGTTACTTTCCACCCGACAAGAGCAAGAAATTAGCCCAAACAACAGAGCTGTTTCGATGAACTTTTGTTTATTGCATGATTCAAGCAAACATTGATTTTCTCTGAGTTTTAAAACAAAAATTAGGAAAAGTGATCATAAAAGTCTGAAAACCCCAACGAAATTAAAGGCACAAGTATGGAAACATTTTTGATTTAAAGCAAGTAGGAAACAAGATCAAGTTGACAAGACCAAAGCTATGTGTAAGCATTGCAACATGAAGGTTAACCACTGTCGCAATACCAAGTATTTCTGTAACCACGTTTCCAGACATCAACCTGAATTTCAAGCAATGGCATCGGAGTGATTTCAAATGCAACTAGGCAATGTATTTGCTTGCAACGTACCTTCATGCTCCCTGACAGCTCAGAAAGTTACCAGTGCCATTTATAAGACTTTAGGCCGCATTATGTAATTGAAAATCATGGTTTCCAAAGCCTGATTAATTTTCTTAAGTGATTCTAACTCTACATGCATACTTTACAGTCTATGGATCGCCAGTCCTCTGCCTCTCTCTCTTTCTCTCTGGTTCTTAACACCACCTAACACATGCAAATGGCATTGTTATTCATTTTTAAGGTGCAGAAATAGGAGAAAATGTCTTTTTACCTTTATTCTTTTTGATTTTTGAACAAGAGAGAAAGCAATGGAAAGAAATGCACCACATTGTCGCAACCCGCTTTGTCAAAAGGTTATTATAATGAAGCTGTTGTGGGCAGGCATGCTTGGTGTGGGTTCCTTTAGGATCCTGCCCACTGTTCTCACAGTTTGCTACTCTGCTCACACATGCTGGTAAGTGTTTTTATATTCATAGCAAATTAAGTTGTCAGGTGCGTGCAGCTGTCCAAGTGGTAAATGTCAGTCTCTTACTGTCACCAGTAAGATGTAGAGCCTGCAGGGTACTGAGGTAAGGTTTCTATTTGTGTCTGTTTCCTGTCTCCCACCTGTCAATCCATCACAGAGGGCAGAGGATGATACATGGCCATGGCCCCCACATGGACATTGAGGTAAATGTTGCGCATCAAGGAAGCAGTCCAGTCTGGGACACTACACCATGCCTGTCATTTGTCAATTTGCCCTCTGTGTGCGCATGTTTGAACCGATGCCAAGATCAAATGTATCAGACATGGTTGCCCTTGAAGCTAGAAAAACCAGATGTCCACACTGACTCAGATAGGTCTACTTTTCAAAGGCAGAAAAAAAAATTGCATTCCAGCTGGCTTTTGAAAATGATCATAGTCTGAATGCCTACTATGAACAGAACTTCATTGAAGAAAAGTAGAAATAACAAACAGAGTTTGCAGTAGGGATCCGTTCATTCTGTCACGCAGCAGACAGCCAGTTGCAAAACATCATGGAGGAGGAAATCGCACATGCTAAGAAGGAAGTAATTTGAAAAAAGAGATAGAAAAGCTTTTTTTTTACATTTCAGTAACGATGGAGCCATTCCTCCCATTGTCTTTCCTAGTGTCTTACTATTCTATATGAACCTGAAAAGACCTCAAACTGAGACATGATCAATTTGTCTAGCCCAGGGAAACACATTCGGTGCAAGTGAGACACTTTGCCAACTTGCCCCAAAATATCAACACAAACTTGGAGTTACTTTAACGACCATTTCTGGAACATGTAATTTATCTTTTTCATCACCATCTTACATTTTTTTTTCGTCCCTGTGTGTGTGTGTGTGCCTGTGTGAGTGAGACCTAAGCACAAAACTTTGCCAAAACAAGTTGTCACAGTCTATCGTGTTCAGACTGACAAGTTTGATAGCTCTACAGTGAGAATGAGCAGCAATCGCATGAAAGCAAGTCGCGGGGGAAAGAATTTAAATTTGTGAGCCAGCGATATCCAATTCAAAGAGTTTTTACGACCAGACATGTACATGCTGTTTTATAGCCAAATGGCGACAGAAATGAGGATAAGCTTCTCTCCAAATTTTGTTTAGTTGCAACAAGAGTGGAAAGAACATACTGCAACAAAATTAGATTCATCATGACCAATACTGTTGTGAGATTTACATTGATAATGCACATAGATTTTTCCTGATTCTTAATTGGACAATAATACATTTTTTCCCCCAATAATCTGTTACGTTCCTGAATGATCTGGAAAGGGGTATTTCCCCAAAACTTAGACAACGCCCTCCACTCCAGCTGGCGCTGAAAAAACCCCACAAAAACAGATCAAGACATGACACAATCCACTTCCAGTTGTCACATTAAAATATTTTTAAAAATAAAATTAAGAATATGTCCATCAATATTATGTACCACTAAAATAAGTTTCCAAGGGTTACCATGGCAATGGAAGAGCCACAATTTCTATCACGTACACCATCAAAAGTGTTTTAGGATGTAGTTTACAAGTCAATGTCCTTTTTCCAAGTACTTGGTAATAATAATAATACATTTTATTTATAAGCGCCTTTCAAGACACCCGTGGACATTTTAGTGAGAATAGACAATCGTCTGTCCTAAAAGTCACTAGAAGTCATCAAATGAGGCCATTATGCAATTTGCAACGTGAACATTTTCATTTCAATTTTAGTGGACAGAGTCGGAGAGTGGAATAGTGTAGTGAGAGACAAAAAGCAAGTAAAAAATAAATAAAACATCATGGATACTTATGAAATGTAGTAACAAAGACATGAAAGCAGAGGTGTCAAATGCACGGCCTGTAGGTCGCAGCAGGCCCACAAACGGTTGAACTCGGCCTCTGACATTATTTGATAAAGTATAAAATTGAGTACGGCCCGACCGATTAAACAGCCACACCAATATCTTCAAAAGTGCCACTTTTACCTGCACATTAGTTCCATAAATGTCTTCCATTATTTCAAAACCTCAAGTTAAGACCATGATATGAATGACATAATCCTGATATAGAACTGTCATTCAAATCATGAAGTTTATTGCTTTTAACAAACAATGCTCCAGACTCGTATTGCTAGTTGTACAAGGTACTGACCTGAATGCCAATATTTTACACAAAACTGAAGGTCACGGTTTGTTAATAATGATACAACATAAACATATGTGTGTCACGTTGCGTGGTGGTGGTGGACCCCAAGAAGCAGGCAGGAGGAAGGAGCAGGTTGTACTTGACGAATTGTATTTAATAAAACACAGAAAACTAAATCCAAAACCAAGTCCAAAGTATCAAACAAAACACATGACTGAAGATAAAAACTCAATAACAGAAACATGACCGAAACAAACCTGACAGCAGCAAACAAACGGCAACAAACATGACAGTAGCAAGCAACAGTGACCCGACACTGAGTGGTCGGGAGGGAGTCCTTTTAAAGCTACTAATTACCAAACGACCAACAGGTGTGCAGCTGCCGGGGGAGCCCGGCAGTGCCACCTGTTGGTCCCAAACCGAATCATGACAATGTGTTATATATGACACACATTTAACTACTGGTGACAAAAACACATATGATTAACATCCTAAAACTTCATTAATTAAACGTGCCGTGCAATGCGTTCTGGGAAACACAGATAAAAAATGTCAATATGACACGCCTGTGCCGACAGCGACGTTAAAGCTTGTACAGGCAAAGTATTCAATGTTTGTGAAGCCCCTCACCCCCCAAAAAAAGCATTTGTGCTTTTGTAAAAAGATAATACAACGCTGAAACGATAGAAAGTGGGTCACTACCCTAGCGTTCAGGTTAGCATTAACGCCTTGCTTCGTTCATCGCTTTGTTGCCGCTCAGCGCAGGTAAAAGCCTTCGATCACTGCAAAGAGATGGACAATGGGTGGGGGTCGCCATCTGGCCCCTGTACCGCACATTCAGCTTTTTTGTGTGTGTGTTTTTTTAACTAATTTTTATTTTTTTACAGTGCTACGGTTTTCAACATGTGATTATTTCATGAATTTTGTTGTTCTGTCAAAGTCAGTCATTTCATGGGTGCCAGTTGAATTCAAATGGAGCCTAAATGTTACTTGAAGCACTGCTGTGTTCAACTGAATTCTTGGCACTTGATTTTATTCTTTGAAAAGAACTTGAACAACCAAATATTTTGGATTGGGACTTTTTCGTGCCACTGGATATTTGTGTTTCATTGTATGAATGTTTGTATGTATGTATGTTCATATGTACGTACATACTGTTTGTATTGTATTAACACATGGAAACATAATAGAAAATTGCCATTAATTTCACTGCAATTTAGTGATGTAAAGGGGACCAAAAAGAAATTCATGGGGAATAGAGCCCAAGCTAGTCTGCAAATGGTGAAAATCATGTTCAGTATTGACACAAATTATTTTTAAGAAACAGCAGATACCGTGATTTTACCAGTCAAGCACTCTTGGGAATAGATGTTTCCTTCATGTGGCCTGATAATGAAAAGAAAAAGACAAAAAAGACGGTCCCTGGAAGTGGGCTCGCCAAAATAAATGACCATGTCAAAATAAAGGACGGAAGGAAGAGGGGCCTGTGACAACACATCACAACCGTTGTTTAATAAAGCGATTGAAAGTGGCTGTGTCGAGCCATGACAACCTGTGGTGGAACTGTAAGTGGTAAACTGTATCAAATTAGTTAGCGATATTTATAGTAGAAGTGCAGTGTAAGCCAGTAGACACGTTGCAATTTTTTTTTAAACATCATGATCCTGTCCTCCATTCTGTGTTTTTCAAGTCCCTGAGCCTGGTGGATAGGCAGAACCCCTCCATCCAAAACACACCTAGATGGCTATTTAAGTGCTGGAGGAAGCTGGTCGCAGGAATAGTCTTGCTCTTTACTTGTTGTTGTGCTTATTCAACAAGGTTTCACTAGTTCGTGTTTTCATCAGTAACTCAGTTTTATTTTTTTGTTGTTGTTTAATGCAGGATAGTTTGTTTAGTCCTTTCTTGTGTAGTTTGGATTTCCTTGCAATAATTTGCCTTTCTTGTTTCCTACACGGTTGAGTTCTCTAGATTGTATTTTTCCACTTTTGTTTCTATTGTTTTAATTATTTTGTTGTGTATTTCCCTTGGGCGAGTGGTTAGCACGTCAATCTGACAGAAAAGAGGAACAGGGTTCGATTCCAGCTCCGGCCTCCCTGTGTGGAGTTTGCATGTTCTCCCCGTGCCTGCGTAGGTTTTCTCCGGGTACTCTGGTTTCCTCCCACATTCCGAAAACATGCATGGCAGGCTGATTGAACACTCCCTGGGTGTGAGTGTGAGGGCGGATGGTTGTTCGTCTCTGTGTGCCCTTTGATTGGCTGGCAAACGGTTCAGGGTGTACCCCGTCTACTGCTCGAAGACAGCTGGGATAGGATCCAGCATGCCCCGCGACCTTTGTGAGGATAAAGCGAATCGGAAGATAGATAGATGGATGTTCCCAAGCTCTCTTTTTAAAAAATAAAAATACTGTGTTTGCGCTAGTATTGTGTTCCGGCTCTGCATTGGGGTTTGAAATCTTGAGCACACAAACTTGACAGAAAATGGCCATAAGCATGGACCCTGCAAAGGCTGGGAAATGACGCAAGGGAAGGTAATCAGGAAGCATGAGGAGACAATAGTGTTAAATGTCATTATAAAAACGCATTAAATCACGACTCAGTTTTTCCAGTGTGGTGATTTTATTTATTTATTTATTTTGGTGCTGACATTTTTACAGATCAACAGTGATAATTTTACAGTTTAACGCCAGCGGGTGCCCGGGACTTGCTGATCAGAAAAGTATGAGTCCCATTATGCATTTAGAGTCCCAAATTTCGAATTCTGAAACAGTCGACTTCTTCAATTGGATATGATAATAACACAAACAACAACATGTACATACAATTATAAACAAATGCTGCAAAAATTTAAATAATTCAGTAGCAGTCCTGAGGATTTCGGAAATTCACGGTAACCGTTTTTTGGTTCCATTGGATTACCCAATGGGAAACCACGGTAACTAATTTTGGGTTGCGTAAACGTTCATCATGGGAACCCATTTTTCTATTTTGACTGATATTCATAATCAAGAATTTTGAAAATCAAAAGTATAATGTTTCAAGGGTCAATGTTTGAAAACTATGCATTAACGATGAACATTAAATCAGCAGCTGTGTACTCCAGGTTTATTCCCAAAAAAAAAAAGGATCAAAATAGGATGTACTCATATGGCATCATGAATACAGCATGCAACAAAATTAGAGTATTTTTTCCAATCTCACACTGCAAAGATTAATTTACTGGTAATCATTAATACAGGTAAGTATTGACGTGGATTGACATCCTCTTCCCAAGACGATGCATGTAAATCTACTATCAATTTGACGAAAGAATCTAACACACGTCATCATTAGTTCTACAGTTAACAGTTAACATTAGCATTACTACACCTCGTGAAGAATGTTTTATTCATTAAGTTACTATGCTACAACCAGTAAATTATAGAATTACCAATACTGTTTCATCATATTTTTCATAGCGATTAGCCTATAGATCTAATGACCAACTTGCCTCGGAATCGTGCCTCCCGTCGTATCTCGCTCTCGTGTTCTGTGCAGGTGAGTTTAGTGATACGCCCTTCCGACGATTCATACGAAAAATCAGACTGCATTCCCATTTCTTAAATGTCGTAATAAGTAGACCTTTGTGAGTTTTTTTTTCGCCGCCACCTCAAACTGTCATCCGCGCGATTCCTCAGTTTGCGGACTAAAATAGCAACCCGCATGCGCACATGACGTTATCTGTTCCGTCCCCCCTAGCACTGAAAACAAAACAAAACGAAAGTAAATTAGAAGAAACACACTCACACACGACACCACAAACTCACATACAGGCACAGTGAAATCGCGTTGATCACACTGGAGAGATTCGATCGCGTACAGTCAACTCGTGTGCGGTGACTTATATGGTTAAACGATTTTTCGGTACCGTCAAAATGACGCCACGGAAAGGACGCGCTACTGGTAACGACAGTTACGGTGAAATCCACTGGCCTGCCGTTGTTTTTTTTTTTTTTTTTGACTGAGAAATTTCCTTGCGTCCCAAAAACGCACATTATTTGGAAGTGTGCGTCCCGTGGGAAAATTATGCGTCTAGGACGCGATACGCAGAGGTAGCGAGATGGCTGGACCAATTAAAAGAGTGCCAATGTTCAAGCCAATCCAGTGGGAAAATAAAATTGGCCTATGTTGAAAATGAAGAAACAACTCATGTGGTTCCATTTAGGAACGTAAAATAGGTTATGATTTCCTCTTACATATCATTGATATGTAAATGGAAAAAAAAATGGCAAAGTGATAATACATTCTGCCTCAGTCACTTGTATTTGTAAGCAATTAATGAAGAGTGTTTTCCCTTTTGCTTACTTGTTCACATAATTTTTAGGTTTGTTTTTAATGTCAATAAAAAACATGTTTCCAATGTAAATTGTTTTTTTTTTCCTTCCTGTTTTTCAAAAACATTGAAACACGACTCTTCAGGACATTATGTGGCCAAGGACGATAGATGAACATTGTTGGTATTCATTCAACAGTTTTCTGTCAACTGATGCAGTGAGTATTCATGACTCTTTCCGATTCTTACTATGTCAATGGAATTATCGTAATATTTTGTTGAATGTTTTCAATGGTCAACACCTTTGTGTACGTCACACGCAACTGTCTTTGTCTCCCATGAAGATTTTTTTTTTTTTTTTTTTTTTAATACCATTCCCTATCTATTTGACTTTGTTCAGGTCACTTCTGTTTAAATTGCTACATTGCTGTAGGACAGAAGAATAACGCTTCGTAGCAAGCTCAATAGGCTATAAAATAAACTCACAAAGAAGTAATTATGCATGCAGCATACCACATATAATTGCTACAAACCTGTTTTTGCTCCCCAAGTGAATGACTGAACATAATGGAAAATAACACGGTTGCTGCAGACGGTAAATTGCATGTTGAAAAAGACATGAACATTTATTTTTTTTTCTATAATGGGAACGAAAGAAAGTCCATGTCGAGCCGTTGTTTTGTTCATGTCAACACACGGACCGTGAAAGAAAGAAAAGTCTTGCTGGGGTTTTTGATGTTCTCTCACTTCTGCAAAACCCCATTTCAGAGCTTTTCTTCACAGTTGCTGGCAGGAGCATCAGTGCAAAACTCTCTTTGTGATCCTTATCAATGTGGACCTTTGGGAGAATCATTACGTTAAAGACACTCCAGAGGAAAGATTACCGTGTCTGTTTATCTGTGTGGCAGCTGGTTCAATTCTGTCTCATGTGTCCCGTACAATTTATGTTTTTGCACATCGTTGCTGGCGTTCTCTTCCTGTTCCTCCTTGTCTTTTTGCTTTTGTGTGTGCCCTTCTAATATACGATCGTTTCATTACGAATATCTGAATCACATAACAATGATTGATTTGTAAATCTGAAGGGAGGAAAAACTCAAAGCAATGTGGGGGGGAGGGGGCTGCATATAAATCATGTCATGCACAGTCAAATGTTGCCATCCCACTCAAAGGGCAACGTAACTTAAAGTGCAACAAAAATGTCATGTTCCGTAATGGGCAGCAGGTGGCGGCCGTTCATTTCTGCTGCCTTCACACCTGCCGCCTATTTGTCAGCGATTACACCTGCTATATCTAGGCACTCCAGCTTTCGACTAGTTGCCGGAGTATTGCATGCCGTGCCACTGTTATTGCCCATGCTCGTCTACCTTATTCAATTACGATCGTTGTTTTCTACATTGTCGTCATCCCAGTGGGATCGTTCAGAACGTATACTTAAATAATTGTCTTATCTTTTCCTTGCCGTTTTTTGCAAGCGCTTTTGTTTTTCGCGTTACAGTATTTTTCCTGGTTCTCGTTTTTACCAGCGTTTTCTGTTGTTTATTAGGCGGTGTTTTTGTGTTGATAATAAATATAATTTTGAGACAAAGTCCTTGTCAGTGTCTGCTACTTTGGGGATCCATGTTTTCACTTTTGCTCTGTTGCGTATGAAGCAGTTCTTTTTCCTGCTTTGTGCGCAACGTGACAAAAAATGCCACTGCCAGGTAACTGTCTGTACAGTTTATGATTTTGTTGAGCTCAATTGCAATTGGTAAATCGTGATTTCATTATTGCGGTGTGACCTGCAGTTTGCTGTAAATGTCTGAAGGTCTGCAACTTCCCACCTTTCGGTTTTCACATATCTTAATTTATGAGACAAACAACCATCCGCACATTCACACCCGTGGGCAAATTACACTCTCCAATCACGCATCAGAAAAAGTATTGTGTGTTAGTTGCAACCTATCAGTTTCACTCTCACAAAAAAGTATTTAAAAGTTAATAATAAATAAGTGGGTCACCTCCATCACCGGAATTTTTTTTAGCAATCAGCAGTCTGCAATTGCAGCTTCTGATCAGAGCTGTTGCGATGTTTTTTTGTCTTTGATTTTATTTTGTTTGTTCTCAGTCAGTTTGTTTCATCTGCAATTGACCGATGACACTGGCAAAGGATGGTGATATGGAGTAGTGATGTGTCGTTCGCGAACGAACCGCTCTTAAAGCCGGCTCTTTGAAGTGAACGACAGGAGCCGGCTCCTAATAGTACTGTCTTCATACACGAAGGTTTTTCCACTCCAGTCCCCGATCCACTCTTACTTCGCACCTCAACCATTCTCGGCTGTTTTCGTCCCAGTGTCGCAGCGCCCTACCTGCTCGGCTCTCGGACCAGGCCCCGTGCTTTTTCCACTTCTCTGTGGCCCATGATGGGGTTAACAGGGCCTGTGTCTGGGCCCTACTGTCATGGACCATCCTATCGATCCTCCATCAACCTGTCGAGGGTCTTCTAAAGTACTCAGTGGCTGAGCTCCTCGGCTCCGCGTTCAGTGGCTGAGCCCTCCTCCTGCTTTGCACCAGTTCCCGGACATCGCCGCCTTCCTTCACGGAAATACATCCACCGTGGGTCTCGTCGGGCTTCCACCGCGACCGATCCAAAGGCATCACCTCCTTCTGGTCATCCTCCCGCCGCCCACCCAGAAACACCGGCCGGTCTGTCGACCATCGTGTGTTAGCCGGCTTGGCTAGGTCGGCTAACGGTCCTCGTAACAGCGACACTGCCGGGCGCTCAACTTCGGCTCCTCAACATCCGTTCGCTACGGGAAGGGTAATCTTATCCAAGATATCCTCGCCGACCGTAAGTTTGACATTCTTTGTTTGAATGAGACCTGGCAAACTCCTGGCGACTTTTCACAACTCAACGACTCGACTCCGCCGGGATTTGTTTACATGTCCAAGCCCCGCGCTCGGTCGGAGGTGGTCTCGCGATATTATACCGCGACAAGTGGAAAGTACTTCCAGTCTCTCTCCCTTCACTCTCCTCGTTTGAATGCCTTGCCTGTCAAATATCCGGACCCACTCCCACGATTATTGCCACAGTCTACCGCTCCCCCAAACCTCACTGTGACTTTTTAAATGAACTGTCTGCTGTCCTCACCCATCTCTCCTCTTTATCTCCAAATATAATCATCCTGGGAGATTTTAATATACACATGGACAATACAACCCTTCCTCTTACCATAGACTTCACCTCTTCACTTGACAGTTTTGGTTTCCATCAGTTTATAGACTTTCCCACACACATCAAAGGTCACACCTTGGACCTGATTTGCTGTTCTGGTCTTACCCCCTCCACCTGTACTGCTGATGAGCTTCCAATAACGGACCACTTTCTCATTTCATTTAATATTACCCTTCAGCTCTCAATCGCCAAATCACCCCGTACCATCACTTACCGTAATATTAAAAACATCAACATTGATTCTCTCACTTCATCGATTGCCACCCTGACTCTGGACTCAGACTCCACTCCCGATGATTTGGTTTCCCGATATAACTCTGGACTCATCAACATCCTCAATACGCTCGCTCCTGTCAAGTCCCGCTCTGTCTTTTTACCCGGTCTGCCCCTGGTTCACCCTCATCTCCGTTCCATGAAATCCAAAACCCGGCAGTTTGAAAGACTTTACAGGAAAACTGGTCTCACTGCTCACAAGGACATGTACACAGCTCAACTATCCGCCTACAAGGACTCCATCTCACAAGCAAAATCACAATATTACTCTGGACTCATCTGCTCCAACGCCGGAAATACAAAGACTCTCTTCTCCCTCTGAAACAGAATCACTCAACCCCTGTCTCCCTACCACCTCACTTTTATTCCTCTGACACTTGCAACGCTCTCCTCCTATTCTTCATTGAAAAATCAACAAAATCCACCAGCACCTGGGCTCCTCTGTGTCACTCCCTCCTCCGACCATCCTTCCCCGTCAACTGTTATCCTCTTTGAACTCCCCTGCCCTCATTAATCTCAGATCTCATCATCAAATCCAAGACATCCTCCTGTCAGCTAGATCCCCTCCCCACAGTTCTGGTCAAATCCTGCTTACCATCTCTCCTTCCATTCATTTCAGCCATTATTCATTCCTCTCTGTCCTCTGGAATTGTTCCTAACCCTTCAAAATTGCAGCTGTCACCCCAATCCTGAAAAACCCGGTTCAGATCCCAATGATTTCAATAACTTACGCCCCATCTCTCACCTTCCTTTCATCTCTAAAATTCTCGAAAAAATTGTTGCCACTCAGCTCCACTCCCATCTCACCTGTAATAGTCTTTATGAACAATTCCAGTCCGGCTTCCGTCCCCATCACAGTACAGAAACAGCTCTCATAAAAATCACAAATGATCTTTTCATGGCAGCAGACTCTGGCTTAATCTCCATACTCATCCTCCTTGACCTGAGTGCAGCTTTCGATACCATTTCGCACCCCATCCTCCTTAATAGACTCTCCTCCTTGGGCATCACCCAAACCCCACTAAGTTGGTTCCACTCATATCTCACTGGCCGCTCTCAGTTCATCCAACTCAATTCCTTCACTTCACAATCACTCCCCGTCACTTCTGGTGTACCCCAGGGTTCTGTCCTGGGTCCCCTCCTTTTCATTATCTACCTTCTTCCACTTGGCAATATTTTTCGCAAATTTGGCATTCACTTTCACTGCTTCGCGGATGACACCCAGCTCTACCTCTCCAGCAAACCCGACGCCTCACTCCCACCCTCCTCCCTCTCTCACTGTCTCTCAGAAATCAAATCCTGGTTCACCCATAACTTCCTCAAGTTAAACAGCAATAAAACAGAACTCCTCCTCGTCGGTACCAAATCCACCTTACGCAAAGCCGACAGTTTTTTCCTCACAATTGATAACTCCACAGTATCACCTTCCCCTCAGGTCAAGAGCCTGGGTGTCATCCTCGACAGCTCACTATCTTTCCACTCCCACATCAATAACATTACCCGGTCCGCATATTTCCACCTCCGTAACATCAACCGTCTCCGTCCCTCTCTCACTCCCCACACCACTGCTATCCTTGTCCACAGTCTCATCACCTCCCGCATCGACTACTGCAATTCACTTCTTCTCGGTGTCCATCACAAATTCCTCCATAAACTTCAACTTGTTCAGAATTCAGCAGCCCGGATCATCACCAGAACCCCTCCTTCCATCACATCACCCCATCCTCCGACAGCTCCACTGGCTCCCAGTCAAACTTAGAATCAACTTCAAAATACTTCTCTATACATTTAAAGCCATCCATAACCTTGCCCCCCCCTATCTCTCAGATCTTCTTCAGATTTCCATTCCCTCTCGCTCACTCAGGTCCTCGTCCTCCCTCCACCTCTCTATACCCTCTGCCCGTCTTAGCACAATGGGGTGCAGAGCCTTCAGCCGCTCTGCCCCCAAACTCTGGAACTCACTTCCACCCAATATTCGCAACATTGACTCTCTTCCCACTTTCAAAACCCAGCTCAAAACCCACCTATTCAGACTCGCTTACTCTACTTAATTTATCTCTTCTTTTATTTATAATTTTATCTGTGATTTTAATGTTTGCTGTAATTTTAATGTTTGCTCTTGCTTGTAAAGTGTCCTTGAGTGCTATGAAAGGCGCTTACAAATAAAATGTATTATTATTATTATATAAAATGGATAGGAAGCGCAGCGAAATTTGGACTCATTTCAACTTAATTGATAGTTCAACAGCACCGTGTAGACTGTGCAAGGTTAAAATATCCAATATCAAATTTTAATTTATAATTTGTTGTGTAGTAATCAAAGCTTACTTATGTTGTTTTACTGAAAATAGTTAAAAGCTTATAAATATACACAATCAGAGATTGGAACTTTTTGTTGACCTTGTTTTGAGATGGGTCTTTGTTTTTGTACTTTGTAATTTATTTTTTGTAGCACTCCATGTTTTACTCCATGTTGAGTATGTTCAGAAGAATATAAATAAAGCCATATAAATAATAAATATTTGATATACTGTGTATTTTTTACATTAGTAATTCATTTTACACATAATTTTACATGATTTTTGGTAGTAAATTAATTTAAGCAACAAAAAAACTGAGGAGCCATTTGGGAGCTTTTTAGTGAGCCGAGCCAAAAGAACCGGCTCTCTAAAAGGAGCAAGAATTCCCATCACTAATATGGAGTGCCAGGACCAGCATTTTAAACTGCTACACGTGAGCTACGACAGTGTTGTTCATGCATTTAACACTTTGCAAAAATGCCTCACATGCCTCCACATCAGGTCTCCCACTAAGGTAGAAATTTCCTTTTCACAAAATCTTGTTTCTACTGTACTTTATTTTTCTGTTTCGTTCACATTCGGGGCCGTTATGGCTGTTGCTTATGCGTGCATGTGCATGTGCATGTGCATGGGTGCGCGCCTGCATGTGTGTGTATGCGTGCACGTGCGGTAACGATCAATCGCGAAGGTTGGTTGGCTTGAAAAGTAGATCATCATGAAAAAAGGTTGGCCACCCCTTGCTTAAGATGTGATTCAAATCGAGAATGTCTTGAATGTGAGGCGGCCTTGCACTGTGCTGCCTCGTGGGAAATTATCTCCGCCCACTTTTTTTCTCATCGGGTTTTGATGTGCTTAAGTACGCTCTTGTAAAGAAAAAAAAATAGTTAAAAGTACTCCAGAGATGTCGGTTTACTGAGGGCTCCCAGCTGTGATTTTCCACTGGGACTTGGCAGCTGTTGGCAAACAAACTTTAATCATTTCTAGTGGAATGTTTGTGACAGACAGATGGGTAGAGAGACACAAGGAGGGAGCATGAGCAGTATTGCACTTGAACAGTGAGGATTAAGCACTTGATCCTATTTAGAAAAATATTTTCAAATCAATGCCTGAAAAGTGTCAGACGTTCACTTATTCAGAGAGTCATTCATGCTATTAAACACTTAAAGGATTGCATGTTGAGACGATGACACTTCTGACACAAACCCAAGATGGATTGAGAATCGCTGAGGTAATTGGCTGCGCATATGATGTTTTGACATCTTTTACTTTAGGGAATCATAAGTCCTTGGAGCATAAGAGAAATGGAAGATATCGGGCCGACGTTTTGCATCGTGGCTTCTGCATCAGCACTAATGAAGCTTTCCAGCTATCTGTAGTCATACTGTTCCCTGCAGCTCCTAAGTAACCAATGTCAAATTATTGATGCCCTATTCATTAAGTCCATGCGTCAGTGCTCCCCTCTTGGGTGGCATTTTGTATTTTCAAACCTAGCCCAAATAATTAAACGACACCTTCTGGAGCAAGAAAAGGTTTGTCAGCCATGAACACTACCAAAACATCCATCGATTGTCCACTACTTTCGGTCATGGGGGAACTGGAGGCCATACCAGCTGTTTTTGTGGAATAGGCAGCGTACATCTTGCACTCGTTGCCAGCCAATCACAGGGCACGTACAGACATTTTTTTTTTTTTTTTTTTACATTTACTCCTGCGGGAAACTTAGAAGTACAGTATTTCAACAAAAAGACAGCAGAAGTTATGGTGTTTCAGTTGCAGTGGCCCTTGTCCAACCATCTAACTTGGCCCACGTGTGCCTTATTTAAAGCCAACAGTCTCAAACAAGAAAAATGTGTGCTGTTGTTAAATCCATTTTTTTTTTTCAATCTTAGGCAGCTGGCTAAAGTAAAGCTTCTCCATTTACAACAGCACTTAGAAACAATAATCCATACTTTTGTTACAGCTCAACTGGATTACTGTAATGCATTTTTTGGGGGGGGTGGGGTCAGCCAGTCCTCCCTCATGGATTTCCAGTTGGTCCATAAAACTGCTACTCACCTACTAACTGGAGCTCATAGCATGGAGCACAAAACTCCAATTCTGTTGGGTCTGTACATTTTAGAGTTAATTTTAACTCATTTAATGGCAAAACATAAAAATATGTTTGCAAAAGACCTATCATTTAGTGCCAAAACATATACGTTTTGGTGTTTTGTTTTCATTCATTCATTCATTCATCTTCCGAACCGCTTGATCCTCACTAGGGTCGCGGGGGGTGCTGGAGCCTATCCCAGCCGTCTCAGGGCAGTAGGCGGGGGACACCCTGAATCGGTTGCCAGCCAATCGCAGGGCACACAGAGACGAACAAACATCCACGCCCACACTCATACCTAGGGACAATTTAGAGTGCTCAATCAGCCTACCATGCATGTCTTTGGAATGTGGGAGGAAACCGGAGCACCCGGAGAAAACCCACGCAAGCCCGGGGAGAACATGCAAACTCTGTGTTTTGTTTTGTTTTTTTAATTTAAAAAAATAATAATAAAGGGTTTTGCGCACCTCCTCGAGTCTGCGGGAATGATTTCAATATGATAAATCACCACTAGATGGATAAAGTGGCTTTGATCGGATCTTGGTCCACACACATTGTGAGTGGGTGTGGGGTGTGGTATGACGATCCAACGTTGTGAGATGGCGTGCAGAAGCAGTGTGGCAGTGAGAACATGGATGAATACCTGCAGCTAACTCTACAAAACAGCTTTTTCAGATTAAAAAAATAAAAAATTGACCATGTCCCATCGTCATCCTTGACGAAGACGCGCACACACACACGCAGACGAAGTTCAACGTTCATGAAAACTTCATGTATAGGTCATGCATCAGTGGAGTGTTTATCTTTCAATAAACTGTTATTTTGCAAACAAATTGACCTATGTTGTTATTTTATCGGAAAGCTTTGCAAAAAAATAACATCAGAGTGAAAGTCCTGCTTGAAATGCATCCTATCACAAAAAGCTCTTTTTCTCAGAATTGTTCTTGGAAACGAGTATTTTCTTCAAACAAACCAATGTTCAATTTCTACTTTTTTTCTGATGAAAGAAGAGGGTAAAGCTTTCTTTGGGCAGGTTCCATGCTGATACAACGAGAGAACTCAGTTTTCTGTTGGGCTTGAAAAATTATTCCAAATGGTCAAAAATGGCTGGCAATTCCAATTTGTGAAAAATGGCTTGCATTAAGTGAGTTAAGGTTCTTTTGTTTTCCAAACTTTAAATGGCCTCATTGGACCTGACCTATGTGAGCTCCTCCGCTTCTACACACCTGCCAAACACCTCAGGTCAGCAGACCAGACACGACTGCAGGAGCTGCGGACTAAGCCAAGGATTAGAGGGGATTGAGCCTTTTTCGTTGCCAGTCCCCCTCTCTGTCCATTTTTAAATTCTCAACCACCGCTGTATACAAAGTGCTGTACATGGCGCAAAAATCATACACACAACAACAAACAATAAAACAATACATTAATAACAAACGCAGTAGAAAGCACAAAGACTAAAAATCAAGTCTGAGCCATGCTGAGTCAAAAGCCAAAGAATACAAATGAGTTTTGAGACGAGCTTTAAGCAGCGAGGGGGCTTGCCAAATGTTCAGTGGGAGGTCATTCCAAAGAGGGACCAGCAAGGGAAAAGGCTCGATCCCCTCTGAGCCTCCGCTTAGTTCTTGGTACTTCTGATAATGTCTGGTCTGCAGACCTGAGATACCGGGCAGGTGTGCAGAGTCGGAGGAGCTAGGAGAGGTAAGGTGGAGCAAAGCCATTTAAAGATTTGAAAACAAATAATAGAATCTTAAAAAGAACTCTAAAATGTATCGGGAGCCAGTGAAGGGATGCCAGAGTAGGAGTGACGTTTTGGTGTTATAATTCGTCTTAAAACACATTTTTATTTTTGGGCTTTTGACTTAGCATGAGACGCTACATTATTTTGTGTTTTATGGTGTTTGCTGTTTTTATGTTATTAATTTATTGTTCTTACTGTCTTTTATTTTCACATGTCTAGTTTGGACTTCATGTACATCACTTTGTGTGCAGCGTATGCAGCCTTTAAGTAAAGTTGAGTTGAGCTGTGTTGAAAAGTGAGGACGTTGGATTAGCCTGTGAACATATTATCTTAATTAATTTATGATTTGGCTTTCTATTGATCATGTTTACCCCGATTTGGAAACATTTACAGGTGGAATATCTTGAGTCATTAATATTTCAGATGTGTGATTTAAATGTTACCTTTAATTTATTTATTTACTTACTTTTGTCAGTTAATCAAAACCACTTTGTCCAGAACTGCATTTTGCCCAACCTTCAGGGACATTGTTAAGAGGCCCATCCATAAAAACAGCACTCACTTGGCCAGAACAGCATAACTGGCCGCTGACTGGCTTTCTTGAATAGTATGGCAAGCTAATTTAATTAAAGTAAAATGTATGAAGTCGTTATCGAGTTTGTTGAGTAAAGCCTGTTGTTTTGTTGTGTCCCTGTAGCAAATATAAACCCTCTGAAAATTATTACAAATCCTGTCAATGTCTGAGGAATAATGCCTGTTATTTCCTTTGTGCTTAGAGAAAGCCATGCATGTAATAGTTCAATTAAGGGATATTAATTTGCACAAAAAAAAAGAGAAAAACATTCGCTTTACAACCTCAGTTGCACCCAAGAGGCCAAGAGGGACGAACAATTTGGTATTAAACGATGTAGAAAAGCAATAACGGCAAGCTCGGTCTGCTGAATATTTAATTCATTATTTTATTTTTTAAATGCGGTATTCATTGTAATGATGTTGGTAAATTTGTTCATTCGCAGATATGGGATATCCATTCCCGGACACTAGACAACCTCCAGTTTATTCGTAATCCACATCCATTTTTAGAATGGAGAGAAAAAAATAATATGGCTATAATATGTGTTTGTTTTCAATAAAGATTTTATGATGGCTATATTTTGAAGCTGCAACTAAATAATTAGATTTACCTTTCATGTTCTGTATGAGGGCAGCAGAGTGGTCACTGATTAGCACCCCGGCGCTACAATGCGGAGGTACAGGGTTTGGCCTTCCTGTGTGGAGTTTGCAAGTTCTCCCTGTGCCTGGATGGGTTTTCTCCGGGTACTCTGGTTTCCTCCCACATTCCAAAAACATGCGTCACAGGTGAATGGAACACTCTAAATGGTCCTTAGGTGTGATTGTGGGGGTGAATGCTTGTTCGTCTCTGTGTGTCCTCCGATTGGCTGGCAACCACTTCTGGGTGCACCACGCCTATTGCCCGAAGACAAATGGGATAGGTTCCAGCATGCCCCACGGCCGTTGTGAGGATGAGAGGATTAGAAAATGGATGAATGGATTGATGTTCTGCGTGACAACATTTGTTTTGAAAATACACTAACTTGAAACTCAAACTGCATCACCGACAGCATGATTGTGTGGAATGTTGGATTTTCCATTGTATCTGGGCGTGACCATGGCTTGTTGATAAAAACTAGGGAAGCAGAGGGGACTACAACGTGTTTTGAATGTTTGCGCACACACGTTACAGACGGTCCTAGGGTAACGCGGAACTGCCAATAGCTGGTTACTATCGCGACTGATGAGAGCGCTCTGGCAAACTGCTGTGCTCTAATGGCCGCCAGGGGTTCAACCTAATTCAGCATATTAAACACCCTTTCAGTTAAACGCCCGAGCAACTAATTACACTGGCATTTGCATCTGCGATATTGAAGCAGTCAGGGCTGCTGTGCAGCGACAATAATAAACATCAGACGCAGTCTCTGTTACCACCACGTCTCGCTGTTGCGATTGCAAAGATCCTATATGTGGATCTATATGTGGCTCAGGGTCGATTCTAGGATTAGAGCAGTGGTTCTTAACCTTGTTAGAGGTACCGAACCCAACCAGTTCATATGCACATTCACCGAACCCTTCATTAGTGAAAAATAAAAATATGAGGGTTTTTTTTTAGGGGGGGTACAAATTCGAGACAAAAAAAATGCATGTATTAAAATTTAAAATTAAATAAAATCCAGGACATAAATCTTAAGTTTTTTTTAAGTGTGCACAAAATGAAACAGTCAGTGATGGCCAAGCAGGTGTGTCATAACTAATTGACATGTTGTGTCTTAACCCTCTGTTGTGTCTTAACCTCCATGGCAGAGGCTCCGTCAAATCCCTGAGACCGATTCACCGAACCCCTGGACCTATACCAGCCGTCTTCGGGCAGTAGGCAGGGGACATCCTGAAACGGTTGCCAGCCAATCGCAGGGCACACACAGACGAATCACCATCCACGCTCACACTCACACCTAAGGACAATTTAGAGTGTCCAATCAGCCTGCCATGCATGTTTTTGGAATATGGGAGGATACCGGAGGACCCAGAGAAAACCCACGCATGCCTGGGAGAACATGCAAACTCCACACAGGGAAGCAGGAGCTGGAATTGATCCCGGTAACTCTGTACTGTGAGGTCGACGTGCTAACTACACTGGACCACCGGGCAGCCCTGCTTTAATATTACCAATATAAATATGGCATACATTTGTTTCTCTCTTTCCAATGAAAAATTACAGTGGAAGGCTGTCTACCTGTTATGTTTCCTAGCTTGAAGAAAAAAAACTGTCACATGGGCAGGTTAAAACATGGGAAAACTCACTTGCACTCTGGCGCGTTGACAAGGTTACAGACAGCTTTCTCTGCTGGGCGCTGCTGTAAAGCAGGGGTGGGACGGGTAAAGTTGTTCTCACCATATTTCAAGCAAAATGTACTATATTTCTCTTTATAAATCCAGTCCTTTAACTGGATTTTGACTGATCTTGAAAGGTGCTCTGTGGCTATATAAACATGGAACCTACCAAAACAAAGATTTGAACTCTTTTTTCAGCAGAAAAAGTGTGTTTCTATCTTTTCCCATTCTTTAGAAATCAGCATTAGAAAATACCTAAGTTTAATTTTTTTTAAAATCCAGTTTCTGAGGGGAAAAAAAATGACAATTAGCTTTTTGTAAAATGCATGCATTTCAAGCATAATGGACTACAGTACATGTATGCACGATTTCTTCATTTGGGCTACAGAGGTGTGCTAACTTCTGGGTGCTAGTCTAATGCACAGCGATTGTATAAAACTCTTTAAAATATGTCTGCTGAAATGATGTACAGTCAAACCTCGGTTTTCAAACGTCTCGGTTCTCGACCAATTCATTTTTTGACCAAAAATGTTGCATTTTTTATGCCTTGGATGCCGAACAAACTTCGGTTCTCGAACAAACTGAGTGCACTTGAATGCACCACTTGACTCCTCTCGCCTTCCTTACACGAGGAAGTGATGCTTCCTCGGGTAGACGAGGAAGTGATGCTTCCTCGTGTCACTTTCCATTGTGAGCAGACGTGTTCAATAAACTTTTTTTTTTTTTTTAAAGAGCGTGGTTTCGGTTTTTGAACAATTCGGTTTTCGAACAGCCTTCTGGAACGGATTATGGACGAAAAACGAGGTTTGACTGTATTATCTTATTTTCTGCCCCAGTTATCCAAGTCGTGGCAAAGCGACCAAAGCATCTTATCGTACATGTGCATGCTAGCTTAACATTCTCAGTCCAACTTTGCTTAGAGTGCACAAAAACAACCACAAAATAAAAGATGTCTTTTTTAAATCACGTTCTATAATCGAGATGTAACAAATTTGAGCTTATGAAAACATAAAAGAGAAGTTCAGGCTGGTTGGTCAAGTGTCTTGAAATTGTTCAGAAGCTAAGTTAGTTCATCAAATGACAAATGATATTTCCTGTTGAAATGCAGGAACCTCACTAAGTGTTGATACCTGTTCCTTGGTATCATTCTAAAAACAGGGTTTGTCTGTTAATGATCCACGGACCAGTGCATCGCAGCGTTTTTTTTTGTTGTTGTTTTTTTTTTTAAACAAATCCCATGATGAAGCTTAGGCCAAAGAATCATATCAGCTCAGCAAAAGAAACTGGTCTTCATCGAAAAAAATTGTGACGGAGTAGACCGCTTAGGTTGGCTTCTAAAGAAATTGTCTGCGAAGCGGTTCGTAACATCCGCAGTGTGCTGGAGCAGCTCATCTGTTATGAACAGCTGCAGGAAGTCAGCTAGCCCTTCAGACTCCAGCTGTGCGGCAGCATTCAGTGGCCCAGGAGTTGCAGTAAAGGGGTTATTCTTTGGCTGCCATCTCAAATGATCCCCACCCCTTCCAGATGCACGACCCCTAAATTATTGAAATCTAAAAAAATGCAAATCCAGCTAAGTATGCTCTATTTGCATTGTCCAATCTTTCCTTATAACAGAATTTCCTTATGTGGGAAACGACGAAGGTACATGTCCTTTATGAACATGCAAGTATTTGAACAAAATACATGTACAACAATACAAGCAATAAAATCCAAAAATATATGGTCCAAAAACTGCTTATAATACAAAAACTGCAGCATAGTACAGTTGTATGAAAAAAATACAGTACAATAAGATGCGTCACAAAATGAGGACTATTTGCTACAAAATGAGACTAGTAACTGACTTGGAAGCTTTTCTTTCCACTCACTCACTGTCTCTAACTTGACCTCCCCTCGATCACCACACAAGACAGCATTGCTCAGCTGATGTCGTGCAACAAACTTTTGAAGCCAGCCATGGGACGCTTCGAAGTCCCCGATGCCCATAGTTGATGGAAATCGCCTTCACTCTAATTAACGGTCCAGTTAGCGGAAGTTTTTTTAGCATGATAACAGGTAAAGCATTCCAGGAAATGTTTGTTTCCTTGACTGTACGTCGAGCCATAAGCATTTTACTCTGAGCAGGTAATCGGATGCATCCCACTCTCTCCTCCACGGTCTTTACCGTTTCTCTTCGTTTGGATGCCATGATCTACAGGGCGTAAATGTAAATGAATGAAATAGACAATCGTTCGTGATTCCATTTTGGATGTATAACGCAACGACAGCCACCGTTGTAGCTTCTATTCTATATGCCTTATAATCTCGTGCGGCCTATATATGAAAACTGTTTTAGAATAGGCCATTCCTTTAAGGTGCACCTTATAATCCGAAGCGCCTTACAGTGCAGGAAAATACAGTGAATAAAATAGTCAAAGAATAAAAATGAAAATAATACAGCGACATCGGCAGCCATATTGCGGAAAGACAGGTTGCTTTATGTTGATGCGCGAGACACAAGGTTTCCTTGTATTTCGAACATCTCTTGTCATTCTGCAAGCCGCAGTCATCCACATGGAGAAGGCTGCGAAAATCATAAGTGGCCTTGTGCTCCTTGATGGTCCGGTAGTTGATGGGACATGTGGGATGTCGTCCACTGTTGCTGAGCAAATAAAGAAAGTATCTTTTTCCCCCGCTATTTAAACAAGTATTGCCCCGCCTCTTCTCTGATACATGTGGCACGAGGGACACGCAAGTGCACGACAATCAAATTTGCGTGAGGTACACCATAGTTCATTTCGCATCCGGTGCGAACGTAACATATGTTCTAATATATTTGTTTGGGTGTTTTTCTAGACAAAATAAAAATCCATATGAGACTTTTTTTAAGGCACCAGATTGATAAGAAATATCGTTAAGAGTAGTAGTGTTGTTAAAATCTTATCATTACCCATGCCTACATGGCACAGGCTGCTGAATTCCCAAGGAAAGCTTGTGATTGCACGAAAATGTGCCAGTTTTTACGCCTGAGCACTCGTGCGCCGTCAATAATTATAGAGCCAAGGGAAAAAAGAGGCAAATGTACACCAAAAACTGTATGGGAGGTGCAGATGATGAGGAAAAATAAAAACAGCATCTCACATTTACATAGCAGTTGAAAAAGTGATCTTTAATTAATCTGACATAAAATAATGTTTTGGCAGAGCCTTCATCAGATCCTTTTTCTCTAGGGCAGCACAGTGTAGGAGTGGTGAGCACATCCGCCTTACAGTGCAGAGGTCATGAGTTCGATTCCAGCCTGTGTCCTTCACGAGTTTGCATGTTCTCCCAGTGCCTGCGTGGGTTTTCTCCGGGTGCTGCAGTTTTGCTCCCACATTCCAAAAACATTCATGGCAGGCTGATTGAACACTTGAGATATATATATATATATATATATATATATATATATATATATATATATAGAGAGAGAGAGAGAGAGAGAGAGAGAGAGAGAGAGAGAGAGAGAGAGAGAGAGAGAGAGAGAGAGAGAGAATAGGCTCTTTCTGGACTGAGTGGGGCTTCCAGAGTGATTGGTACCACCCACTCTATACCGCCACCTGGGCTGATCCACTCCACATTGTGTTTCAAGCAAAAAGGGGGAAAAAAAAAGATCTGATGAAGGCAACGTTATCTTATGTGAAATGAGAGATGAGTTTTCATCTGCTATGTGAGTGGGCGATGCTGCTTTTTGAATTTTTATAAATATGTAGCCCTCCCTCACATCTCACACTTTTGTTAGTAAATGTTAAGTAAGATAAATCAGTCCTTCAGTGAATATGTTCCAAACGGAATACAGTCCAAAGAGTCAGCACTTACTCCTTTCCTGAGTTTTACTTCTAAAGTTACCGGTAGTTGGCTGCGTTCGAAGGGCAAACCTTATGACTGTACACCCGTTGGCGTTCAACTACTGTATACGTGTTATGAAAATGTGGAAAAAATATTGGGGCAAGTGGCGTCTCTCTGCCTGCATAGAAATCATTTTGCCAAATAATACCAATTTTTAATAAATGTACTCTAATCTAAGTGGTTTTGTTATTTTTGGCATTTGACTCAGCATGGCTGAGATTTGTTCTTGGTTTTGCTGTTCGGTGCTTTCTACCGTCTGTGTTACCGATTTGCTTTACTGTTTGTTGTATATGTTTTTTGGGGTTTTTTTTCCAAGATGGCGCCCGTGTAGGCAGCCGTCGGCAAGTGCTCTTCAAGAGCCTTGCTTTTTTTGTTCTTTTTTGTAGTTTTTGTCTTTTGTTTTGTCACATGTTTGTTGTTTCGTCGTGTGGACTTGATGTGGACTGTTTTCAGCGTTTTTGTACGACATTCGTCAAGGAGAAGAATCTGTGCTTGGTGGTGGCGCCTTCTCGGCAGCACTCCTGTACCAGCACAGATTTTGATTTGGAGGAATGTCGGCGCCATTGACTGTTGGTGCTGGACAGCCTCGGGGCGCTTGTATTTTGCGCCTGTAATGGGCCGCATTTTTCACGGCCCCGCTTTGTTCGGTGGAGACGTCGGCGCTGTTGGACAGTCTGCGTTGGTGCGGCTGGATGGATAACTGCTGAAGTTGAGGATGAGGAGAGAGGAGCGTTGGCTTCTGCGCCGATGCGTATTTGGAACTGAGAGTCACCGCTTGGAATTGGAATGGATTTACATGGGACAGGAGAAGTGAACCAATCTCTTTTTTCGTCAATGGATGCTACAGCTTCTTGTTGACTTTGAAACTTAGCTTGTAGCCGACGTGTGCACATTTTGAACATGACGTCTCTGATCCACTGGTGAAAGGACACTTTGATTCTCTCCTCTTTCATCTCAAACTGCTTTAACAACAAAGCGTATGAGGGAAAAGTGGTTAGGACTGCACGACTGTCCGGGTTTTATGTCATGTGTTGTGTTCATTATTTTACTTTTTACTTTTTGTTCGTGTTTTATGTTGTGTGTTGTTTATTATTTTACTTTATGTTAACTGCTTTGTTAAGCGCTTTGTTACAGCTGTCGCTGTTGTGAAAGCGCTATATAAATCAGCATGTATTGTATTGTATTGTATGTTAATTGCTCCATGTACAGCACTTTGTATGCAGCGATGGCTGTTTAACAATAATATTTCAAATGTAATCGAAAGATTAAAGTAGCCCGCATTATAATATGAATAAACACTATTGAGAACAATATATTGTATATGTTGGGGTTTTTGACATTTGGCGGGCGGCCCGGTAGTCGAGTGGCTAGCACATCGACTTCACAGTGCAGAGGTATCACAGTGTTCTCCCCATGCTTTGCTCCGGGTCCTCCGGTTTCCTCCCACATTCCAGAAACATGCATGGCAGGCTGATTGCACACTCCAAATTGTCCCTGGGTGTGAGTGTGAGTGAAATTGGTTGTTTGTTTCTGTGTGCCCTGTGATTGGCTGGCAACCGATTCAGGGTGTCCCCTGCCTACTGTCCGAAGACAGCTGGTATAGGCTCCAGCACCCCCCGCGACCCTGGTGAGGATGAAGCGGTTCAGAAAATGAATAAATGAATGAATGACATTTGGTTTTGTTCCTTCATGTGCCCTTTTTGTCTCCACCTGTTCTCGTCATATGGGTCCCCTGTGTTTAACCAATCAGCTCCCTTAACCCTTTGTCTTGTGCAGGTGTTTCTCGTTGTCTCGTCACTTTGCTTGTCTTTAGTTCCCTGCCATTTTGTCAGTCTCGGTTGGCTCATCGTTTACCTGTGTGTGCGCCTGTCATGTGGTTGTTCCTGTCAAAAGGTTTTGTTACTTTGGTTTACTGTGGTTTTCAGGACTTGTTTGTTTCTCCAGTGTACCCAACAAGTAATTTTTGCTCATATATTTTGCTCAGTCCACTCTGCTCCTCCTGCCTCCCTGCTTTTTGGGGACCTCCACCGACCACCATGCAACCATGACAGTATATTTTATTACTCACTACGAAAAATTTTAAAAATGTTACTCTTGAATAATAGCACAATGGGTAATATATTTGAATGAAAGGATGCTTATGGATATTATGAGGTATACAAGGAAGTAAGACTATGTGGGTACAGCCAATGTCAGGCACTAAAAAAAAAAAACTGTGTTAAAGAAATTTATGGCATAGTGTGGACAATAAAAAGAACGTTAACACATCACTCCGATTAATATGTTTTGCTTCTACAAACCCACAAAAAGCCCGGAAGGTTAAATGTGTACACTCAGAAAATAGAAATCATTTTATGACTTTGTCGTTAAATCAGTGCGCCAACACTTCTCCATAAACCTGCATTGGTGGTGCACAAAACACACCCAGTGGCAAAAAAATGTCATTTGCTCCCTGATCAAATGTGGTATTTCTGAGCGGGTCAGAGTATTTCCCTTGTGAGAGGTACGAATATCAATTATTGAATAACGTGAAATATGAATCTTATAATGTGATGATGCATACTCTGACTATTGACTAATTATTGAAATGTGCATGACGAGCATGTGCAAGATCATATTTGATTACGTATTGAATATTAGTATGAATGGGTATATATTTTTGAAAGCATACATTTTTTTAATGCACACATTCGTGTAAAGAATGTAAAATGATGCTTGTAGCTTTTGATTTAGTGTGTTTAATCTCACTTGGGCAACCTTGCTAACATTTGCAGCTCTATTGGCAGTTCATCTCTGCACCTCTCTCTAATTCTGGCGGTGAGATTACTTCATTACATTGACCTGTGCTGTGACATTGCTTTTTATTGCACTCTGATAATCATTTTCATGTCCTCATTTACGACTTCAAGAGTGGACTCAATGAAACTTGGCAGAAAGTTTGGACAGTGACTCAAGTACCTCTGGAGGAACCTCTCAGGTTGAACAAAATCTGCCTCTGGCTTGCGAGCTTCAACCTCCAGTTTAAAAATAAATAGCCTGAGAGAAAATTCTCACGTTCGATAGACCTGGTATATTGGCTCATTCACCAGTTTCACTCACCAGTCATCAGTTCCCACTCAGGAACGGTTTGAATTTGACTCTGAACGGCCATCTGTCTCTATAGGAGCCATGTGTGATGACTGGCAAGCTGCCCAGGGTGTAATTGCTTGTAGTAAAGTGGGATTGGCTCAGGCACCCCACAGCCATGAACAAATTAAGCAGTATTAAAAAAAATGGATGGATGACAATAATGTGTTCCAGGATCAAAATGTTACCATCGATAAACCATTGACAACGGTGCAGCTATTGTTTTTCAGTGACATTGAACATTCTTTTAAATCACAGAACTGTAAAAGAGTCACTGGAATGTTCTGTTCAAACCGAACGTGAATTGAGCCATTCTGGTGACATGATTACATATGCCAATGCAGTTCATGCGAATCAGTGACGGATGGCGCAGGTGACAAATCTGATGCGAGACGGGTGGGGGTGAGCAAGCGAAAATGTGCTTCAATTCCCTCGAGTTGGGAAATATGAATTGCGATGACGATGAGAATGTACTTTCTATGTCTATCACACACACAGCAGACACTGCACATGAACCACATCACCACATTGTAGTTATGGTTTTCACTCAACGAGCCATTATGTCTGAAACCAAACAAATATACGATTTAATATATCGCTTCATATGTTTACAAAAAACACACTAAATAGATGGAAAACTTTTGAAATTATAAGTCACTGTAAAAAGTTTGTTCAACCAGTTGTGTCATTAGCCCTATTTTAGGGGTGGTTGTTTTAAACAAATATGTCTTCGATTTACACGTTTTTTCAGATCCGCAAATATATCCGCTATTTACACGTGCTTTTTGAATGTTTTGTGTGCATTTATCATGACTTTATAATTGTGAAATACTTCTGCTTGTGAATTGTTGAATGTGCGTTCGTGGACTTTTTTTGTGACGCACGTCAAGATAGTCACAAACACGTATAGAACATTCACGTGTGCCATCCACGAGGCGGCAGTGTTTCTATCTCTTGAAAGGAAATGTGTCGTCTCCCATTTTTTTCTTAAAAATTGGAAATGGAAAAATAGAAAATGATACTTTCGCTGATCTTCTGTTGGGTGTTTGTTTAACACAAGTCGTGAAACGAAATACAACCATAATTTGTTTCCCTCAAGCTCATATCATGGTCTTGATCTCTTTGTGTTTTGTTTTCAGCTCCAGCTGGAGTGGGGGGTGTTCGTGGCAGTGGCGCAGCTGTCACGTATTGTAATCAATGTCAGTGGCTACTTAAAGACTACCATGTCAACAACCCAATGTCGGATTATTCACCTTGCTCACGACTCTCGTACCAAGTGCAATTCTCCAGACACTCATGATTTTTGTTCTCCGTTTTTGTCCAAGTCTTTATTCATTATTGATTCTTGTGGTTAGTAGTTCATAAGCCCTGTTCACACGGGCAGATTTGTTTAGGCACTGCTCCGGAGTATTTTGTTGCGATATAAATTTGCACCAGAACAAATTTTGTGGAGCGTTCACAAGTACAAAGCCGCTGAGCGTAACAGCATCGGCACAGCTACACTTGCTTTCACACGGGCAGGTCCTGTTGCGGAACAAAACGACAGGAATGCGGAAGTAAAACATGCGCATGCGTAAAGAAAGAAGAAGGCGGGGAAAAGGAAGTACCATTTCCCCTCCTTCTTTGTGACAAAATGGCTTCTTCTCCGGAGAAATCAACGATGTGGTCGATAATCAGACGCCGCAGGAGAGAGAAAAGACCCGCCATGTTTTGAAGCGCCAAAATACCCAGGATGCATGTTGGCAAGTACCGGATGGACTCCTCTGCTGTGGTGGTTTAAATTTGATCCAAACAATCTGTTTTCGGGCACTAAGCCGAACAATAATGCACGTATGAACGCTCGAGGGGAGCAGTTGAGGAGTAAGTCCGAAATAAATCTGCCCGTGGGACGGCCCTATAGTCTTATTCATAATGTTATTTTTATATTTTCTCATGATTGGATTTTCTTGTCCTTCTTGGCAAGCTGTTTACGTTGTTTTGTTATTCCTTGCCTTTTGCAAGCACTTTTAGTTATTCACAATTATCATGGCGCTGTGTACCAGAGATCTCATTTGTAATTTCTTGCACCTTTTTTGTGAATACATTTTTGGGATCCACTCCTATCTGGATTATTCCAGGTCGTAAGAGCTTGCTTGGTTCTCTTTTCCTCTTTTTTGTGAGAGTCCGAAACCTGAATCCAGTCCCAAACACAGCTAACTACTTTAGACTGAAACTCCACAGGCATCAAAATCAGAACTTGTGATGTTTGTGGTTATTTATGTTGCGGCCATTCGTGGGCACACTGGTTGCTAATTCAATCACGGCAATCAACCACAATTATATGAATACGTGTACAGGTCAATATTACGCTGAAAAGTGAGCATTACTTTCAACCTCAAATTGGGTTTTTCCCATTAATCAAGGGGAGCACCAATGAATTAATGAAATATGGGTTGTGGGATCAGCTTCAGGTTGCCTGGGACAGAGGGTTTTTTTTGTGTGTGTGTGACAATTGCGGATATTTGTGAATCTGAAAAACGCATGTACATTTCTGATGTATTTGTTCGACTTTGGTCACAAGCCTAAGGTCGTGACCAAAAGTACAACATCCCGGATACAAGCGGCCTAAATGCATTTCCTCTGCAGGGCTCTCACTTCGAGATGGGGTGAGAAGCTCAGGAAGGACTCAGTCGAGCCACTGTTCTTCCACATTGAGAGGAGTCAGATGAGGTGGCTCGGGCATCTGATTAGGATGCTTTCTGGACACCTCCCTGGTGAAGTATTCCAGGCACGTTCCACTGGCCGAAGATGACGTGGGACACGCTGGAGAGACTGTTTACTTTACATCAGTCTTGGGAAACTGGAGGGCTATGGACCAGTTGCACACTACAACCTCAATGTACCCCACCTCTTGTCAGGAGTCAGCTCGGATAGACTCCAGCACACCTGTAATTGCAATCTGTATAGGCAGTTTAGAATATGGATGGATGGACAGATGGGTACATCAGATTGACTGCACTAGTCCATGGCATACAGTACTTCACGTTTCTCACTGCGACCCTGAACGGCAGTTAACAAAATGGATGGGTGGACATGTTTTTTCATTAAAATAAATAGTCAAAACTCTATGTTGGTGCATCATTTCAATATGGCTCATAGTGTGTTGTGTGTGTGTGGCCCTTGCAATAGCAATTCAAGTTGCCAATGCCTGTTTGAGTGGCATTCTAGCTCTAGACCTCATTTGTCTATACAGCATTGCTATTGTCAGTGCTGCGCAAAACATGGTTGGAGCCCGAAGCAAACACAAACAGGCAGAGCAAGTTTAAAGAATTTAAGAATTTATTAAACAAAAAAAAGCATGTGAGCGTCAACTATAAATAACAAATTGCGGCGTGGCAAAGGTCAACGTGGAAACAAATAACAATAACACTAACTGAGAGCAATAGACTGAGAGCCAGAGGAGAATGACATTGGAGCTAATGGAGAAAACCAAAAACAACTCAAAATTACAACAAAAGTAAGTGGAACAAGAAGAGACCAGACCGTCTAAGTAGTACTTACAAATAAACAGAAGACAATTACAAAAATACTGGCAAGGCAAAACTAACAAAGAGCACGAGTGTGAAACAAACTCGCAATGTCAACGAGAACAAACACGGTTCAATATCTCAGAACCATTCTCCTTTCTCTCAAGCACCTAAATACCCCGCCAGCAGGGGCAACACAGGAGACTCGTCCCACCATCACACTCCAAGGATGTGCAGTTCAGTAGAAAAACACAACAGCCCTGAGAAACACAGACCAGGCTGTGACAGCTAAACTCCAAAAGCATGTGTTAATTAAATTGCACATTAATCGCAAATTAATTGGTTCTGGCAGTAATTTCTTAACTAGAAAAATGTGTAAGTAGAGACGCGTTTTCCATGTAAACGCCCTAATTCGTTCATAGTCCCCCTCAATTCAGACATAAATGTTTCCTAAAGCATAAAAATGCATTAAAATATGGAACAAATACATGTTACAATTTGATTATTGCACAATAAATGAGAGTTGTGCATAATGTAAAAAAACAAAAAGATAGAATAAAGAATAAAACGATGGTCATTTAACTTTTAACTGTGTCCTCAACTTTTTTTGCCCTCTTTAGTCCATGTTCTCTCTCAAAAGTGACTTGATAGCCAATGGCATAGCATCTATAATTATGTTGCATTCAGGAAATTCGGAGCTGCGAGTTGCAGGCCATACTCTAATTTTACCTTTCATATCTTGAAATTTATTTCGGAACAAAAGGCAATATTTTCCCGTTGAGACGTTTCATAACTTGAACATTTCGTATGAAGAGATGTTTGAAAGTAGAGGTACCACTGAAATGTACCCAAGAACAATGGTTGTCAGTTTGGTTTATGGTTCTGTTTTTGAATGTGTACTTGATTTTACCTGGCGAATAGCAAACATATCCAGAGTGATGTTTTTTTTTAGCTGCCTTTCTGCCAATCTTCTCCCCCGCCATCATCCATCCTTTAAATTCATCCAGCATCCCAGTGACTGAAGTATGAGGTAAGCAGTCTGTTCTCGAGTGGGCCCATCCTCCTTTTAACAGCCCTCACGGCCTCCGTTTGACACACCCTGACGTCCTTCAAGGTCTTCCTGTCCTCCCCTCCTGTAGTGCAGCTTCTCACTTTTATTTCAGTTTTGACACATTTGCCACTTAGTTCATTTCACTGATTTGGTGCACTTGATTTAACATTCTGACTGTTTTGTATGCCGTATGCTCCAAGTGGCCTTGATAAATACCCTTCCAGTTTATACTCTGTATATGACAAACTTTTCATCCTGGGAAAGATGATGAAATGGGATCTGATTTGTTTTATACGATTATTATTTCATTTTAAGATGCTAATCCATGCCAAGCTATTATGTTCACATCGGCATCATGAAAAAGATTCTCATTTTGCTCCTCCTTTTTTTATGCACATTCAGGGATTCTTATCATGAGTATTGGGTTTGCTTTATCACTAAAATCTAATCCAGTCATGTAGATCAAAAAGACATAGAGAAGAAATATGAAATTGCAATGCGTGTTGTCCACTGTCAAATCACCATCCTCATCTTAAGAACAAAATGCAAATGTATGTAAAAGGTCAAATGAGTGATCCGTGAAGGTGAAAATGTTACTGCTTCTCCAAAATGCTATTTTCTCCACCATTTTACATTGAATATGCTGTATAAAATGAATGCATTTCCAACATCCCATTTCCAACTCTCCTGGCGCCCTGCAGTATCTCAATTCATGGAGCTCTATCACCACCCAGTGTTTTGTTGCTGACTTGCATCTGAGTTACACATTGCAATCGCAGTAAATATTCATTTATCATGAATTTATCATCTGAGCGGGAGCACTTAACCTCCTACCAGAAATAAATCTGTGGATCATCAAGGTATCAACATGAGAGGTGGAGGAGCTGCAGGTGAAAAAGATGATTTTTACAATAGAATTGATGAGATTCACAGTGAGGGCACGTCTCGACTACTGATTGGTATACAAGAACGACAGTCAGCCTTTATTTGGTGTCATGTAATTCCTGGGTAAAGTGGAGACTCACATAGCAGCTGCGGGATTAGGGCAAACACTCCTCAAAAAGAGACTGGCCATGCCATTTGACGATGCCATGATCCGACTCTCTCTGCGTGTAACAAGATAAGTTGATTGCTCCACGCCATCCTTTACATTTAGAACAATAACAATCTGTGTATGTGTGTGTATATATATATATATATATATATATATATATATATATATATATATATATATATATACAGAGAAACACGAGAAACTCGAGAAATACCAAGGGCTCAGAGAGGAGCTGGAGAGAGCCTGGAAGGTAAAGGTGACAGTCGTGCCTGTGGTGGTCGGAGCACTCGGGGCAGTGACCTCCAAATTAGATGAGTGGTTGCAACAGATCCGGGAACAACATCAGACATCTCAGTCCAGAAATGTGCAGTGCTGGGAACAGCAAGGATACTGCGCAGAACCCTCAAGCTTCCTGGCCTCTGGTAGAGGACCCGAGCTGAATGGGGACGGACACCACCCAAGGGGTGAGATGAGGATTTTATATATATATATATATATATATATATATATATATATATATTTCAGATGGACACAGTTCAACAGTGATTTCTTTGGAGTTTGATGCAGCAATAAAAAAATAAAAAATAAAAATAGAAAGAACAAATCACTATTGTGAATGAGAAGAAATATGGGTCAAGTGTGAGAAGGGGACTGTGCAATACTGTGCCTCGGTGCCCTCATTTCACATTTGTAGTCTACAGGTAGGGTCCCAGAATGGAATTTATTTTCCCTCTAGGCCTGCAGCCAATAATTTAGCATGGGTGTATGCAGTATGAATAGGTTTAGCAATTGATTAATTTATTGCTAAGTATTCAGTATATTGCGTGATTGCTGATTGATCACGTCTTTGAAGCTAAATGGAGTGAAGTACTTCTGCAATCGGTGGGGCGTTTTGCAATCATTTCTTCGGTCTCAACTTGTTTGTGGCATTAAAAAAAGAAGTACATGACTTAGCCTGTAGGAAGTTAGGCGACAAATACACTGAAATCAAAAGAAAAAGTTTCTAGATTGCAGAAGAAATGTCTCCACTCAACTGAAAAATAAAACGTACATAAGTCGCAAAAACATTATCCCCTATAGCGAGTCGCAGATATGCGTTCAAATGTTACGCCATGTGTGGCGTGTGTGTAAATATTCTTTAATGCGGTCAAGATTTTCATGCAAGGAATGGTGTAAACATGTTTTGTCTGCATTTGGTGGGAGTCCTATTTTGTTAAACATCTCACAACAAATCTCGAGATATGTATTCATTAAAAAAAAAAAAGATGGCAAGATACCCGACACTCGGGACATATACATATAATGCTTGACAGAAAGAAATTGGTAACCTTGAAAAGAATGAAGATTTTTTTTATTCGACTCACACTTTGTTTATGGATTATAAAGGGCTCTTTCATTTTCCTTGAAGAATCATTCACTCTTTTGCAGCGATCTGGATCTTGTCTCTGCGGTCATCCTTCCAGTCTCTTTTTTGGAGTACTTTTTCCAGTCCCTTGTGTCACATACACAGACTCCTGTGAATTTTGTTTTTCTCTATAGCCAATCAAATCTGTTGTGACATTTTCGTCACTGGCCTGTTTTTAGATTCTCCTGCTCCTGCTCATTCTGATTGTCAGTCTCTTCTGCGCCACCTCCAAAAGCGCACAGTTTGTGGCCACCCTATCTCCTGACCCCAGAGGCAGTGTGCATCGACTTTCATTCTTGTTCACCCATCACTGCAGTCAATACCTTCCGATGTTTCTAATACCCTCGATGTGGCCCTGTCGTTTACAAGAGCCTCGATAATCTGGAAAGATCAGCCAAATTGGACAGTTAGGCGTACTGTAAATTAGAACTCATGCTATGTAAAGCACTTGTCTGGTGACTTTTGGGGGGGAGAGCAATTGGAAGTGGGCTCTAGAAAAAAAACTAATATTGCCAAACTGACAGGTGCGAAGCCAGCACATCATTTTAGGCGTACATCAGACTTGATTTACATTCATGTTTAATACGTTGGTTCTGTCCATTGCACCTAGTAGCCTAATAACAGCTTCTACTGTACTCTTCAACAATGATTTGTGTCAGGGAGTATTTTAGCATTCATTGAAGAGTATTTTTAGGTCGGAGGTCACTGATTTTGGATAAGAGAGTGCTTCATGCTAATTCATCCCAGAGTTGTTTGATGGAATTGAGGTCAGGCATTTATGCCGCTTCAGTTCTTGAACACCAAATGCAGTGAAAAGAATGTATTGACTTAGAAGCTGTGTACAGTATATCCATGTGGTCAGTGACTACCCAAAGCAGAAAATCTTACTATTATTAGAATAGCAAAAGTACTGTATTTTCATAATTGTTATTAAGTTGTAGGCTGGCAGCTCAGTTGATAGCAGCACCCTCATTCAGTTGTTGTGAATTGTATTACCAATTAAATAACTGGTTCTTGTTGTTGTTGGTAGCGGTTGTGTGTGTGTCTGTTTGTGAGCAATTAGTTTTTATTTCCAAGGTCAAGGTGGAGGAGAACTTTATTATCCCTGACGGGGAATTTGTTTTCCAGCCGGTGGTATCACACAGCCATTAAACAAAGTAAAACAACAATAAATGAAAAAGAAATCAAAACACAATAAACAGAGTCCTATATACGCAATAAATCCTGGGAATATGGCACACAACAGTGACTGTGTATTGTTGAGAAAAGCAGTGACAAAGGAACCGATTGAATTCCTGAAGCGATGAGTCCATGAAATGTTCGGCCAAAGGAGCACATTCAACCTTCTGGAAATGTTGCCATTTACACATGTGGCATGAGAATAAAAATAGAGGGGATTAAGTCAAGAATGGCCAATGTCCAACCAAAGTTTCTAAATGATAATGTCTCAAATACCGTATCTATGATTACAACATATAGTGTACTGTATATCTACAATACACTGGAGTGCACATAGGTGTTGCGCTTGCCCGCATGCATGTTGAAAATATTCATATGCGTGCCAGATTTTACTCTACGGAAGCGTGTAGCTCCCAATGTGGAGTAAAAATATTTAGACTGGCAAATATGTTTAAATGTTCTCGCAAATACGTTCAAACACACTTGCAAATACATTCAAACATATTCGCAAATACGTTCGAACATATTCACAAATACGTTCGAACGTACTTGTAGGCTAAATGATACAACCGTTCCATTTTTCCCATCATGCCACCAGGTATTGACTTGCACATGCATGATGGGAAAAATGTTAAAACCATAAAATTAAGAAGAATCAATTTTAACGTCATTTTCGACCGGATTGGTATTGGCATAATTAGAAAAGATTTACATTTGGGGTTTTTTAACATCACACATGCTAACGTGTAGGAAATGTTAGATTATACCAGTTTATGCCCTACTATCTTTCGAACAGGGATTACAATTTGCCGGAGTCTCAATGATTAAATGTGCAGTAACATATTTTTGTCGGTCTTTGGGCTCATTCATGCAACATGTAGCTGTATTTTTCCTCATAATAGCTGAACGCTTGACAACATTGCAAGGATTGCAGTTTAATTGGTAATACAATGATTTGCAAATCACGTTCAACCTATCTTTAATTGAATGCACTACAGAGACATATTTAATGTTCAAACCGCTAAACTTTATTTTTTTCGCCAATAATCATTAACTTGGAATTTTATGGCTGTGCCATGTTCTAGAAAAGCTGGGAGAAGGTCATGTTTACCATGATGTTACATCACCTTTGTTTTCACAAAATTCAATAATAGTTTGGGAAACAAGGACACCAATTGTTGAAGCTTTGTAAGTGCAATTCTTTCCCATTCTTACTTGATGAACATCTTCAGTTGTTCAACAGTCCAGGGTCTCTGTGGTTGTATTCGACGCTTCATAATGTGACATGCATTTTCAATGGGAGACAGGTCTGGACTGCAGGCAGGCCAGTCGAGTAGCCACACGCTTTTACTATGAAGACACGCTAAATATAGGTTGAACATGATTAACAAATAGGCGGCCCGGCAGTCCAGTGGTTAGCACGTCGACTTCATAGTGCAGAGGTACCGGTTCGATTCCAGCTCCGGCCTCCCTGTGTGGAGTTTGCATGTTCTCCCCGGGCTTGGGTGGGTTTTCTCCGGGTGCTCCGGTTTCCTCCCACATTCCAAGGACATGCATGGTAGGCTGATTGAGCACTCTAAATTGTCCCTAGGTATGAGTGTGGGTGTGGATGGTTGTTCGTCTCTGTGTGCCCTGCGATTGGCTGGCAACCGATTCAGGGTGTCCCCCACCTACTGCCCGGAGACAGCTGGGATAGGCTCCAGCACCCCCCGCGGCCCTAGTGAGGATCAAGCGGTTCGGAAGATGAATGAATGATTAACAAATCGTTGTGTTCTATTTTTATTTTTGCTTAGCACAACATTTCAAATTCATTGGAATTGGGTTTGTTAATCTATGACATCGCTTTTCTTGAACACAAAATAAATAAAAATGAAAAATACATGTGTGGCACGCATCCGACAGCCATCAGACTTCCACAAACACATGCACTGACAAACGGTGGCAGCCAAAATATAGGGTCAAGGTTTTTTTGCTTATTTACCCACATGGAATTTGTTTTAAACTTGCGAGGCGAAAAAGATCAAGCATATTATAGATACCCACTGCTGTGAAAGCTCTCCACGCCCCTATCCCCCGGCTTCCTAAACGTCCCCCCTCACTGAGAGCTCATTCATTCATTTGATTTAATTCATGCATATGTTGCCCTCATACTGTATGTTTCAATTTGGCACAAAGAGAGGCTCCCTCATCTTTGGAGCTCGTTTTCCCTGATTGATTATAAGGGGCCAGGCTCCCCCGCTATTGTCGCCCTCCCATGGCTGTCTGCTTAGCGGCTCCTCACGATTCCCATGTTGGCAACTGGTGCATTGTCAAACACAAAGAGGAACTATTTTTGCTTGCTCAATTAAAAAAAAAAAGTTTCGAACAATCGGTGTTACAGGCAAAATGAGTATGTGAAAATAGGCTGGGTTTTATGCTTTTGTTTAGGTTACATTTGGTTTTGTTCCCTCATGTGCCCTTTTAGTCTCCACTTGTTCTTGTCAGTCGTGTCTATTGTGTTAACCAATCAGCTCCCTCGACCCTTTGTGTCTTGTCCAGGTGTTTCTTGTTATCTTGTCACCGTCATGTGCCGTGGACGGGGAACATGGGACGGCCGCATGACATCTTATTGTCATGGTTAATCTGTTTGGGACCAACAGTTGGCTCTGTCGGGCTCCTCCTACAGCGGCATATCCGTTGGTCTTCATGTCATTAGTAGGTTTTCTGTTAAAAGGACTCCTAGCCCAACCACTCAGTGTCTGGTCACTGTTTGTGTTGCTGTCACTGCTTTTGTTAGTTCGTGTTTGTGCGTTCCTGTCAGGGATTTTTGCTTGTAATTTTGTCACGTCATGCTTTTTGCTGATGCCATGGGTTGGATGGATGGATCTTTATTGTCATTACACTTTCGTGCAACGAAACATCACTTAACAGGCACGCTCCGCACAAGAAACATGAAAAAACAATGACGAACATGGGATACAGTGCAAAGGGCCTGTCGGTACTCGCTGTAAAGCGCCCCGAGATCTTAGTTAGAAAGGAAACCACTAGGGGAGGGGAGGGGTAAAAAAAAACCACGCTCAAACTATAGTCTTCTGAGGATAATTAGAGTACTAGGAGAAAAAAAAATACCCAAGCACATTTAACAAGCATAAGACAGTTACAACAAGTCACAAGACATAACATATAATGAGGGGATGGATGGAAAGGGGGGGGGGACGCGACGCGGCCCGTCCGACCAGCTGCTCAGTCCAAAACGAGCGCTCCGCAGATCAAGGTCACATCACGGGGGGAAAACAACAGGAACAACAAAGGCGGTGATTCCAAGGGTGTGTATGCGTGTGTGATTGTCTGGTTGTGTGTGTGAGCGTATTGGGCCGCCGCTGCTTCGTCAAGGTCTGCTCATGGAGACAGTCCCGGCTTATCAGTCCTTGGCCGAGAAGGAGGGGGTGATGGTGGGGGCACTAGCTTCCATGCGTACTTTCAGGGGAAAAGGTCCAGATAGCGTTGTTTTGTTTTGGGAAGGCCGCCAACAATTCCAGGTGGCCTTGAGTCAGTGGCTGTATCCCTTCACTGGCGCCGATCAGCCAAATCCTCAATTTCTTTCCGAAGCGCAAATTCCAACTTCTCCATGATGATAACGATCGGACGGAGACGCTCCAGAACGGCATCCATATTGCGGTTATGCTCAGTCAGTGCTTGAGTCTGAGTGTTGGACATTCGCGCTAGACCATCGAGAATGACCGGCAGCTCCTTCACTTCCAATAAAGCTGCTCCCGTCGGTTTTTGTTTGTTATTTTGGATTCTTGGTGTTTTCAGGACTTTGTTTGTTATGGATTTAGTTTTCATAGTGTTTGATGAATACACTTTGTCAAGCTCAACCCATTCCTCCCTCCCTCCTGCCTGCTTTTCAGGGTCCTCCACCAACATGTTTGTGACACTGGGGCGCCACAGATTTTTTTAAAAGCATATTGTCAAATACAGTGCAGATCAAACCATGATGGTGGTCTCTCTCTCTCTCTCTCTCTCATATATATATATATATATATATATATATATATTAGAGCTGTCAGTTTAGCGCGTTTATATCGGCATTAATTTAAATGAATTTTATCGGGATCAAAATTTTTCTCGCGAGATTAACTCGGAGACGTCACAGCGGATGTTACGTTGCTCAATAAATAAACCAGAAATAAAACATCAAGCGCGCTGCACGGGTCCACGCACGTTTGTTTTGCCAGCCACGGCAGCACGAGACACCGAAAACGGATACTTAAATAGCTCATGAATGGAAAGTTTACTTTTAAAAAGTTGCCAGATTGTTCCACTGACAAGACCAAAGTTACCTGTATGTTTTGCAGTCGTAAACCGAGCCATCATCATAGCACGTTGAGTCTGAAATACCACTTAATGGCCAAGCGCACAGCTGACGTTCGTACTCCGCCCCCTTGTCTCAGACAGACAGCTATGGATCATTTCAAAACGAAGAAAATGGATGACACGACGAAGAACAACTTTGCTGAAGCCATAGCTAAATATATGGCTACTGCATGCAAGCCTGTCAACATTGTCCACAGCTCCACTCAAGCTGAAATAATTCGCATTGCATCGAACGACTCCTGTTGGATTGACCTGGCGCTTTAAGAGGGGCGGGGCTGCCACTGACAGGTGACGTTCGCGCGATGTATAAATAGCGTTTTGTTTCGTGAGTGAATACACTCACTTCGTCGTCGGCATGGCTCAATGTTAAGCTACGCGAGTGCTTCTTATCAAGTCAGATGTGTAAAGTTAGCTTTGAGATTCGGTCATGATCGGTTGCTTTGTTTGCCGCATCGCTATGCAATCACAGTCAGTTACCGTTCGCAATCGGCAATTTAAACAGCGTGGGCTCAAATGTTGCTAGAACAGGGGTGTCTTTATTTAGCTCATTTTTGCATAGTTGTCATGTTTGTCCGTCTGCAATCTGACGTTTAAACAAAGTAAATTGCATTGCAGCTGGGATAAATCATGCCGGCGCTCCACTTCCGGGTTGGACCTTTGGGACTTGTAGTTCTTTTGTTCGATTCGACTTGATATGTTTGTGTTGTATGCTTTCTTACGTTTAAAACAATGAATAATGATGACAATATTGACATACATAGTGAAATCACGGTTGATTAAATTATTTATTAAACGTATTGTTAAATAAAGGTATTAAATAATGTCAATTATATACTGTCAGAGTTGTTCACTCAGACAGTTGAACAAACAGACTCAGGAAGAGATTGTCTTTTCTGCCGGCAGGGGGCGCAGTTTTCTACGAAGCCACTTCGTGTGCGCTTCCCACTGACACCCAACCCCTGCAGCCTCTGCCGACCTTTTTATTGATTGTATATGCAAATTACGAGAAACATATCAGAAAAACACTCCCATCTTCATTAACATGACACACCTCTGAACGGCCCCATTGGGTCGCCCCTCAGACAAAGCATTCTCTTGGTACTCGCACCAACATCCAGACACGTGTACATCCCAAGGGGTACCTCCTTATAATTTGGCTCGTAACTCTTTTCTCATGATGGAGTGCTCAAGTACTCCCTTCCGTCCAAGGTTAAATCTTCCTTTCCAAGTTATAAGATAACAGGCACCAGTGTGTCTACTAATGATGTGGTCAGGTACCATCTGCTCCGGTCTCTTGATCTCTCTGACTCTATGCTTCCATTGTGTGCGAGATGTTCTGAACACAAGCATTCCGAGGTCAATCTAGCATGTAACAAGATGAAACTTTAAAACATGACAACATTGTATTTTCTATTCTAACATATACATATTTACATTGTGATGCAGAAAGATAGATATATTAATGTTTTACTGCATTTATGTGTAATTTAGGTTATTACCTGCTTCTGATACTTCTGTTACAACTACTACTACTTCTGCTGCAAAGTGCTCCAATAAATGATCAAAAAAGTACAGAACGAGAGATCCTTCCATGCTGACTGACAACCCTTATTCGGGGGCCGTGAAAAACGGAATTAACTGAACAACTCCACTACGGATTGCCAGCGAGAGCCTCCATTACGAGTACTAGTTTACCTTAGATGTGCACTTTATAATGTTATATTGCGCTGTTTTGATTCCATAAAAAGAGCTGTTCAAGCAGCTGTTGTGTGACAAAATATTTTTTTCACTGTTGTTGATGGACAGTAATACTGTGTGAGAGATAATGTGTGAATAACTGCTCCAAGTGAAAAATGTTCATGTAAAATTGAAAATCGAAATTGTTATTTCAGTAAATATTTGCATTTTGGACATAGAAAACTGATTCATGATTCCATGTTGATGAGAGCATTAAAATGGGAGAAAATAGGACAAAAAATATAAAAGGAAATTCAGAAACGATACAAAATGCGCGAGTTATCACGATTAATTTTTAGTTAATTTGAGTTAATTATGACAGTTGAGTTTTTAATTAGATTAAATATTTTAATCGTTTGACAGCTCTAATATATATATATATATATATATATATATATATATATATATATATATATATATATATATATATATATATATATATATATATATATATATATATATTTATTTATTTATATATATATATTTATATTAGTTATTTAGTTATTTATAAAATTTTATTAATATAGCACTTTTCACACATAAAAATGCAACTGTACAACATAAAAAGAGAAACCCTCCCCTCAACATACACAAATATATCTGCCCACAAGCAAACATATGCTCGTGCAGACATTCTCATGCATATAAAACTTGCACGCATACCCTAATGATCCTGATATTAAAAAAGACATGGCAAGGCACAGAGAAACCATGTGAGGGGAAAAAATAATAAATAAATGAATGATTTAAAGTAAGTACATAAATAATTATTTGAAAGCCAAGCTTAAAAGAAATTGAAATTGGAATTGTGCAAAAAAGGCGTATGTGCAGAGGTGCAGGGTTTGTTTCCAGCTCCGGCCCTCCTGTGTGGAGTTTGCATGTTCTCCCCACCTGTGTGGGTTTTCTCCGCGTACTCCGGTTTCCGCTCCACATTCCAAAAACCTACATGGCAGGTTAATGCAACACTCTAAATTGTCCCAAGGTGTGAGTCTGAGCGGGGATGATTGTTGGTCTATGTGTGCCCTGTGATTCGCTGGCAATCAGTTCAGGGTGTCCCCCGCCTGCTACCCGAAGACATCTGGCATAGGCTCCGACACGCCCCGCCACCCTTGTGAGGATAAACGGATCAGAATATGGATCGATGGATGGATAGCATAATACGTCTCCTTTGATTCGAGAAGCGTCTGCTGAGGCAGTGATTTTGTCGCCGCCTGCCATCTTCCTTTGGAAGGGGTGATGAAGTGAAGGAGGTGTGTCTGAGAATGACTCAGCTCCAAAATAAAGATCACATGGTCAAAGATTTCCAAACGAGATACACTGCCCTCTCCCGGTATCAGTGGATATGGCAAAAATAAGAGCATACAGGGAGAAACCATTCATTCCGTGCGACTCAGACGTACACTCGTCGACTTGGAACAGTGCTATCAAAATATATTTAACACATCAACACGTTTAGAAAATAGCAGTTCAATCAGCTTCCCAGTTTATGCAGGCTGCAGTGTGCGTCGTTGCTATCTTGTTCCCCTGTAGCTAAAGGAAGTGGTGCAGTCCGATACTATTGAAGGCAAAACTGGGAAGCGGTTTGTTTTCAGCTAGGATAGAACGTTGCTGATCGCTTGCATTGCGGAACCAAATTCTAGTGAGGCTGTGGCTGTTCAATATCCGCTTGCTTTCCTTTAAACCGTGTCGTTGCTTGCCATGGCTCTGTGCGGCGGTGTTGGAGCCATGGCTTTACCAAGCGAGCTAATCGTCCACATCTTCTCCTTTCTCTCCGACCGAGACAAGCTGCGGGCCTCGGCCGTTTGTTCGCGATGGAGGGAGTGTCTGTTCTATCCCACCCTGTGGACCGAACTCAAACTCCAGATAGGCGGCGGCGCAACCTCCGAGGAGTCTTCGAGGTTAGAGTTCCTCATGCGGAAGTTCGGCGCTTTCGTGCGAGAACTGCAGCTGGAACTCGCTCCCTCAAAAGTCAGCCCCGGTTCCCTCAACAACGAGCCGCCCTCCACTCGAGTGGACCGGCCCCCCAGTCCGGACAACGACCCGCAGCCTTCCAAGCGATGTAGAGACGCAATGGAAACCTACTTAGACCAGACATTATGTGTGCTCACCAACATCCGCAACAACAGGTGAATTTAACGCTGTTTATATCGTCTTTATCAAGCAGCTGTGGCTATATTCGCATAACATGGGTCATGTTAGCCCCGGAGTTATGTAATACAGTACTGGCGACTGTGGCGAGTCTTTAGAGCTGTTGAAACCAATCATTGAATCACATTTGCATCACTGTACTGTTGGAAGGGGTATACAGTATACAGTCCATGCTTTCCTGCTGACGTTTACCAAACATTGCTTAGTGTTCGTTTTATTGTGAGGCTTCAACTGTGGAACATAGGTATCCTCCGACTGGCAGATAGAATGCAGCCATACAGAAAGCTTTGAGGGCTTGACTTGCTGACATCAGCAATGTCGCATATTCAAAACATTCCATATACAATACAATGTGTCTGGACATACGTACTTAACTCTGTTTGTTTAGTAGTACAGAACAAGCCAGTTGCAGATCTCATCTACGTATGGGTGAGAATCAAGTGTAAATATTAAGAGGCTACCATACAAGCAGTTTCGTACAGACGTGGAGGCCTAATTATACACTTTAAAACTTGCAGGTATTGTTTCTTAAGTAACAAAACAAGTTCACTTTGTTCCATGTTTAACTGCCCTAATGGAATTTATAGGCTTGAAACTAGTGCTTAAAATGGCCCCAATTATTTGTTGGGTCAAACTCTGGCACCAACTATGTCAGGGGGCACAAACTGTTGAGCGGTGAACCATGCCACAATTATGTCCCACCAGAATAGCAATTGCGAATGTGCCCAGATAGCATGCAATCTCCGACTCCCAGCCGGCCTCGTGATCACCGACAATGATTAAGAAAGATACTGTACAAACGTTTGCTTATGATGTAGGTACCTGACTGTTACATACTAGATACGAGTATAATCAATGATATGCTAAGTTGCCGAGCAGATGCTGACAGTGCATTATTATTATTATTATTATTATTGTTATTATTATTCATAGCGCAAACACTCTTGGGTAAATGGCAACGTAAGCATTGACGTTGGGACGCTTTACGATAACATTGTTCCTATTTGGCTCTTTGCCGGTGGAAAATCAAACACGTTCTTCATAAAAACCTGTTAAGCACCAACTAAGGACAGCACTACGTTTTTTTGTTTGTTTTTTTGATGGGCAAGGGGGAACAGAGGCTAAGTGCACTAAGCATGCTACTGGATGGTGAAACTAATGAGAGACAGGATCAGCCCGGCAGAAATAGTTTTTTAGTCACTGTCAATATTTAAATCGAGAAATGTTTTCAAATTGTGTTTGCATTAAATATTATTGTGGGATGTCTCACTGGCAATTAATTCACTGTGTCTTACACTGCCTCAGGTCAATTCACACACATCACGTGAGCAAAATGTTTTGCGGGCAGTGCTGGGATTTATAACGCATGACAAAACTTGGGATTTACAAGAAATATTAATCTTCTCAGCAACTAAGTAATTCAACATGAGCAGTGGAAACACAATTTCATAACGGTATGCTCATGTTTCAGTGTTGCACACGCATCCCCCTTGCTGCTAAATGTCATTAAAAAACATTAGGCGTAGAAAAATAAGTAGTGTGTTTCCAGTAACATGAAATTTCAGCATAGGGTCCTGTAGGTCGGACAAAGTTTTTTTGAAAATCTTTTTCTCCCTCCCTCCCCCATCAAAAACGTAAACAAAATAACCATAAAACAAGGAGACATTGAAACTAGTGCCGGATGCTCGTCTGTCAAAGAGGGGAAGCTCAATTTTGGTCGACATCATAAAATGTGTCCGTTTATTGATATGTGAATTCTACTCTAGCTCCGTTCCTTTTCAAGAAAATGATCTGTGACCCTGTCATACAAACAAGGCGTCTTTTACTTAATTAGTGTCCTACAACTATAGGAACTACAATAAAACCCACCAGAAATAAAAGCTTAATTTGTCGCTAGTTGTTTGTTTACAACAAAGAGTGTCGGTGAAATGATTAGGAGAAGTCTCCAGCTCAACTCGGAACAGAATGCGAGTTGAAAAATTGCTCGTGACGGACGTCTACACTAAAAGCTCGGTGACTGGCTCATTTCAATGTCAATCGAACTGGCACACAGGCTCAGACAGATCATCCAATCTGATGCAGAAAAGCCTGGCGTCCGGTGCCCTCCCACTGCCATCCAGTCCCAGAGACAACGAGTGTCCGTGGGCGGGACAAAAACCAGCTTGTATCCAATGACTCATCTCCGTTCAACGCATTGGGACAACCTACCCTGAACTCACTACCGTTTAAAGCCCAGCGAAGCTGTGGGATGAATGAGAAGGGAGTCGCGTCGTAACCAGTAAGAAGAAGCTGTTTCGGAACAAAAGTTGAGCACGTTGTAGCGCATATTTAGTCAATGACATGTACACACAATGAAATTTACATTTGTGGCAGTCGAAAGGAGCACACACGATTGACTGGAAAACACGTCTTTATTCCACGACTGCCAACAAGTGGATCTAAACAATTACAAGTTTGCGCCAAAGACATTCACCTGAACACGCCCCCCACTGTATGCCTGCTGGGTGAGAAGCATGGTGTCCGCCTAGTGTCCGCCACACATTCATATATTTGATCACTTATTCTTTGACATTTTAGGGGAAACCGAGCTTCCCTTGCAGTCCGAGAGCAATCGCCACTGATTGAAACCCCCGCTCGGCGGCGAGAGAGTTGGGTACCCAGCGGCTGGGTGTTACAGCCATCTTGTTACCTCTGCGTCCCACGTCCTAGACGGCCCGTGGTGGTCGTCAAATAGTTCGTTGAATGTTTTCGATACAGCAGTGGATGCTATTTTCTTAATGTTATGGTGCGAGCAAGCAACTGCAACACACAAAACGTGGTTTAAACTGTTGTCGGAGATCGTGGCCACCACCATGATTCAATGTTGTTGACAGACGACAGGGCAAACGACGCAACGTGAATATCGCGAGAGTTTGCACCAATGTACATTAGTTTTTTTTTCGAGGTAGAAATTCTCAGTCGGTCGGGTTACCAGAAACACACTACTTTTTTTCCTACGCCTTAATCTGAAATGTTGTGTCCCAGCATAGGGCGGTCAGGGCACGGAGTATCGAATGACAGTTTAAAATTGATTAAATAAAAAAAGATAATCTTTCCAGCGGTTGAAATCGTCCAAATCATATCTTTATACGTTGACCCCCATTCACAGTTGATATCTGAAGAAGTTCCCTGACTCATAATGCACTGTGCGGCCCGGATGTCCGCAAGTGGTCTTACGATATAATCACAAAACATGTACGCCACAGTACAGCTTGCATACTATATTTAGAAGTGACATTGATTCACAGGGTGCCACCCCGAAAACTTGCTAAGCCTGGTGGAAGAGGAGCTGACCGGCTTCATAGAAGATACCGTATTTTCCGCACTATGAGGCGCACCTCAAAGCATTCGATTTTCTCAAAAGCCGACAGTGCGTCCTATAAACCGATGCCTCTTATACAGGGTCAGGCAAAATGATGCATTTAAGTAAAGAAACAAAAAAGTGTTTTTATTTTGGAAAAGTACATATGATGCCATTCTGTTTCATTATGTTTTAAAAATTGAGTGGAGTTCTAGCGGTGCGAGGTTGGCCGGTTGATTTTAGTTAGTGTTCCTATGGCATCAAGTAGGTGATTATTAGTAGGAACCAATTTTAACGTCACTAATTGACATGTGCATTCGCCAACACACTCAAACAGACAACTACTTTGTGAGCGCTGCTCAACCATTATGAAACAAAGATCATACCAAAAGCATAGTTAACTACTGACTAAATGAAGGAAGAAGGAGACAAGCAAGGCTAATAAGGATATTTTAGCCCCTTGTGAATGTGAGCCCATGTGCCTTTTTGTGGAATCTATTGTCTTCATAACTTTTGTCTTTCATTTATTTTTATGTCATGCCATTTATAGTTATATGTTTCATGTCTGTGTTTGTGACTAGTTTTCATGGCTTTATTACAGCTGCAGTGGTTGTGAAGGCTCTATATAAATAGAGCTGCTTGTATTGTATTCACTTTATTATAGCACCATCTATTTGATGCATAGTGCAACCGCAGCCACTACTGTAGCTTTTATTCTATGCGCCTTATAATGCAGAGCGCCCTATATATGAAAACAGTTTGGGGGTTATTTGCATTTGAGGTGAGCCACCGTTTAGTTGCTATTGGTGCTACAATCTTGGCATTAGATGCATTTTATTGTTTTCCTGACCCGATTATGACTTCACTGAAGTTCGCCATGTTCTTGGCTGAGGCTCGGAGCTGGAGGGAGCTCATCAAAAACAGGATTGTTAACTTCTTTACGTCTTGTAACCTCCTTTGCTCACTAACATTTTATTAGAAGTGTTGCACTGAGACTTTTTTTTAATTGATTTGCGAGACTCAATGCCCAACCCTAAGCAAAAGTAACACTAAGTCGTCCTATTGAAACCTCTGACATTGTCGATTACTGTAGGTGATAATTAACAATGCAAAGGCACAAATGTGTTTGTGTGCGTGTGTCCATTTTTGTGGCCCTTTAAAGATACAGTGCATATGGCACAGTGGTTCTCATATGCATGGTGTCTCATCGGTCATTGTTTCTGAGTGTTTGAGCACAAAGATGTCACGGGCTTGAACCAACAGAGCGTCAAATAGCAGCACAGCTACTCAATGCTGTGCAAGGTAGAAAACCACTCAGCAATTTTCAGGGTACAGTAGAGGTTTGTGTAGAGACTGCAAACTGGCAAACGAGATGATGACAGATGTTTACGCTTCCTTTCAAAATCCTCAATTTCTGTTGTTGAAAGTCGACTTTCAGTCGCTGAACGGTGTCTTTTCTGTTTACCAACATTTTCTCTCAGGAACCTGCAGAAGCTGCGTCTGTATGCCGACACACGTATTTTCCAATATGAGAGACTCTTGGACAACTCCAACCTATACCAGATTCACGAGGGCCACAAGAAAATCAACGAGTAAGGCCTTTGCATTTCAAACAAAATCATTTAAGATATGACGCCGCCTTAATTTTATCCAAACTCAGAGACCAAATATGCCATTTCAAGAACTGTCAAAGGTCTATTCATTAGTTGTATCTCAAAGCTTTCCTCCGACAAAATTAATCTCAAAGGCTATTATAGCGAGACTCAATGCCCAACCCTAAGCAAAAGTAACACTAAGTCGTCCTATTGAAACCTCTGACATTGTCGATTAATGTAGGTGATAATTAACAATGCAAAGGCACAAATGTGTTGGTGTGCGTGTGTCCATTTTGTCACGTGCAGGTAGAAAGCAGATAAACCCCTATTCAAATGCCAGGTTGTTTTGCTATAAAAAGAGGAGACCAAGATAAATCATTTCAAAACTTTTCCCACCATTCATTTGGCCAGTAAGAAAAAGGTGTTTTTTAAAAACTGTTTTTGCAAGGGAAAATAAAAATAAACTGTAATGTAATGCGGTCGGACAAGTGTACACACGTTCTTATATCTAGTTGCATGGTAACTAGTAATGCGTTACTTTTTTCCAGAGCAGTAATCAGATTAAAATGATTTATCGAAGTCATTGTGCGGAACTGCTTATCTACAGCCCTCACCTGGGTGGGTCACAGGGGGACATGCCCGCCCGCCAAATTGTGTGTAAAAAATGTTGAATGTTTTTCACGTTCAGTTTTTCTAAAGGGTTTAAAAATGTTGAAAATATATTTGTATTCATTTTTGTTATTGATGGCATTCCAATTGGTATATTTGTAGTATTTGTTTGAAACTACTACGAACAAAAAATGGTAAAAGTTGTTTAGCGGTCAGCTATTATTTCACAGATTTTTTTTTTCACTTGTTTTTCACTTTTTTGCCGTGACATTGTTTCCTTTTGTGCCTTGTTTTGAAGTTATACAAAATAATTGACCTGTTTTGTCACCGCTGCTTGTTGCAAACAAAGATGTTACTGTAAAATATTTTGCAAATATATCTTCAGTCCATGTGAGTCTTAACATCATATGAAACTACGGTATGCCAGTTGAGATGAGGTGGTTTGTAGTCTCAAGTAAACAGTCGAGGATCGGCTTCAGAAAAGAACTATTTATTTAAATTCCAAAATCAACACAAAAAAATACCATGAACATTGTGTTCCAAATCCACCGGTTTTTATCCATCTCGGGTAGCTGCCATTATTTCCTGTACTCACACCTGCTGTTGACTGTAATTGATGACACAGCGCTCACAGGCTCAGCTTGCGAACGTCACCTGACCAAACAGAAAACAGGTGAGCTGTGGTGTTTGCAAGCGGAGTCATTCTGTTGGTACACCAAGTGCACAATTCTGTAGATTTTGACAAACATTGATTAACTAAGGCTGTGTTCACATTGCAGGGCATGATGCCCAAATCACATTCGGATTTAATCCGATCTTTTTAACCACTCGTTCACATTACAAAAATTAATGCAACTTTTAATTTGCATTGCATGCCTCTGTGATGTGACACACATGCCCACAAAGCACAATATCGACCGCAAAGAAAAAGGTAAAAAAAACGATGTCAGGTGGCACAGTAAACCATCTGAGTGGATGTCTTACTACGATCACCGCAAACGCCCACTTTATGCTTCATATTTCAGGTGGGATTAATTTCAAGTAAAAGTACACAAGTAACACTGTAGAGCTTTATTTGGCTTTTGATGACAAAGGTCGGATGTGTACGGGTAAGTGTCCATAGTGCACACGCATTGGATCCATATCTAATTTATAACCACAAATGAAAGGGGCCCAGGTCGAATTAGAAAAACCTTCCATTGTCCTGTTCACATTGTATGTAAATATCAGGTACATGTTGCACATGAGCAAAAAATAATGATAATAATTATAAAAATCTGAATTGACCCGCATTTTAAAACATAGCCTAACATTGTTTATTTTTTGCTCCCCCATTATGCTGCAATTTATTCCAGCATCTTTTTGTATTAATGAGAAGCTATTTATATTTTTCCCCCTCTTTTTGCTGCAGGATACAGCGGTTGTTCAGGGAGTTTTTGTCTCACAGCAGACAGCTTAGGTGGTTGTCGTGTAGCTTTATACTTGGTCTGGTGACTCCCTCCTCCTTAGCATGCCTATCGAATCCTTCCTCTGAGACCCTGCGGCACCTCAGTTTGGTGGACCACCTGCATGGTATGTATGATTGTCACTCTGCCTTAGTGTACAGAAGATCCTGGACTCGTACGCCTCATCTGCATTCGCACATTTGTTGGCCATTTAATCACCAAATCCATTCGAATTGTATATTAATTGTATTTTAGCCAAAAAACACATCCTAATTGTCTCAAAAAATGTCCACGTCCAACTTGACCAGAATGCCATAGTGGTAAGTAGAGTGGACTTGCATAGCACTTTATCTACACCACATGTCGTCCAGTGCGCTTTACCAAGCCTCATATGCACTTTTTTTGAAAACATACCAGAATGTATAAACAGCATGTGGCTAACATGCAGCTGCGTCAACCTACCGAAAGGTTTTCCGTTCAAATAACTTAAAATAACCGACTTAACCGCCAGGATTCCTTGTCGTACACTGGCCAAAAGCACAACCCAGAGTTTTTTTTCTCCCACTTTTGGTCAAGTTTTACATCCATCCATGTTCTGTTGTACTAGCTAGCTAGTGTTAAGCTAACGTGATCTCCGGTCCAGTGTGCAAGTTTGCAAACTCCCTTCATGCCACCACAATGGAAGAGGCCAACAATAAACTAACGAGAAAGGCATTGATACACTGCCTAGATGGGCTTTAGTGAGTGATTTTTTTTAACAGTTTAATATAATGCTCATTAGCTGGCTAAACATTCCCATACGTGTACAAACACTTCCGGGTGTGGGGTCTTGAGGAGTGCGTGTCACACCCTTCCAAGCATTCCTGTGACACCAATGTGCTATGACTTATTCTCACGCAAATCCCAAAATTCTCATTCGCCATTCATTTTCAACAGCCATTTCGCATCTCAATTTCAGTCAACACCGATTCGTGCACAGGCCTCGTGCAGGTATACAGCTGTGCCATCGTTATAATTAATGCCATGAGAAACTGTGACCACAACTTTTCCCCTCCCTGTAGGTCCACTCATCTCACCATCCGAGGTGGACCGCCTGTCTTCTCTTCATTCTCTGGCTCTTGATTTCTCTGATCTGACTTCTGAGCTTTGTCGTCTGTTGGCATCGCCCCACCGCACTCCGCTGCATCGTCTCTCCCTGATGCTCAATGGCACCATGGAGGTCAAGTCTTTAGAAGGGACAGCCACAGATGATGATTGGAAGGCACTGGTAAAGCAAGAATCCATCCCAACCTCAGTGATAAGCATTTCTACAGTGGTGTTTGCTCCCTTTCTGATTTTTTTTCAGGGTTCATACTTACCATCTTATCATACTCCTGTATTTTCCACACTAAAAGGTGCACTGGATTATGAGGCGCGTCTTCAATGAACAACCTATTTTGTAATTTTTTTTTTCATATAATGGATGCACCGCATTATAAGACGCAATCTACAATGCATCCACTAGATGGAGCTACGCTCAAGGAAATTCTAACAGAACACTACACTACACCCTGATTTCTATAGCGATTATCAGATGTCAGTAAAACTTATTTAATGAAGCAGCGACACAGTTCACTTAACCAACAGCAAGTTATAACATTGACTCGTTAACGTTGAACTATCTTGCCACTGCTCTGTTTCCGTGTTCAACTGCGAAACCGATCACCTTAAGTTTGAACTCTGCGTTATAAGCATGTCTCTAGCCATTTTGGGGTTGACATAGTACCGTAATGACCATACACAAGGTGCATCGTATTTTAAGGCGCGCCGTGAGCTTTTAAGAAAATGGAAGGCTTTTAGGTGCGCCTTTTGGTGCTGAAAATACGGTACCATCATTAAACAAAAGTAGTCATTAGTCAAAGATGACACAAGTGAACACAAAATGCAATTCTTACATGTTATTTTTTTTTTTTTCCGATTAAGGGAGTGAGGAGGAATACAAATCGACATGGCCCTGTTTGGAAAAGTGATCGCCCCCTCTGAAAACTGTTGTTTATCATACCCGAGTTCAATTTCTTTGCCACACCCACGTCTGTTTCTGCCACACCTGTTATCACTCACCATTTCACTTAAATAGGGCCTGCCTGACAAAATGAAGTAGACCAAAAGGTCCTCAAATATCCTCATGCCATGATAGAAAGAAACTTACTAGCAGATGACAAAGAATGAACCATATTTTCCGCACTATAAGACACTTCGAAGTATAAGGCACGCCTTCAATGAATGGCCTCTTTTAAAACTTTTTTCATATACAGGTATAGGGCACATTACATTATCAGGCGCAAAGAATAGAAGCTACAATGGTGGCCGCGGTTGCTGTCCGCATCCACTAGATAGAGCTTCACTAAAGGGAATACAATACAATACAGTCTTATATAGAGTCTTGGCTGTGGTTCCATTATGCATCCACAATATTGAGCTACGCTAAAGGGAATCCCATACCGCTTTATATAATAACAGTCATTTGGAAATGTCATTTTGTGTTTACTTGTGTTTTCCGCGATTAACATTTCAAATTTTTCGACGATGGTCAACATCAGAAATCAGAAAGTGGGACAAAACCTTCTTCATCCCACTGTACTTTGTGAGAAATGCTGTTTGATCAAATTGGAGACATCACTCAAACATGCCTGTGGCCCTCCAGGTACGAGTGAGTGCCAACCTGCGAGTGTACATCATGGTCGAGGAGGTCAGCAGCTCAGAGCTCCTCAGAGTGCTCAAGCCAAGCCTTCCACTGGAGCGCATCCACCTGGACAGCAATTACAACACACTCGTGACCGACGCCACCCTGGAGCTCATCGCTCAGCAATACAACAAAACGCTGACGCACTTACTTTTACTGAGTGGTGACCCCGACTACCCGGACCTCAGTGTCAATCGCAATGAAGATCCATTGGTTCTCTTGGCTTGGAGGTGTACTCAACTGGCTGTGCTTATCATTCACGGTGAGTTCAATGATCATCTGCTTCTTCCAGCGACATATCCATTGGAACCTGTAAAATTGAACACAGGCTTTTCCCGAATGTTGGTTGTTGTGGGATTTGTTTGGATTTCCGGGCCAGGAAATGTGTTGCCGGGTGGAACGTTTAGTAAATACAAGCAAGGGATGTGTGACAAAGTAGTTTAGCATTTGTTTGGGCACAAAAATTAGAGCGAGCAATCATGCAACCCCCCCCCCAAAATAATGCAACGTGTTTTTCCTCAACCCACTGCTTTTCTTCTCTCTTGAAATACAGTCTTGCTCCTCTTCCTGTCTTCCCTTATTCCCCGACTCACATATCCAGTCAAAAATCGCTGTCGCCTTCACAGCCTCACGGTCAGAAATAAAAGATCTCTGGTAACAAGCCACCTAGCACAACTAACTGTATAGTTACTAAAGTAGTCCTGTCAGATCTGTTTTATGGGTGGTATCAAGAAGTCTTGTGTATGTATAGTACTCCTTTTACGTAGTACCCCCTAAGTCTACAGACTGAGACACCATATACTGGAACTGAAATGCCTTGTGTTACAGCTCATGCAATTCAACTTCATTTGTAGAGCACTTTATTCAGGCACAGCGCTCGGCTTATGGTGATCACGCACTGCGTGTAGGGCACCAACAGCCTGAGGGAGGCGCCAAAGAAATCAAGCTTGTAAAAAAAAAAAAATCATAATAATAGGCATCTGAATAACAGTATATAACATTTAGAATAAAGGTTTATAAAATATGTTAATAAATGTACAGCCAAAATAATGTAGCCTTATTTAAGTGAAATAAGATTCATCTCCTGTGCGGACCTCTGTGCCCTCCACTCCACTCTCTTTTGTTCTCTTGTAGTTTGTTCCATTATGCTTGAATCGCAAATTTGGCAGAAGTTTATTTTTGGATATCTGGACATGTCGTCGAAAAGGCATCAAGAGTCGGGAATGGAAAAGATGATGCTGGCGATTGCGTTATACAAGCTCGCCAAAAACAACCCAAAACGCTGTTGTGGAAAGGTTGTGACTTGCACATTGATGTCGCTAGGAAAAATAAATCGAGTGTTGTGAGACAAAGTTGTTTTATATGCAACGATTCAATATTCCCTTTCATATTCGCTGTTTTCACATTATGTCCAGGATATTTATATCTTACCGTATCAGTCCTTGTCTATACATCCACAAAGCATTTAATTTACCGTATTTTAACGACCATTCGGCGCACCGTGTTGTAGGGCGCAGTCTCAGTAACGGGTGCTATTTCTGTATTTTACACATACACAAAACGCACTGTATTATTGGGCGCAGCCAGGCGTGGTAAAACATACGGCAGTTTAACCCTTGTGCAGTATCTGTCCCAAATTTGGACATTTTTGGACAGTCAGACAGTTGTACACACAGCCAGAGTGTGAAAAATAACCCCACGAAGCTGAAATTTCCATAGGATGTCAAAAGGGGTCAAAGTTCAAAATGACAGCAAGCTGGACATTTTTGAACATTGCAGTTGGTATATATGACATTGTAACAAATTTGGAATACCTTGATAGTAGAAATCCCAAATTTGGCATATTGACGCCCATTATAAATTCAAATTTCCAATAGACTGTAAAACCGGTGTTTTATCGTGCATTTTCTCAATTTCTGCACAAATCACATCACCGCGGCTCACCAGTATTATCAAAGCTTGAGAATTGTGGTAGTGAGTTTTTACCTCACTCTCCACGAGATGGCGCTTTAGCCTAAGATATCATTTTCGTGCCGACTCTTTACGTCATTGAGAGTACTTCCAGTTCGTCATTTTCATTCGAATAAACGGTGTAGTTTGTTGCGAGAGGTCTATTTGCATCTATGTGTGTGGATATGATCGTTTGTGCACGCTACATAGAACAGTACTGAGCAAAGACATCGAAGCAGTATTTTTCCGCCATTTTGTGCACATTTGAATGTGAGGTCGCACGCTGTCTCTTGCAGAGACGTCACCCAGACAGACTCAACTTCCTGGTGTCACCTCTTAAGATGTCCCACCAGCGTATGTTGCACATAAATTACATTGGTTTGCACGCCCGCGCACGCGCAAAACAATATTATGCAGTTTGTAGAGCATTGCTAGCTGGGTGTTTTTGGAAAATCAGGTGTTATTTTTTGAAAATCGACTTTTGAATTGGTCAAACTGTTATGCAATGCACGTCCCGGCCGTGTGGGCTCGTAATGAACGTGACGCGCGCCACGCGCGTTCACGTGAACGCGCCAGCACAGGCGAAACAGCCACGTTTAGGAGTGTACTTACGGCCATTTGAAATGATGGGCTCATCAGTCTTTTTCTCGTCTTCACGCCAGTAGATCGCGCACTCACAATGTGCATTTGTGCACGGGCATGCCCAGTGCCCTGATTGATTGGCATGATTGGCTTGTTTGAGGGTGCAGCACGCGAAACTCAACGCGTAACGATAGTTACTGGCTGGACGTTGTTTTGAAAATCAAGTGTTATTTTTTGAGAATCGAGTTTTACATTTATCGAGCGGTTCGGAAGATGAATGAATGAATGAGTTTTACATTTGTTTATGCACGTAAACACACCAACACTGCAACTGCAGCTGCACAGCAGCCGGTGCAGCAGCTGCAGGAAGAGGACATGCAAGAAAAAGAAAGCAATACGTATAGCTTTTGCGAAAAACCACTTCGTGCTTCGAATTATTGTGGCAGATGTGGAAAGGCCAATCCGCCACAAACACACTACAACCATTTGTTCTGATTGTAAAAAAAAAAAAAAGTTTTGTGTTTGTTTTTCGTTTTGTTATCAAGTTTGCATATTAGTTGCTGGTTGTTTTGTTTGTTTGTTATAATGTATGTTACTTCAACATTTTTCATAGTTTTTGTGACTTTTATACTTTTTCAAGGTTCTAATTACCATGTACAACATTTTTTCACTCTGATATCTATATAAACGCTATACACAATATTGGACACATAGAGTTAGAGTTACTTATATAGAGTCATAACCCAATACTCATTTTGTTATTCAAGAAAAAAGTAATGCAAACTATATATGTATGGCTAGATCTAATGCCACTGAACATTTTGAAAGTGAAAAAAAAATTCAAAAGTGAAAAAGTTGTCACACCTCAAAGCGCAACCCAATTTGGGACAAATATGTTTGATGTCACATTTTTTTGAAATGGCCATTACAGAAAAAACAGGCATGAAATACAATTCTGTTCCTGCGGTTTGGTGACATATTCAAGGCTCTATTTATGTCATATGCAAGATTTGGACTGGGTGGGTTTTTATTTACATATGCAGCATAGTGACTATGTGATTGACACACTCCTGCTGCTGCGGCTCATACAGGGCGCCAAATATAAATAAATAAATAAATAATTATATGTATGTCTTGGCCTGATGCCACTGAACATTTTGAAAGTTGAAAGTGAAAAAAATTCAAAAGTGAAAAAAAGTTGTCACACCTCAAAGCGCAACCCAATTTGGGACAAATATGTTTGATGTCACATTTTTTAAAAATGGCCATTACAGAAAAAACAGGCATGAAATACAATTCTGTTCCTGCGGTTTGGTGACATATTCAAGGCTCTATTTATGTCATATGCAAGATTTGGACTGGGTGGGTTTTTTATTTACATATGCAGCATAGTGACTGTGTGATTGACACACTCCTGCTGCTGCGGCTCATAGAGGGCGCCAAATATAAATAAATAAACAAATAATGATATGTATGTCTTGGCCTGATGCCACTGAACATTTTGAAAGTTGAAAGTGACAAAAAATTCAAAAGTGAAAAAAGTTGTCACACCTCAAAGCGCAACCCAATTTGGGACAAATACTGAGAACGTGACAAACTGTATTACTGCACAAGGGTTAAAAATACGGCATGCATGCACGCACGCTAAAAACACGTTAGTTTGAAGCATAGCGTACGTAGCATGCTAAGACATGCTAAAAACACGTTTTTAACCAGGCAACGGAAGCAAAACTGAGATCGGTTGTACTTTATTTAGCCATCTTACAATGTACTCACGTTTTTCGATCAATCATCACCCAGAAATCCATCAAAGTCCTCATCTTCTGTATCCGAATTGAACAATTGTGCAAGTACCGGTAGTCCATAAAAACGCTGCTCTCGTTGTCAGAGTCACTCTCGTTGCCGTGTGGCTCCACAGAAATGATGTGCCGGCAACTTACACGCCCACCCTTCACTGATTGGCCGGCTGCTTTCCCGCACTGTTGGTCTCACTCGCAGCCACTTACACACCCACCCTTCACTGATTGGCGGGCTGCTTTCCCGCATGCATGGCCTCACTTATGTCCTCACTTGCGGCCACTTTCACGCCCACCCTTCACTGATTGGCTGGCTGCTTTCCCGCATGCCTGTTCATGCTCACTTCCGCCTTTTCTCTATATAAACAGCGCGTCGGCTCTCAGTCAGGATTTGGAACTCTGCTCATACACTAGACTCTCCGCATTATAAGGCGTCCTGTCCATTTTGGAGAAAATTTAAGACTTTTAATGGCGCCTTATGGTCGTGAAAATACGGTATGCTTCAGGCAACAAAATGGCTGGCTCACTTTATTTGAAAAGCTGCAGCGGTCAAACACAAAACTTAACTGCAGTGAAATGTGTGATGAATGTTTGAAAAACATGCACTTAGATGTTAAAATAACAACCATGACAAGTTGTGACTTTCATGAAGTTATGACTGAAAGGAGTCATGTCGGTGCATCCCCATGCAATAAGGTGAATGTGCCGTGTGTATCTTGCTAACATTCCTAATTGGGTATTTATGAAAAGTAAAATGTCAAAACAATGCTGAAGTGAGCTGTGGTGAGGTACGTTGAGGTGTCGCGCAGATTATGCAAGCCTTTCAGAAGGACATGCACGATAAGTGTTTGACAAGTCACATTTTGGCTTTGTTGGTCTTTATTGTTGAGTCCCAAAATCTTTTTGTACATTAGAGGGACAATTGGAATCTTGATTTGTTTTGCAAATGCACCACAAAATATACAGTACATTTTGGGTGAGAAAAATCAGATGGTCGTGACGGACAAACCTAAAGGAAAATACTAACTCATTTAATAGTTTTAGAGTCTTTTGTTTGATTTTTTTTGTTTGTTTGTTTGTTTTACAAAAAATGTTATCCTTGCGCACAAAATGTTTTGGCTGGGTTGTTTTTCTTTTTTTCGCAAGCAAAAACTATGAGGTGTGATGAGGCAATATCGGTTTCTGATAGCATAAATCAAAGAAATAATGATGTGTTGAAAGTATTTTCGATACGTATGCATGTCCAACATGTCTCCCCGTGTCTCATTGCAGGCTACACCGTGTGGTCTCATAACTTGGTGGCAATCTCTCGGCTCCGGGGATCCAGTCTTCGTGTGCTAACTGTGACTGACGAGTGCATCGACTGTGATCTGGACCAGCCGGTCTATCTGGAGGGCGATCCGATTGAGAACATGATCAAAGAGGTCTCGCTGGGTCTTGGCCGAGCATGGCACCCATGTTTGGATTACAGCGTTGTTTTGATCGAGCCCACCCAGCACTTCCATCAAGAGCTGCATGCCTTCAGCATGGGCATTTAGGCAAAGGATAGCCAGTCCTGAAAAACCACAGCCTGAGCTCGACCAAGGCCAGGCCAGACTAACCAAGTGCACATCAGCGCTCACCACGCTCCGCCAATCTAATCTCGATTTGAACCAAGGAAAACCGGATAATTCCCAGGACAAATAATGCCATTCGCGCGACACTTGGCAGATAACATACAAAGCAAATCGTCATTTCCACATAGATTTCTGGTAACCGTACAAGATCTTGGGTCTTCACGTTCAAACTGAAATTTCAAACTAACATTTTCATAGCCTGATGCATTCGGAGTTATAATGGTCGGGGCAATTCAAGTTGTGGGGTTAGGAATGGGTCATTGCTTTCCTGTCCTGTAGGGCCCATTCTGGCCTGGTCTTGCTCAATGGCACAAAATGTTTTGCCAAAACCCGGCTCATGTCATAAACCTCAGAGCCCCTGGATGTTGTTACATTTTAAAATACCTTCTTTCTCCTGCTCCCAGGTAGAACGGGACGGGGAGGATGCTTGATGAATATGTCTTAGAAAATTAGTGGGAAAATACTTTGTGTATGTGTGCTCAGATCCAAGCGAATTAGCTATAGTTTTTATTCCGATTCTATTCTTTTTTTTTTTTTTTTTTTTTTTTTTTTACCTTGTCGTTTTGTCTGTTATCTGCTCTGCCGAAAGTTGTTCATGTACCGATCAGTTCCCGGGTAGCAGCCTTTTACTACGTGGAATAACTTTAGCAGCAAAAAAACAAAACAAATTCTAATACAGTACTAATTAAATGACTGTTGAATAGTTCTCCGCATAGTCTTGTCTGTGCCACGCCTCCTCAGGTGATTGGCCAGATCTCAAGAGTTGCTTTTCACGTGGAAATTGGTCAACTTTAAAGGTGGTGTCATGGAAATCCTTGGTACGCGTTTGCCCGCAGCACACTTTCCACCCTAGCGACATTTATTTCAAAACTTCCCCAGTCGTCAAAACAAGGGAGTCTTGTCTTCCGGTAGGTGCTCATGACAAAGATCAGCGACTGAGAGAGCATACCCACTGTTTAATTTATTTACTTTTTTTTTTTTTTAATTTGTGATCAACAGGCAGTTATTCACTTTTCTTACTAATTTACTCGGCTACGTCTCCGTGAGTTCAAGACCTTTGTCCCCAAGTGGGGATTTATACGTGCTACTATGGAAGCAACGGAAAGGCTCCATAACAGCAAGCACGCAATAAATGAATAGCAAGGCACAAAATGTTGCGTGAAAAAGATTGTTCCTTCCCCACATCAGCGATTGAGAACTATGTTGCTCTCTGACGAGATTTGTGTGAAGTCAAAGCTTTACAAAGCGAAATAGCATCGCTAGCTTGTACAGTGCGAGTGCAGCTTTGTCCGTGGGAACCTGGCATTTTTGTGACACTGTGATTAAGAACTGCGTCAAAAGAAAATGACGCCCTCGGTGCGATTAGTTGCGTCTGTTGGACAATCAGACGATTGTTTAGTGCGACCGAGTTCAGAGTGGTTTTCACAATAGCTCATTTTGCGGTACAACTCTGAGAGGATTGAGGGGGGAAAAACAGTAGAGCATTGTCGAATGAACTCTTGTATGCGGAAAAGAAAAAAAAAAGGCACAATGTAGTTTGGAGTGTGATGGCTCATGACTGTGGCATGACTTTGGCAAGTTTTGTGTGAGTCTCAGGTAAAGCTTTTAACAACCCTTTGGCCGGGACGCAGGTGCAGATTATGTCGAAAAGGGTGTGCGGAAACAATCACAGTTCTCGCAGATGCTCTTTTTACTTTGAAGATCCTCTTGAGTCACAGTTGCCTTGGAGACCATCCCCGTTTGCCGGAAGTGGTTATTTATTGCGCCGATTATTTCTTTTTGACATCCGACGAGCACTCCGTTTTCGGTAGATTTGTTAGCGAACCCAAGCATACATTTGTTTTCAACGCGTTGGGTTCATAAAGGCAGTGGATTCTGTCACCAGTAGATGGAAGTAACAGCTACCGTGGAGTGTTTGGGAATCCATGCTGTGAGTGGATGGCCTACTCCTGTCAGAACTGAATGTAGTCCTGTTTTGGGGCAATGCGGATCATGTGTGCGGTCTGGCATTCCACACTGAATTATGTCCGTTTTGTCCCCAGGCAAATCCAAGAAACGTATATGTTGTACTAGCCCAGAATGGTTTCCTTCTGTTGGTCAGGTCGGTCCTGTACGGCACCGGTGTTAACATGAAGGCTTTTTTTCTGACCGCATGACCTGTTGGTTGCAGGTTATTTCACTGACCTGTCGATGGGCAGAGAGTTTCCTTCCCAGATGGCTTTAGCGCCTTGATTGGTGTACCCATCACGGCTCGCATTGCCAAATATGAAGATCCATATCAAGATCTGTTGCGTTTATGTGGTAAAGTTGTCTGCAGTCGGCGCATGGGCAGATGTGCTGTCGCTTGTTTGGGGAATGACTGAGATACTGGCTGTCAATAATTTGTCGGATGATAATGGGACCATTATGGTTTAGCCACGATAATCTCTTGTTCTTGGTCCGTATCTCAGGATTGTTGCACTTTGGGTATCAATATTTTTTTTTCTTCTCTTTTTTGGCTTCTGGATAGAGAAGCTTGTGAATACTGAAGAGAGCCGAGCACGAGCAGCAAAACACCTGTTGACCGGAAAATGAATGGATGAGTATTTGTAATTGGCAGTTTGGTGTTCTTACAGGGTGCGCTAGAGATGGGGAATTAAAAGCAATTTATACATTCATAAACTAAAGCTTTATTTCACACAGCAATCTCAATTTTAAGAAGGCCTAATTTGGAAAACAAATATATTTTATGAATTCCAACATTTCCACTTTGACCTGCCCTGGGGTTTTGTATTTCCTCTGTACTAAAGTCACTGCTTTCTTTGCAGAGTCATTGCCAAGAATAGAGCGACTGCAAACTAGTCATTTGGGTAGGGTTTTTGATTGGATAACGTGATTATCGTATCAAACTTATATTCTTTTTTTTTTTTAATTAAATAGCTGAGACAGTTTTGAAAAAGAATTGATTGAATTTAGAAAAAAAAACCTCCAACAAAACAAGTTATTTCTGTCACTAACAATGTGTTTGTCACGTACAAGTATTCTAAGATAGACAATAATACTGCAGAGGAAGATGCAGTTACAAATAGCTGTCTCATTGAAAGCTAAAAGCTTCTTTTTCTTCTTCTTCTTTTTTTTCTCGCTCATGTGATTTGCCCAGTAGAAACGGAGTAAAGTCTGTGTGCACGTCCCCGTATAATAGTATATGTTTTGTGCTTGTGTGTACAGTGTGTCGTTAGCTTGCTCATGCTCAGTCAACCTCGCATGTCATGCAGCAGGATGCCGGAAGAGTAGCAAGTAGCTCTCAGGGTACAATCTGTTATCTACGAGGAGGGATAAAAACAATTGCTCAGGCATCTAGTTTGCTCATGAAACTAGTAGAGTAGTCACAACTGTGATGTTAATGCTGCCAAAGACCATAATGGAGCAAAACGTGTCAATGACATTTGAAGTGCCCGTAACGTCACTTACACTGGCAGAAAGCGGGTCCAGTAGTTTTGCTTTTAAAGTTCATTTTTTTTTTTTTTTTTTTTTGGTAATTTCTGCCGCGTCATTGTTGTTTCTTGCCCGCAAGCTTTTCCCTGTGAGAAATACTAGAAGTTACTGCACTAGTTAGTGTGTCTCAAGCAGCTTTTATTGTTGGAGGGAAAATGAAGAAAGCAGGCGGAGCACATGTGAGGGGGAAAAACAAATCCTCCCAATGTTGTTGGCTACTGTTTTAATTTGTTTTAACATGATGAATACTAGTGGGATTTCATGAGTTCTATTTTTAGTGACTTTTTTGGGGGGGTGCTATTGGAATCCAGCATGTATTTACTTCATAAGAATAAGTAATATCATTGCTCAGCTTGAACAGACATGCATTTCTTTTCGAGACTCACATTATGACTTCTATTTTGTTTCCACCATATTTTTATTCAACTCTTAAGTGCAACGAGCGAATGTAAAGGCAAGGAGAACAACGTAGGTGACAAAGCGCTTTGTCCAGGAAGTACATTTGGGACAGAGTGTAGCATCTCAGTGACGGGAAAACCCTGCGCTGTGGTGAAGTGAGCCAGTATGAGATTAAATGCAGCTATTCCAAGCAGTGACATTCCTTCACCAGGCTGGAACTGGAAGTTTTCTGGCCTCTCGGCCGCGGCGTGCGTGATTTGAAATGTATTCGATCAAGCCTGTCTTCACGTTTGTCTGAAGTGTTGAGGAGTCTGAGCTGAAAAGCAATTTGCTGCTAGGAATGTGAGGAACATACCATTCCAACATGGGTGACTCTCAGGACATCTCACTGACGTAAGAGCTGACGCCAAGATTTCAAGCCTGCACGCAAATTAATGTGCTAGAGATCCAACTAGGTAAATTATATAAACATACATTTTTACATGTATACATATGTCCACCGAAGCGGCTGTGTTTACAGAGATGATGATGCAGCTTGTTCAATGTGGTTTTGTTGTGTTTTGGAGCCAGTCTTGCTGGTGTCACCCACAAGAGCAAAACACCAGCAACAAAACAGCCAAGATTCGAACAGCCAAACCTTCGGTCACGGGCCACCAGCTCGAACAACGAAGCTGAAGCAACCCAGCAAGACCAACGTGCTGTTGTTACCCTGCTGGTAGCTGGCGCTTCTTGGCACTTTTGTTGCTAGTGATGTCGGCAAGACCAGCACGAAAACTTAACAAAACCATGCTGGTCTTGTTGGACTTTTTAGCGGACCAGCTGGACTGAGCAGGGTGAAGCTGTGATGCCTAGAGACACATATTAGAAGGCCAAGTGATGAAAAGAATGCATGACTTGCTGGCCATTTCAGGATATTTTGTGTCCGGAACACAAACCCTCAAATTTGATAAAGCAGTCTACGAAAACTGCTGACAGTCATCGTCCAAGCTCTTATCCACCCAACTTTGAGGAAGCTGGTTTTCATATTTCATCCAGCTATTGATTCCTTGCACGCACACGGTCACACTGTGTTTCAATCAGTGTCACCCAGTTCACTCAATTTTGTCGGTTCTGTGCTTTATATAAATAGAAAGGTCATTGCGAGGTAATGCGGCTTGTTGAGGAATTCTGTTTTAGACAGCTTGCCTCAACAGCTGTTACGAAACTTGCTATCAGAACTGTAAAAAAAAAAAAAAAAATCACATCTGGGTTTGTCTTACTAGGACTGCACATATCGCGGGTTTGATTAAATGGGTCAATTCCAACACTTTCAGGCTCAACTCGTGGTCATGGGGGGTGTTTGTGTGTTATTGTAGTACCAAAGCAACAGACTGCATCAGTCCAATAACCACCGGAGGCCGCAGTCAGTTTCCTTCCACTTTGGATCATCATCACTCCAGCGTAAATAACAGTTCTTAGCATTACCTCTCAGGATATTCTCAACATGTCGGAAACTGGTCTTACCGAAGTCCCACATTCTTCTGAATGCGTTGATGACGATAGGCAGTGTTTGCTCATCACAGTTTAAGCCGTCAGATACTTCCTGTGTTTTTCCTTCAGCCGTAAACTACTACCATTAAATGCATGACTCGGAATGGGCTGGACTCTGGATGGCTGGATTCTCGCGAATACTTTTTTTGTTTTGTTTGTTACACACTGGATGTTCATCGCACTGGTTATGGTCAGTCTAGATTTGGTCACAGCCACACGAAGAGCCTTAGAAGACATTGCAGGTTCTCATGTTCAGCAGTTTTAACTCCCCTAAAAGTTTTCCCAACCTCTGCTTGTTTTTGCTCCATCTTGTGAGTGTCTGTGGTGACGCACCTCGCTCTCGAGAAAACAAACGGGTAACAAGTTGTCGATGACAAAACCGGCCAAAGTGGTGGTCATCACCAAAATGACAAATGTAGCTCTTGGCTATCCCATGAGATGATAAATGATCAGTCTCGGCAAACCGTCTTGAATGCAATCTTAATGATGTTTCGAGATGTTCTTGTCAAGTCTGAAGAGCCAAAGCTGCTATTTAAACAGGCAGACGCCCGGGCCTCACAACTATGCAAGAGGAATGCATGTAATCCACACTTTTTTTTTCAGTTCCTCGCAGTCACGCCGAAACGAGGACAGAAGATGATAAGGACTTGCAATGTCACTCGGCCTTATGATGATTTCAGAAATCGTATTGTTTCCTTTATAAGATCTTAAGATTCTGGTAAGCCAGCCCAGCGGAAGCAGCGGTGATGGCAGGCTCACTCTTGGTCTCTGTGAGACTGGCTCGATGGCCCCAGTTTTATCGTGGTACGAATGTTGTGCATTTGTTGAAAATCAGGACAGTTTGCAATAACAGCAGTAACTATAGCAGTGCTGATAGAAAACCACAGAGGGATGGATGGAGATATATATAAACGCGCGCACACGCATACATACTATTGCATGAATACATGAATGTCTAGGTAATGAAAATGAAATCATCCAGACTTTGTACATCAGCAATTGTTTGGGTGTGTGTTTTGCAAAAATGGTCTGAAAATTACCGTTGAATATTCTGACAGTCACATTTCTGTGCGTTTGTTTACGGTTTGAACTTAACCGCGGCTTTGAACATTTACATCATCAATGGGGATGTAATGATACCGAAACGTCACGATACAGCAATTATCACAATATTGCGGCCATGATTTTAAAAAAGGCAAGAGAAAAAAAAAAAGCTCACAACAACGGTATAAAAGATCATCTTATTAAAAAAAAAAAGTTCATGGTTTTGGTGGGGGGCACAATATTGTGCTTTTGTTTATGACAGCAGCGATTAAAAAAAAATAAGGTTAGCCAGTCATTTTATTATCATGAGTCTACGGAGTTCGCAATGTTTGTCTCAAGCAGGCGAAAAGTGTTTTTTTTTCCTTTTTTTTTATGTGCTGCTTTCAACGTGGCAGATTTGTAACATGACAACGGTGATATTGCCCTTATCGTTACATCCCTAGTTAGCAAGTGATCAATGTTGGCCCAAACCACAGCGGGGCAAGATTCCAACGTGTTAAATTACTTCACAAAATGATTTTCATTTCATTTTTGTTTTTGAAGCAGAATACAAGTTGCTCAAAAACTTGATTTACCAACAGCTAAAAAAAGGACAAATATAGCACATTTTTTTCAAGTCTAAATCTTCTGCTTAGTACAGTATTTCTTTAGAAAACTACTGTTAAGATTCTGTCAAATCATTTTAAACTTGTGATTAAAATCATTTAGGCTCAGACTGCCAAGTATTCCTTATGTGGCCTGTCCATAATTGAGCTCTGCAATTATAAGGTCTTATGTTGCTCAATGAAACCGGTATTGCTCCACAGTGTTTGTGTGTTGGCGGTGAAGTGTTCATACAAGCCCAGCCACATGAAACATCTCGTCAGTCAGTAAGCATTAGGGGTGAAATTGCTTGAGCGTTTTGAAATTTGTGTTGAATGAATGCTGCTTATTTTAGTCAGTGAATAAAAGCATTGAAATGTAATTTGCTTCCATTGTCTATTTTTTGTTCTACGGTTGATATCACATGACTACAGAATCATCTCAATTAATGGTGTAATCTGTTAAAAAGCATTTTTAAACGAAAGGCTGTTTAAAAGGTAAATCAATGTTTGTTTGTTTTTTATGTGTTAAAATAGGTTTCAGTTGGCGAAAAACCTGCCACGATGGAGCCCAAAAAGAAGGAAGGAAGGCAGGTATCTACGAAATTGAAGAACAAAATATTTACTATTTTCGTGATCGTTTATGGGCGGCCCGTTAGTCGTATGGTTAGCACGTTGACTTCACAGTGCAGAGATGCCGGTTTCAATTCCGGCTCCGGCTTTCCTGTGTGGAGTTTGCATGTTCTCCCCGTGCTTGCGTGAGTTTTCTCCGGGTCCTCCGGTTTCCTCCCACATTCCAAAAACATGCATGGCAAAATTGTCCCTAGGTGTGTGTGGGCGCCAATGGTTGTTCGTTTCTGTGTGCCCTGCGATTGGCTGCAACCGATTCAGGGTGTCCCCGCCTACTACCCGAGGACAGCTGGGATAGGCTCCAGCACCCCCCGCGACCCTAGTGAGGATCAAGCGGTGCGAAAAATGAATAAATGAATGATCGTTTTGTTTGGATGTTTTTGTTTCCAATTAAATAATGCAGCAGATGGCGACATTGCATCAGCAAATTTTGAGAAGGAAGCGGAGCAAAACTGATATTTTCTTTAACACTAGATGGAGCCTCGACTTGGAGAGAGAATTTCACACGTATGTCCGTGGAATATAAACCATGTGCAGAGTGGGCGCCACCTTGAACCGGGATTCCCTCCCCCGCCCACCACCAACAAATTATTAACACGCTAAAGCGCTACTAATACCATTTGCTTTGCTGAAAACAAAGTCAGTGTGAGTCGAAAGTGTTTATTCATTGAAAAATATTTAGTAAATAATAATTTGAAAAACACCGTTAGATGCATGAGACCCACATGTTATTCAGTACTAGTAAGGAAATAGCACTTTTGTAAGCAGAAAAACAATCTTAAATTTTAGTCACTGGTCACGCAATGACAGGTGTTGGCAAGTCATTAATTCACATAATCACGGTGTCACATCAAAGCTGAAATTGTCACATACAGTAACAGCTAACAAAACAATATACTGTACACTACAAACAAAGAACGAAACAACTAAAAGAATGACCGAATAAATAATTGAGTCAAAACACACAAACATTTTTTTATATTCTTAATGCCGCAAAGCATGCTGGGAACGCATCCAGTCTCCTCGTGATGCTCCACATACAGTACGATATATTATGTACAGTATTAATAAATTATACTAATAAAATATATCCATGATATAATATCCAATACATTACCTGTCGTATAATAAAGTAAAATTAGTCGAATACAAAAATTACAATATGGCACAGTATTGCATTAACTGTACTGTAATTGAAATATAAACAACGTTGACTAATTTTGATTCTCTTTCAAATGCTGCTGACATGGCACTAAAATCCAGGAAATTGTATTCTTTTGATGAAAACTGACCTTTTTAAATGTAGTGTAGTTAGAATTTTAAAAATGTGGACATGACCTTTGACAACAACGAAAAATGGTTGTTTGTATCAAATTGTGTTTCTTATGCTTGTGCTGCAGAAACCGTAACTATTACCACACGGGCAATGCAACTAACAGCCGAGGCGATACGTTATGAAAGCCTCGATCAAAAAACATACCCAAGTGTCAATACTGATAACGAATTCGACGAGCAGTGATTAATTTACTACAGCGAAACTCCCGGTTCAAGATGGCGTCTACGTCCTCACGTCGTCAACCAGCAAATGCTCACTCTGAAGTCGTAGAAGAAGAAGCACGTGTGATTGGCGCTTTCATGTGGGCAAGATGGCGGTGGCCGTGCGGAGTTTACAAGACCAGATTGAAAAAGCCAAAGAAAGCTTGAAAAATGTTGACGATAATATTCGTAAATTAACTGGACGAGATCCCAATGAATTCAGGTAAAATGTCCCAAATTGAACGTCGCCTTTTTGGTTTTTTACGCAATCGATTTAGCATTGCACACAACTGAGGGTGGGAGTGGGCTAACGGTGTTCGTTTGGCTAGCAAGCGAACGCTTGCCCTGCGCGACACTAGTTTCGTGTTCGCGCTCCACATTCAAGATCAAGTATGTTGGTGCTGCTGGTGGTTAGGCTACAATGATAACAAAACCACGATAAATGCACGTCGTCTTACAACGGTACGGGGAGTCTACGTCGCTCCCGAGTGTAGGCCTGGGATTCTTTGTTTAGTACTACTACTGAATTTGAACCAGAATGTTTCTATATCCATTCGCATCCACCACACTGACTTCGATTTATTTCACTTGGATACACAAACTCATACAAGGCAAACTGGTGACTTCACTATGCTGCTTGTTGTGTTTTCAGACCGGGCCAGCTGCGCCGGTTCGGTGGGCCCATGGCAGGCGTGGCAGTTGCAGCAATGGCAGGAGGAGGTAGAGGAAGAGGATTTAACCTGCTCAGGTAATGTCGGAGTTACAGAACACACAAGAGCCCGTTTGTCTTATTCACGACTGGATGTCAGCATCATCATGAATGACTTCTCGTACACTTTTTGGAATATGACTACATGACGTCTCTCCACAAGTCCAATTTTTTAATGCACTGGGTTAAATATAATCTTTGGCTAAACTATAGGAAAATCTCTTCATTAATATTGAATGTTACCATCAAGCAGGCAGGCCTGAGAGCCTGTGTAGGTTTCAATCCAATAGTCTGCGTTGTTCATTTCGAATGCTAAGGTATTAAATGCATATTAAAAGCATGCATTTTATTTTCTCCTAAATGTACTGACTGATTCAATACATGTGATAAGCATGGGCTTTTGACTTTTTCAATTAGCCTATCAGGCATTCACGTTTTAACCTTTCTCGGTTGGTCGCACCAGCACATGATTTGGCCACAAACCTTTTTTTAAATATTCATGCATATTGGCATACCTGACAGGAACACGAGTTACCTTTGCAAAACATAAAACCGTGAATACGAGGTTTGTTGGATTTTATAGTGGGTGGATTTTGTATGAAATTGCCACGACTCTATTTAATTGCAAAATATTTAATAGTGTGTTCTAATAGTTTTACATGCAGTAATGATCTGCTCATGTTTAGACGCAGTCTCTCCGACATTGGCGGTGGTGGCCCCCCTGCCAAGCAGAGGGACATCGACGGTGCTTTGTTAAGGTGGTGCTTTTTTTCTGTCACATTTAACGTTTTGGCAACATCCGCATGTTATTTCAAAATCACAGATGTATGTATGTGTGTTCTTGTGTTGCAGGCTGGCAGGCGACCAGAGGGCCAGGAGAGATGTGCGTCACGACAGCGACGCCGAGGATGATGACGATGTCAAAAAGGTGAAGCGGGTTGATTCATGCCTTGTCACATCCCGGCCGGATTACTTTAATGCACTTTAATTTCGAGTCAGCCAATCCTCCATTAAGCATCTTCAGTTGGTCCAGAATGCTGCTGCTCGTCTCTTGACTGGTACTCGTAAGAGGGAGCAGATCACTCCTACTCTGACATCCCTTCACTGGCTAGCTATACATTTGAGTTCTTTTTAAGATCCAATTATTTGTTTTCAAGTCTTTAAATGGTCTCGCTCCACCTTACCTCTCTGAGCTCCTCCGCAGCTGCACACCTGCCTCAGGTCTATGGACCACACACTATAGAGGTACCAAGAACTAAGCGGAGGCTCAGAGGGGATCGAGTCTTTTCCGTTGCTGGTCCCTCTCTTTGGAGTGACCTCCCACTGGACATTCGACAAACCCCCTCGCTGCCCATCTTTAAAACTTGTCTCAAACCTCATTTTTATTCTTTGGCTTTTGACTCGGTACGACTCAGACTTGATTTTTTGTGTTACTGTTTTTTTTTCTCCTGACTTTGTTATTCATTTCTTGTTTTAGTGTTTATTGTTGTAGATATAATATTTGCTCCATGTACAGCACTTTGTATACAGCACTGGTTGGTTTAAAATGCTCTATAAATACAGTAGAGTTGAGTTAAAGGGCTGCCAAGACCTGATGGCCGCATCGTATGAGGAGAAGCTAAATTGTCTGTGTTGGAAGAAAGCCCTCAATAGTTGATTCGCTCTTGTTTCCGTCCCCTTGCAGCCGGCGTTGCAGTCGTCAGTTGTAGCTACCTCCAAGGAGAGAACACGCCGGGACCTCATTCAAGACCAGACCATGGATGAGAAAGGCAAACAGAGGTAGGATGCACAGAACAATTTGTGTATGTCCTGGACTTACACTTCGTCATTCTGGTTCAATATAATTTGATGACCAAACCTAAAACGCAGTATAACATGGTCATGAAGGGTTTATTCCTAAGAAGTACATTTAAAATTGTAACCCGGTGTAACTTTATGCACGGTTTAAAAATAAACACCACTCAAATACACTGTACAGGAAAAAAAAACTCTTTGAGAATCAGTACATTAATTAGTGGCCAAGCGCTCCCTCTTATGTGATATTGCAGGACCAAATTTTTTAAAAACTTGATGAATAAAAAGTAATGGGGGTGAGGGGGAAGATTTTGCCTTCAATTTGAAAGCAAAATACATTTGGATCTGGTCGTTCAATTCATCAATGGAATAGTCAAAAGAATAATTGATTGTACAAAATGTTCAATCATTAAAGTCCCGGTCCGGTGAACTCTGTGTTTCTTTTGTTTTGTCGGTCAGGAATCGGCGCATGTTCGGCCTGCTCATGGGGACTCTGCAAAAATTTAAACAGGAGTCTAACGTTTGTACAGAAAAGGTGAGTATTTTTCTTGTATTCTGTTTTGTAGTGACAAACTGCTCCAGTCATCCTATATGTGCTTTAGAAGTCATAAATTCATCCACGCTTCGCCTCGAAATGTCCCGATCTGATCACGCGATTGGAAACGGGAGCCGGTCTGTTCGTTTTCAACTGATCAAGGCAAAAAGAACGGGTTTCTTCATTTTTTTCTGAAATGTTGTCGGTCATGAGATGATCAAATAATCCAAGGCTGTAATTACCTTGGCAAATGATCTGTGATTGCTTGAAGACAGAGTGAGAGATGAGGGCAACGTTCTTCTCTTTCCCTGGCTTGGCACCAAGTGCATTGGAGTACAATGCGGGAAAACAACGCGGACTGTTTCAAATGTGCATTTTAGGCTTATTGGGCAGGCCGCTAAAAACGGACGACCATCATCTGGTCACCCCTGATTAAATATTTTTTGGATCCTGCTCCCATAAAAGAATCTGAATCGAAAATGGTTTGTAATCAGAATCGACATGAGAAATTGGATCCAGAATCATTTAAATTCCAACAAAACCGGTGTGTGGGCTCTCTTTGAATTTGCTCAAATGTGTAAATTGTGACAAAAATCGTCAAAAACAGTTGATACGAGCCCTGTTTCATCCCACTCCTGTGCATGACAGATTTTTATTTCTTGATTTTCTTTTAAATTTCACAGTGTTCAATTTTTTTTGTGCGTAAACTGTTTTTTTTCCTTTTTTTTCTCCTCCTTGCAGCAAAAGCGGCGCTCTGAGATCGAGCAGAAGCTTGAGGTTCAGGCTGAGGTTGAGAAGAAGAAGTTGGAGAGTGAGAAGAGGGAGTTGTTTGAAGAGAGGAGAGCCAAACAGACGGAGCTGAGACTGCTCGAACAGAAAGTGGAATTGGCTCAATTGGTAAGATAAAACGCATCGCGTCAGAATTGAGACGCGTCACATTTTGCTTTCACTTGGATTATTTGTATTGGGAATGAGCAAACTAGACGGACAAGTCACTGATTAAAGCTTAAGTTGGTAAATAAATGTTATATAACGCAGTGCTGATAATTCCACTTAAAATATAATTTGCACTTAATGTATTTTATCAGTGCATTCTATTAATGCACATTAAATACATTAGATAACAATCAAATCAGGAGAGTGATAAAATGTGAATATATACAATATTGACACTGTAGGTTAAATAATTTTAAAATAAACGGAGAAAATACATTTTCCACAAAACATGAATGATTTTTATTTTAATTCAGATGTTCCCACTTTGCTAGTAAAACTGAAAATGACAGTGACTATTCAAAACAAGTTTTGGGGTTTTTTTTTCCACCTGAGTGCAATGATGCGAAATAGCAGGCCGTGTGAAAAGGAAATACAAGTCGGTTCAGCCAGGATCCAGGGAGGACATTTTCCAGTTTAGATTATTTTATTTGGACATACTGTAGATGAAGAGATTAAAGCACACTCAAATGACCTCAACCTCTTTTTGGAAGGAGTACAGCTGAGCTGCAGGCCAATCGGGTCAGAGCTCTGTATTTGGCCATCCACAGAAGGTCAAAATCTCATCGTAGAACAATACACAGTGAAGTCGCAATACAAACAAAGTGCCTCGCTATAGCTGTTTGGACTTCTGTCTTATAAATGTCAGATAGGTGTGAAGGAACTACATTGTGTTCCATGTTCCCCTTCAGCAAGAGGAGTGGACCAACCATAACAACAATCTGGTGAAATTCATTCGCACAAAGACCAGGCCACACATCTTCTACCGACCTGGGAAGATGTGCTCCGCCAGCCAGAAACTCCTCGATGACTCCACCAAGAAACTAAATGGTCAGAAGGAGCTCTTTGAAGTTGTCGCTGAGGTGCGCGCGGTCCAGTTTTGGCAGGTGAAAAGTGATGTCCGTTTTGTCTTTCGACAGTTGTGTTTGAAGAGCGGCGCGAAGCATTCACGGAACACATCAACAAGATGGAGTCCCGACCACGGCGGCAGCTAAACCGCGACCAGGACGGCAACTCTGCGGCGACAGGGAAGGACCACTCGGCGGAGGGTAAGCCAGCAGGTCAGGTAGACAAGGTGACAGGTAACAAGAGGGCTGCGCGCATGGAGGAAGATGATGATGATGAGGATGAGGAGGAGGATCAGGAAGAGGAGGAGAAGGAGAAGAGGGTGGATGGAGAACAGGGGGAGGCTAGCGAGGTCGCGGGGAAAGGCGAGCTAGAGGAAGGGGGGGATAGCAGGGAAGGCTTAAATGAGGATGAGGGGATGGAATTTGAGGAGGCAGGGAATGGGGAGAAGGCAGGCGAGGAGAAGGAGAAGACGCAGGTGTGTGGCGAAAAAGAGGAGGAGGCGCATCCAGGGTCAGAAGAGATGGAAGTGGAGGTAGGCAAAGAGCAGGGGACAGCAGTAAGACGGAGCAGGATGAAGACAGTAAAGAGGGCCCCTCAGACCTTGAAACTGAAAAGACTGAGATCACCCCTCCATGCGAGCCAATCGCGAGCCAACAAGAGGCGACTCGCAGCGCTGAGCTCGCTCCTCCAAACCCCACCCCAGAGGAACCAGCCGCACCCTTGGCTGAGCCTCAAATGGCCCCAACAACCGAAACGGTCTCCGGCGCTGTGGGCCAGGAGCCGGCGGTTCCTTCCGCCGTGATCCCCGATTCCGCCAGCCTGAACCCGCCGGCCGAGCAAAGGCAACCCGGAGACGAGTCGGCCGTCAAGCCTCAGCCCAATTCGCAGGAGGCCCCGAGCAGCCCGAGCGCGCTTCTCAAGGAACAGAAAGAAGGCGTGAGGGGGAGGAAGAAGGCGAAGGAGTCAAAGAAGGGTCGCAGTCAAAGTCGGAGCTCTTCGTCTTCCTCTTCCGGCTCTTCCTCAAGCGGAAGCTCTTCGTCTTCATCCGCTTCAAGCCACTCATCCTCCTCCTCATCCTCGTCGACCTCCTCGTCCAGCAGTCGAAGTCGCAGCCGGGAGAGCGGCAAGCGCAGCAAAAGACCGTCAGGCAGGGACAAGAAGAAAGAGGAGAGGAGTCACCGCAAGAAAGGGGGGAGTAGTGGAGGTGCAGGAGGCAAGGATGCCAAGGAAGGGAGGAAGAGGAAGAGCAGTGAAGGGAGGAGCAGGTCAATTCGCAGCGATAGGGAGCAGAAAGACAGAGAGAGGAAGGACAAGAGACGCTAAACTGGGCCCTGTTTTATTTTGTCCTCGAGAAGCTGGTGACAGCGGGGCAATCGCGTCAAACTTCATCGCACATCCAATTTTTTTTTTTTAAACACCCACCACAGCACCATTCGATCAATACAAGTTGAAGCGTTTTCTTTACACCCGGCCAGAGTAAATAACTGATTTTAGTCAAGATGATAGTGTAATGTCTCACAATTGCAGGACAGCTCGTTTGTACCCATTAAAAAATGTTTTGAGGAAAGACAGTGTGGCTCTTTTAGAAAAATCGATCTTAGGTTTTTTTGTTATTTTTTTGCTTGTGTAATGACGACGGCACATTTTCCGTCCTGCTGTCCTCCATGTCACTATGCCAATGACATCTATATCACACACTGGTCGTCTTCAATTCTTGTGACTAGTTGTCACTTGATCCATGTCATGATTGTTGTTATGTGACTTCTTGGTTTTTCAAAAATGTTTTTCATTGTTTTTGTATCATCCAACTTGCTTCAAATTAAAGGTGATATAATTAGCAGGTGTGATTTTTATTAAGTGTTATGACATAGATGTAATGGGGGGGCTACAGAGTCTGAGGCGCACACAACAAATTGCTGCACATGCACTCTAGTTAATGGAAGACAATGAGGGATGAAGTAGATGATTTCCATGACAACTTTTTTTTTTTTTTACCGTATCTGGGGGCTTGAATGGATTGCAAAGCAGCACAAGCTACCTGTTTTTCATCCATCTCAGGCGGCGGCCATTTTGCCACTTGCTGTCGACTGAAGAGACCACGTCACAGTGCCTACAGGCTCAGCTGTTTTCTGGGTTTGGTCATATGATGTTGCAAACTGAGCCATTCAGCAGTGTGATGTCTTTCAGTCAACAGCAAGTTGCAAGATGACCACCCCCTGAAATGGATTAAGAATGAAATTTGCTGCAAAATGTATATTCCTTTAATGCAGTAGTGGATGTTTTTTAATTAAATTTGTCAACCAAACTGCAAAAGGGAATTTATGTTGATGAATAAAGTTCCACTGTTTCACTCTATCACGTCAACCTCACAGTGTAGAGGTCGTGGGTTCGAGCCCTTCCTGTGTAGAGTTTGCCTGTGTGGGTTTTCTCCGGGTACTCTGGTTTCCTCCCACATTCCAAAAACATGCATGGTAGGCTGATTAAACACTCAGAATTGTCCCTAGAGATGTGTGAGCACGGATGGTTGTTCGTCTCTGTGTACCCTGCGATTGGCTGGCAACCGGTTCAGGGTGTCCCCCGCCTACTGCCCTGAGACGGCTGGGACAGCGACCCTCGTGAGGATGAACCGGATCGGAAAATGAATGTTTCACTCTAATTCAGTGCTTCTCTATTCTGTTATGCCCTCCAGGAAGAATAAAATATTTCATGCCCCCCATCAACTTCTCCGCTGTGACTATAAATTGGGGTTGTCGACAGGGGCACAGGAATGATGCAAACAAAAACAAACGAGTGTTATTTTTACAAAGTATTGACCAAGCAAAAGATTTGAAAATGGCTTGCTTTCTTTGCAATGTTAATAGTTGACCAAACATGCCGTTTGGGGGGCTCCTGAAAACGTACTATTTTAGAGTGACAAGGTTTTGGCCCAACGTCAGCAATAAGTAACCCTTGTTTTTAATTTATAGTATTTAAGAAAGTTTATATCAATTATTTTATTCTTTCACATCCTAAATGCATTATTATTTTTTTGTAATAATCGACATAGGAGGGGTTGACTCTACTTTGTTAAAGCAAGTGCAGAGATGTTTTGTTAATCTTGAAGAATGCGGGCAATTATTCCAGATTGGGAAGAACATATTTGGTTCGAATTGAGATTTTGTGGTCTCCAAATTTATCCACCAGGCAGTCAAAGTGGATGCAATTACTGGTACTGTATGCACACATTTGTAATTGACATGTTTATACTGTATTACATGTTGATGTTTTGACATCTATAAATGTTCATCCTGTATTATACATCGTAGTTGGCGGCCATTTTGTTTGAAATGGTTACAATGAACTACCGTTATAACATACAAATTTGTTATCTCCATTGAGGTACTGTACTTTATTTCAGTGGGGTCAAAGTGTTTGAAACCTCTTGTGGTGAGTTTAAATGGGACCATTGAAAACATAGTTGATTAGAGATAACATGTTCATTTTTAGCGTCGCTATTCGTCCCACAACATTGTGTTGATGATGTAAGTTGATCACAAACCACATTTCGAAGGTGCTTGTTGAACTGCACTAAATATGAAGTCACCAATGTTTAATAGTTTAGCCGTGAATTCATTCGGAATACAAAATTCAGTTAAGTCACAGTTCACCACTCATATGAAAATGATCAGACTCATTACTGGTCTGATAGCTGCACGACCTAACAGGATGCGTGTACGTGGTCTAGTTGTCCACACCTGTAGAGTTTTTTTTTTTTTTTTTTTTTTAATTTGACTGCAGTCTTCTGGTTGTCATGTTGGGATCCATTTGTCATCCGTAAAACAGAAAGACTTTCACTCCGGCTGGTCTGCCAAGTCATTCTGCTCAAAGTATCTACATAAAAACAAGTGAGAACATTAGTTTATCATTCACTCCAAGGATGGCTTTTGTCTCGAGATGAAAAACAATGACTGGTTATTGATTACACCCATCAGTAAGATGAAGATACTCAGTAAAGCCAGCGAATTGCATGTACTATATCAGAGGTGTCAAAGTCAAGGCCCGGGGGCCAGATCTGGCCCGCCACATCAAATTGTCATATGGAATCCATAATAATGTGGAGATATTGCAAGTATTTTCTTGTTTCCAAACCCCTTATTACATGAATGTAAACAATGTTGAGACAAATCATTATTCTTGACTGCTGATTTCAAAACTAGGTAGCCAAAAATTTGTTGTATGTTGTGTATGTAATATGTGAAGGTGATTAAACATTTATATGGTTTCAAAAAATTCAGTCATAACGGCCCTCCAAAGGAAACCGTAACTACAATGTGGCCCGCGACAAAAATGAGTTTGACACCCCGGTACTATATGATTATGTGCTTGTGGTTTGTGCTCCAATTCATCCTCCTTCAATTACCTGGCAACCAGACAGATGAGAAGATTGAGGGCAGGCAAGTTGTCATCGTCCTGGCTCGCCTACACAAAGCAGGTCAGACCAGTCAATCGACAGTGTCATTTTGAAGTCCCAACTTGGCAAACATCCTGAATCAATCCTCAATCCATCCAAAAAAGCCTTGCTGCATCTTACCAGGTTGCTGCGCAGCTGAGCACATCTGCGAGCCAACTGTCTGATTGAAGAATGGGCTTCAGGCAGCAATGGTTTCTCCAAGCAGGCCAACAGTGCGTACAACCAGCGGCCCTGAGGTGGTGCGGCGGGATTAGGGGAATTAATTTGGCAAATCATGTTCATGGTCTGGAAACTTGCAGTATTAAAGGGGCCGTATCATTCTATTTGAAGCTTTCTGCAGTTAACTATAATACACTGGATATATGATTGTGTCAGAATCAAAATCGCCTTTATTGTCATTGTATAGAATACAACGAAATGTGGGTGCCACTCCTGAGTGCATTTCATAAAAATTTTAAATAGAATAAAATAAAATAACGTTCGGTGCAATGGTGACCTCATTTTTTATTCACCCTTTCAGGGACAGCGCTTCGAACAGCGGACAGCTTATCATGTTAGCAGGTTACAGCACAGGTGTCAAAGTCAAGGCCCCTGGGCCAGATCCGGCCCGCCACATCATTTTATGCGGCGCGCCAAAGCGATTCATGTGTCAACTTCCATGATCTTTGCTAAAGTCTGAACCGAAATGTCAAATTGTGATTGTGTAATAATGTTGACATTTCTCAATCATTTTGCTACCCTGTTGGCACTCACTTGAACAATAATCGAACAAATAGCTGTTTTTAAGATGCGTCACAAGGAGTGACGGGTTCGACGAAGGTTGAAGTGACAGCCGAAACTGTCAGCTAAGTAAGAGTTTTCCTCTTCTTCAAAAGAGACCATTTTCGAGAAAAAAAGACACTTTAAACCCAATTCAACAAACTGGTAGTTAACTTGAGTGATTACATAACTAGTAATCCATCAATTTGCTGTTTACAAGTAATACTACAACGTATGTAATAATAGAATGTGTAATAATACTTAAACATTTATTTGGTTTCACTTTTTTTTCCTTTTGTTATTTATTTAAAAAAATGTCTTTCTTTGAAATTATCTATCCTAGGTTTAATTTTTATGCATCAAAGGTACTCGTGGTATCGGTTACTTGGTAGTGGTGAGTCATCAAAAACTGAATATTCGTACTGGTATTAGTCTGGAAAAAAAAGTGGCATTGAACATCCCCTGATTGTCTTCTGCGGTGCATGCAGCCTTGTATTGAATCTCAATTGATGAGGCGTGTAAAGCTCCAAGTATAGGATGTATGGAACTGTCATTCACATTACCTCGTCAGTGACTTTAATCGATGAGCAAGTCAAAAGTATTCCCTACATTCAGTGGCCAAGAAAATGTGTCTTGTTTGTGCAATATGTTGCACGTCCTACAGTGGCACCCAACACGAGCATGAACGCCAACTCACCAACTGGGGGACAAAATCTCTTTCTTCAAACCAACTGATCAGAATGTCCAATACTGTCAGGACGGTAGCCTGCAGACAAAGCAAACGCAAAGAGGACAATGTTGATCCTGAATGGAAGTTGTGGTGGCTCGAGTGGACCAAACCTACCTGGCTGAATCGGCTGACAATGCTCAGGAAGGGTGGGAAGCCAACCTGAAGAACAATTTTGCTACTAGATTTCAATCAATTATATGCAGAAGAATCCAAATCTTATTTAATCCAACCTTGCTGTAGTCCAGCCCTGCCTCTGCATCGGCATCTGCGTGCGAGGACAATGTACCTTGAGAGACCCGTTCTCCTAAACAAAACTGCTTCCAGCCTTCCTCATCTGCTTGCTTTGGCTGCAGATAAACAACTGCATATGAATGACAACCATCCACTGACATCATCAGCAAAAAAACTCTCGAATTATCATCATAGTTCTCACCATGACGACATTGTCATCAAGAGAGTGGCTGCTCCAGTGTTGTCTGTTCTTTGTGATGCTCTGAGCGAAATGCAGAAAAGGTCAGAGGAACCCTTTCACAATGAGGATCCATTTTTAAGTATGCATAGCATAGTTAGTTATTTTTAATCACCTGTCTGACATCGGAAAAACTGCTGACTTGCCTCTGTTGCCAATCTAGGCTGGGAGAAAATCCAGCTGGAGCAGCATGGCACTCTGCCACCTGGAACACATTCAATGGGCACGTGATTCAAACATATTTGAGAAAGTTTATCTATCTGCTAGGGGTGTGCAAAAAAATCGAGTCACCCAACAATCGTAATTTTATATTCCGATATTCAATAAATCGATGTCAAAGTTTAGAATCGATTTTCATGATTTTTCAACCAGCACAGGGGACGCTACCACTTTCCTCCAGCAGAGGGCAGCGCGGGGCCAATTTGTTGCGATGAGTCTGCAGGCATAATAATTCAGCGGAGTCACACTACGTCATTTTGAACCAGCCAGCGCCTGAGCCACGGAGCCGGATTAAAACAAATAGAAAAACCAACAAGAAAATGGCGGATGGTGAAAATGCAATGGCGTCTTCTTGACCGCTGATGGCACTGACCAGCAACATGTTGTGATGTTATACCAAGGGCATTTGGCTGAAAATAAATGTCAGAAAGAGTGACTGACTTTCATCTGGTTGCATTGATTGAAGTACATGATTCAATTTATGGATTGTTGTTGTTTTTTAAATGGTACAATAAAAGAACATGTACTGTTTGAGGAAAAAAACAATAACAGTTATATTGAATCGCAAATCGCAGTATAATCAATGATCGTGATATAAATCTAATCGGCTCACACGTATGCTGATTTGAATCGAATCGGGAGGTAAGTGCATCGTCCCACCCCTAATATTTGCTAATGGAACAAAAATTATTATAATTATTATTATTGCCCATGTAGTACAGCTATGCACATGTAATGAATTGCAAATACTGGTGATTCTAAATTGTAATTTGTAAAAAGCACACAAGGAATCATTTCTTTACCTATCATGACATCTCTGTCTCTCCTTGAGCAAGACAAAAAAGATGCGTCATAAAATGTCAGGAACAAGACTGTAGACCTGAAAGAGGCTGTAATCTGGTACAAAATCATAAACGGCCTGACAAGCGAAAACTATTGGCAATGGCACCATTATTTACTCTGGTTATCCACTTTTGTAATATTTTTGTTTGATGGTGTGCCATGAGATTTTTTTTTTTTAATTTAACCATGTGCCTTGGCTTGATAAGATTGTGAAACACTGCCATAATCAATAAACAACCACAAACCTTCAAGACCTACTTTGTAAATGAACACATTTACAAATTTAGCAATGGAGCAGGTTACTGAAACTAAAATATATGCAAATATAGAAACGAACAATTTGGAGAAATTGTTAAAAAGAGTGATCAATGAAAGCATATCTCACTCACAGATATGTTGACAGTTTGTTGCTTCTTTAACTTCTTGGGGTCAATTTTCGCAACCGCCACTTCTGGACACGACGCTGCCTCCAACCTGAGGGGAAAAGGACATGCATCGACTGTTTGACCATACTATTACATGGACCTGAAAATTGTATCAAATAATAATCCAATTAAGTTCCATACTACATAGTACAACGACGATAGCGCACTAGTTAGAAGTAATATTTTTTTCCGACTACTGTATAACATTACGCAGTAGTGGGATGACTTGGGCGCAACCAACGATGTCCGCCTCTACGCGGTGGTTGGACTCCGCCGGACCAAGGACCAGACGGACCAAGGACCGGACGGACCAAATGGACATCACTTCACCGACGGCCACCTCCTCGGGGTTCTCCTCGGCTACTACCGTCGACGGCTACCGTCTCCCACCCCCCCTGCCTTCCCCGTCATCCGCACCCTACCTCAGAGCCCCTCCTGCCCAACCCCGCCGGCCATCAGCCACTTCCGCTGTCCCCGTTAACCTCTCCCAACAGGTGTCCCCTTCATCCTGCACGGTAGACGGCTCGGATAGGGGCCAGCGGGGCGACCCCTGTGGGAGCCTGTGCCGCCGCCACGCAACAACAACAACTTGGGCGCACGAGTAGAACTACATGTTTCTCGTGAGGTAAATATGTGTACTAGTTTTGACATCAGGATAGTGCTAGTAATAGTAACATAAAAAATAACTAGAACGTCAGATAGATGATTCACTAGGAGTAAGGTAAGAGGTAGAGTTTCATGCGGGCATACTGGACTTGTCGGAGATACTCTTGGGGGTTTCTTGGCGGACCATCCAGGTTGAGAACCGATGAAGTTTCTCTGCAATCAATGGGCAGCAGCCGCGGCATTAAATCCTCCACGTCGGACTTCATGTTATGCAGCTACGTATGCTAACACATATTATGAAATTTAAAATGAATTAGGCTGCTAATGCTCCGGGAGGGAAAAAAAGAAATGTTGAATTTCACAGAGGCAGTAAAACGCGGTTTGATTACGTCATCAACTGTGCGCTGTGTTGTGTCGAATGACAAATGCGTCATGCGTGTCGTCATTAGTGGAGCAGGGCAAAGTCTAAAAATATGAAACTTTCTCAGCCCATGTCATATTAAAACTGTACTCACACGAGATTTGTCCTGGATATTTAATCGTTAATTTATTAATTTGTTTTTAGTAGAATCGATCCCATGACAACGAAACAAACACACCTGGGATGTCATTATAATTTCGTTGCAACGTTAATGATTATCCTGTGCGAAGATCGAATCGTGTTTTGCTTATATCTAATCGCAGCTCGTTCCCTTTTGAGCGTTCAGCAGAGCTATTCGGCAACTGGTTGAGATAATTTCTCAAAAAAACGTCTGTTTTCACCTGACGTATTCTCATTGAAACATCAAGAATGACTCTTTCACAGGCTGCTATTATGAGTACAAGCCTGTTTTTTGTGCTTTGGCCACAACTGAGCGGTGGATTACTGTCTGACTTCAAGATCTGTGGAGATTCACAGTGCGAAAGTAAGTTGGACAGTAGGCCGAACTAACGTTTTAAATGTTATACTGTATTCTAAATTATTTTTAAAAGCACAATTTTGTTTTATTTTAAAGGCTCCTCATGGCTTACTATGATGTTAAGTGTGTGTGCGTGTGCGTGTGTGTGCGCGTGCGTGTGCGTGCGTGCGTGCGTGCGTGCGTGCGGGCGTGCGTGCTGCGGGCGTTTTTTTGTAAAAAAAAATTATAAAATGTGTTTTTATTTGTCTGTACTTTGTGTTTAGGTCTAATGAGCAGGGTACAGGCAGTCAAGGATCACCATGGAAAGGATTGTCGTTTCCTGAGCTTCCGGAAAGGAGAAACCATCTTTGTGTACCACAAACTGACTGGAAAGAGGAGCCATCTTTGGGCAGGCAGTGTACGTTTGACCAAATACCATCACCTGTATGATAAGGAATAATATTTCAAAATAAGAATGATCTGGTGACGCGAAGTTGGTTTAATATGAGATATATGTAGGTAAGATATGAGACGACAGTGCAGTCACTTTATAATGACTTTCTGTGGGTTCCGTGGCAGTGTGTTCCACAAAATATTTTCAGAAACTATACGAATCCATAAAATTAGTGTTGTAAAGTATTCAATTATAATAACAGTCAAAGTTGAAGAGTTATTACAGATTGGTTGCAAATCCAGCCATAATAATTTTCTACACCAAAGCAACGTAAATTGAGGGTTCTCCAAAATTTACACAGAGTACAACCTAAAAAAAACAGTGCTCCAACCACTCTCACGACAAACAGTAAAATACTACAGCATAGTAGGTCAAAGTGTTCATCAAAAATGAGGCATCTTAAAGTACGTTTGATATTATTGTAAGCTACTGTAACATTATACACAATTTGAACATTAACCATGCCGTTAAATATAAACAAATAAAAAAACTACACCTAAAGATTCAATTACAATGTATTGCACATAAAAGTTAAAAAAGTAACTAAATACATGTTTAAAAACAAAAAGTTCTAAAAGATTCCATGAAAATGCATTGTTCAAAAAGTAAAATACATCTAAACTCTAAATGTACGATGCATGTACAAAAAACAACAACAACAAAAAACGACCAGTACACACAGTTTGAACATTAACACGCGTTTAGATGCATTATAGGAAAATAAAAATGATATGGCCCTTCCTGTAATTTGGCAACTGGTGTACAATTAGACTGAATAATGAAGCGTTTGCCTTGTGTTTTGGTTGCAAGGGCTACATGCATTAACTCAGGCATGTCCAGTTCTGGGCTGCTTGCTTTCTATCTCTCCCGTCTGCAACAGCCCAATTCAAATGATCAGCTCATCAGCCAGCTCTGAAGCAGCATTAGAACGATTCTAATTATTTGAATCAGGTGTGTTGAAGCGGGAGAGATGGAAAACGGGCACAAGAGCGGCCCTAGAGGACTGAGTTTGGACACCCCTCCATCATCTGATCAGAACTTCACCACTTTCATTCAAACTATGGCCTGGTCTTTTCCTCTCTCCTGGCTCCAAATAAATTCAAATTTGATGTACATGTGATTTTCAACATAACTCACAGATACTTTATGATTAATAAAAATGTTGGACGACGTTTTCCCTTGCCCGGATGGACAAGGGAAAAAAATCACAGAGGCCGCCCTTGTGCTCTGATTTCTAATTCAAGCTGGATGATTGAACCACTTTATTCTGATTTCAGATGAACAAACAGTTTGGATATTTTCCAAAAGAAGCTGTAAAAGAGGAACAGACATATGCAACTAAGGAGATAGTAGTCGTAACACAGGTATATACTTTTATTAAGTTGTAATCATACATTTCGAACATGAGAAGTGTTAAGTATAAAATGTGCTCCTTTGCTATCTAAATGGCATATTCTCTTTTCATTCAGGAATCCGATTTTCTGTGTATCAATGAATTTGGCTATCTCATTGACTCCAGTCATTTGAACACTAATGATAATGATGATGATGATGATGATGACGACGACTCTGGTCTGAAGAACCTCGAGGAGCTAGAAGCAAACCAAACAAGCAATCACACTGCCGATACAAATGCTGGAATGTCGAAAGATTCCGCTCCAGAATCTTTTAGCACATCAAGAGAAGAGATTGAAAATCGTGACAATGGTGCAGCTAAGACTAAACAGGAATCCCCTGAAACCGCTGTGGAACTGAAGGAAAAAGGTGGGTCCTCCGCCTCTTCCTGGCTCAGTTCTTCAGTGACAGGATGGTTCGGTGTAGGAAAAAAGGAGGAACCTGAAAATTCAGCTGAAGTACACGAGAAACGTTTGATGCCAGGAGAAGATTTGCTCCCATCTTCAGTGGCCGGATGGCTGGGCTTAAGAAGTGAAGGAAAATCAGATTCCGCCAAACAAGATGAAAACCGAGGAAAGCAGGACAGAAAAACTGTTGAGTCTTCGACCATGACTGGATGGCTTGGCTTTGGAGGCGATGAAAAAGACAGAAAAAGAGAATGATGATGAAAGCGAACTGGATGTGAAAACAGCAGCGGGAGAAAATTTCAGGAGCAGAAAGCTGCATCTTGAAATAGAAACACTAGCAGAACAAGAGAAGAAAATCAACGACATGGGGACATTGGGTTGGCTTGCAAATGGTCTTTCAACAACACTGGGGTTTGGCCTGGATGACCAGGACACCAGAGAGACAATACAAGTTAGTACAGAAGAAGTGGATGTGAAAGAGACAGCATCTTCTTGGTTTGATTTGGGGATCAGCAGCATTTTAGCCTTCAGAAAAAACAACAATGAAGGTGACAGAACTGAATCTAATACACAGTCTGACAACATTCTACAAGGACATGTTGATTCTAATATTCAAGATACTCCTGCTAACAACAAGGATAGTGAGGTCGACGACGCATCTCAGGTTGATCAAAACGCCAACCCTCCTCAAAACCAGAGAACGGACATCAATCTTGTTCCAAATGGTAAGGAAGGAGAAAACACATTTGACATTTTGGTACGTAAGAATGATGTCACCTCATTGCCTGTGCTCACTTACACGGAGTCGAGGTCAGTGGATCAGTCGGTGAGTGAGCTTGATTCCGCAAAAGATAGCGATGAGGAGGTGAATAGCCATGAGTTGAGAAATCAGGTTGGACAAGTGGTGGACAAACTTAACATATCATGTATAGATGATGTCAGCGATGAGGAATGTAAACGTGAAAAGAGAGATAAAGACATTATTATGCTGGATGAGTCTGCAGAGCAAAATCAAGGGCAAGAAAGTGGGTCTTCTTCGGCATCTGAAACTGAAGTCAAAGAATCGGAGGAAGATGACAAAAAGGAGGAAGTCCACAACAAAGAGAAAAGTGAAGATAAAGACGAGCAGAAGAATGTAGAAGATAATCAAGAGGATATAGAGGAGGTTGTAGAAAAGGAAAAATTTGAAGAGGAGAGTGAGGAAGAGTTTAAAGACATAGCGACACAAGAGCACTGGAATGCTACGGACAATAACACACAAGAAGACAAACCTCTTGAATTTGGTTCAGACCACTTGAAAAAAGAGATGCTGAAATGATACATGAAAATCTATCTGAAGAGGACAAACAAAAACATTCCGTTGACGGGAGCACACCCAGTCAAGATGCCAAAGATATGGACCACCCTTACCTCCAAGGGAGATTTGTATCTGTGATCAACTTTTTAAAAGAAAGTAGTTTTGTATCTTCTCCTACACCCCAAAAAGAAGAGAAAGAATCGAAAGAAGATGAGGAATTGGACGAGGAAGAGAAAAAGGACAATATTAACACTGAACAGGAAGACTCTCTGCTGATAGCGAAGCAGAAAGAGACTGTGGAGAGACAGGAGAAACACCAAGAGGAATTTCCATCCAGGGAGAAGCCTGCAACCTCGGAAGGGTTCCAAGTTAAGGCGCCCGAAGAGGTAACAGAGATGGAGCAGTTACATCATAAGAAGCCGGGAGAATTGATGAAGAAAGATAAGCAGGATGATGCGGAGGAGTTCAAAGACACGAGGAAGCAAGGAGTTCATGAGTTAATGCAGAAGGAGAAAGTAGAGGACTTTGAAGATGAGACGCAAGAGGAGATGAAAATGTTGGTGGAGAAGAACCATGAAGTGGGTGATGAGTCAGTAGACAAAATAGAAGAAAAGAAGCAGAAACAGTTATTTGAGAAGGAGTTAGACGATCTGAAGTGGGGCATGTTCAGAGAGCAGGACAATCCGACGACAATGGAGGAGCCTGATGACAATGAGCACGGAAAACTGAAGAATTGTATGCGGAAGAGAGAGGTAGAGGACTATGAAGATGAGAAGCAGGAAGGGTTGGAAAGGGGGAGGAAGGGGAGATGGTGGAGGCATTAGAAGAGAAGATGCCAGAAGAAGCGGAGTTAAAGGCAGAGAATGGAGAAGAGTTTACAGACGGACAAAAGCATCACGAGGTGGAAAGGTTAGAGAAGACAAAGTATGACGTGAGTGGGGAGTCGGGAGAAGAGTTTGAAGGTGATAAGCAAGAAGAGCTTGAAGACAGGGAGCAGGAGGGGGTGGAAAAGTTCGAAGAAGAGAAACATAAAGTGGATGGTGAGTCAGTAGAAGGGTTAGAAGACAACATACAAGAAGATTTAGAACATGAGGAGGAGGGGATAGCGTTTGATGAGGAGCTGGAAGAGGTGGGAAAGTTGGAGAAGTATGAAGAAGATGGCGAGTCAGTCGAAGAGTTAGAAGAGGAGGAGAATATGGAGACGGAAAAAGTGAAGGAGCAGGATGAGGCAGGTGAGTTTGAGGAGTCGAATAAGTTGCGCCAGGACGATTTAAATGGAATACTTAAGAAAGAAGAAGTTGAAGAGAACAGAAAAGAAGGAGGAAGCAAGTGGAACTTTGTGGAGGGCTCAGGAGAGGGAACCCAAGAGGAGTTAGCGCAGGTCGAAGTAGACGAAAAGCAAGAGTTTAATCGGGAGCTTAAGGTAAGTGAGGACATGCAGAATGCTGGTGACTTTGTGGATAGCAAGAATGTTAAGGGGGAAACGGAGAGTCTCGAATGTATGGATGAGTTGTGTACTCAATTTGAACAAGATGAAATCATAAGAGAGAGAGAAAAACACGGTTTTGACCATGGATCAAATCTTCTGTATCATGCATCAACACTAAAAGATGTTCTCTTAGCAGATAGAACACAAGAGGACCCCGAGGTCACGCTAGACGACGTTGAGCATGATCTAATTGGTTTGTCCTTCCATCAGACAGATCAGTTTGATGAAAAAAGTGACTTTGCAACAGAAAGTGGCGGAGAATTTGACCATCTCAAAAAAGCCATTATTCCATCAAGCCAAAAGTCGATCATGAAAATCAAAGAATTGACAGAATCTCCCTCAGGGTTTGATGGAAAAACAAATGAGATGTCGAACTCACAACCCCTTCCAAGTCCTAAACATGCGCTGGACTCCACAACAAATAGTGATAAAGACTTGCAAACAAACTTCCAGCCGCCATCTCCGTCCCTGACACAGACTTCTCCTTCCACTTATCTGCCTCCAAACACAACAACGCCCCAACAACCGAACCCCTTGTCCAAAACCTACAAGACTCTCCAAGACCACATGAGCACACAAGAGACAAGTATTTTGACTGATCTGTTTGGAAATAAGAACTTGAAAAAATTGGATGGCATTCTTGGCCATGCGGATGTTTTCACGGAAGACGTTGATCGTGATGAATCAGTATTGATGGATATTGAAGCAATTCTGCACGACCACAGGGATATACTGTTCCCTCCAAGCACAAGACTATTGGACGCACCAGAAGAGGATAAAGAAAAGACCGGAACCAGAATTGCAATTCAGAAACTAGAAATACTGCTGAAAAGAGCGAGAGACATTTTCGACACCAGAAAATCAGACATCAATCGAGCAAACGCTCAAGGTACATTGCCTCAGAGATCATCTCGACTGTTAGAACTGCCACTTGGATGACATTCAGTTCCTTAATTTGTTTTGCTTTTAATTTGCCTTGTAACCCCGTGTGTTTCTGAAAACAGCTCAGCCGAGTTGCATTGGCGCATCTTGCTCTCCAAGTAGCAAAGATAAAGAGACTATGGAAACAGTCGGGGTGATGGTGCACGAACAGAATGATGGAGGCCCGGAGAAAAATCAAGAAGATGATAATGAAAGAGGAAGTGAAGAAATGTCCCTGGAGGAGAACGTTAAGAAGATGTCTCACAGTCAGACCGCACCACCACAGTTACTGGAAGGTATGGCTGGAACCCCCTCCTGGCTGTCACACACAAACTACTGGGCAGTAAAGAAGTCAATTGATATTCTAGACCAGAGGTCACCAACCTTTTTGAAGATGAAAGCTACTTTTCCTGGGTACCGAGGGATGTCAAACTCATTTTAGTCGCGGGCCAATTTGGAGTTACATCTTCCCTCCGAGGGCTGCCATGACAGTGAAACCACAAAATGATTACTGGTACACAACAAATTAGTTTTTTTAATCATTTCAAATCATGTATGGCGTATTACAACTGTTATGCGGGAAAAAACAAACAAAACAAAAAACAATTGTGAACCGATCTCACAAAGACCATTTTGGCTCAAGTCCAGATCGTCTCACCTGCTGGTAGCCAACGACAATGCCGTCGTTGATCGCTACTATTGTCATGGCAAACCAGCAAAAGTAATCCTCAATCGTATATATTTTTTCATCGCAGCGTAAGGTCGGATTGATAAAGCATTATGTGCGCATGCGCGGTAAGCCCTTGTACGGGTTTTTGTTGCTTTGTAAGGGGAATCGTAATCATTTATAAGGGCAGGTATTAGCCAAGGTTGACAGATATGAGATTACTAGTTTTGAAAGTCAATTATAATAGTGCAATGCCCTTCAATGGAAAGAAGGATGCACGCAGTCGCCGATGTAAGCTGTCGTTTTTAATAAACAAAAGGAGCAATAACACACACATTCATAGGAGTTGCTGTTAGCCACAACTCACGCCCATGCGTCCCACACTCAGACTAACTGCCGGAGCCAATATTCCCCCAACCTGCCTCCTCCCCTCTCTATGATGTCACACAAATACAAGAAACAGATATTACAAGAGTTTGTTCAATTATTGTTCAAGTGAGTGTAAACAGAGTAACAACATTATTTCAAAATCTCAACGTTATTTATTACACAAACCATTTCAGTGCAATTTTTAGCAAGTTGACACACGATTTGCTTTCGCGGGCCACATAAAATGACCTGGCTGGCCATATCTGGCCCCGGGCCTGAGTTTGACACCTGTGCGTGAACGAACCAGTTTTAGACACGCTTCTGTCATAACAAATGTGCTCCTTTACCTTCAGTAATGCTTTTATTACAACACGGTATTATTAAAACTCCCAAAGACATATTTATGTCTTTTCACACTCCACACGTTCAACCCTTTTTTCTCTCCAATTTTTCCAAGACTTAGGGTAAAAAAAAAAAGGGGGGTCTAGAATTGGCTGGTACTGAATGAGTTAAGAGTCAATAGTAATCAGTAATGTGAAGACATGGTAATGATTTCTTACAATAATTGGGAAACATAAAAAAAAAAAAACTCAATGTGCAACACTTTATTTCTATAAATCTCTGCCAAGTGTTTACACGTTCGAATGATCACATCTACAATGTTCTTAGAAAATCATATTGTCCCAACAACGGTGGACTATTTTTAGAACAGCTACTCACAGGGTCATTGGAGGCTATCTGGGTAGGGTTGCCACCTTTCAGATTTGGAAATAAGGGACACTCATGACGGCGTCATGGCAAAAACCACGAGAGTGAAAGAAATTTGAGGGTTTGGCTCCCCAAAACCCTGAAATGCATCGAATCCCATGTATTTTTTAAAATTCAAAAACAAAATGCTTCAATGTAATTTACATTATTGAACATGCCATATTAGCCTCTGGGTTCTGGGGTCACTTGGTGGTCAGTCAGGAAGGAGAAGTCAAGAAAGCATTTAAACGTATTTCAAGTTTCAAGTGCTTTATTAGCAATGAACATTATTATTATTTTTTGGTAGATCAAGTAGCCTGAACCTGAGCATAGCCTGTAGGCTAGTCAAAAGTGCTGTAAATTAAACAAAATATTGTACTTGAACACTTTCAACAATTATGAAACACTTAATAGTCTGAAATTGAGCATATCCTACTGTTTTGTATACATCAATTAACCAAAGCATGTCAGGGGACACTTTTACTGAAAGAGGGCAATACTTAAATTAAATAGCTTATAACGTGCTACAAATGTAACAACTGGGGACAACTGTAAGAGGAAGAAAAAAAATCACTCGTCCACTTGTGTGTGTATAAATTTTCAAGGCTGAATAAATTCAGCTGAACTTGAGCATACAGTATTACATGCATAGTCTGCAGAGTATTGTAACAGCTGTAACAAAGACTGTTTGGGGACACTTTTGCTATAATAAGATAACTACAAGAAAGATAACTAGAGTCAAATTAAACACTTGCGTGAACCCAAATGAAAATATGCGAAAAATAGGACAAAGTGCAATCCTCTTCCTTAACCCCTTCATGTGCTCTTTGGTGCTTGATCAGGGCTAGTGTTAAGGGCTGGTGTTAAGTGTGCAATGAGCGCATTAATAGATAAAAATCACAACAAGCAGTGGCAGCGCACAGGGGGGCTGACTGCGTGCAGGCAGGTAGACAGACAGGATTTGGCACAGCGCAGAGGAGAACGCACTAGACCAGGGGTGTCAAAGTCAAATGGACGGAGGGCCAAATAAAAATTTTTGCTCCAAGCCGAGGGCCGGACTGATCGAATGTTCATTGAAAAATTTTAAACCTACCGCATGCAGTTTATTGAACCGAATTGAATCTACTGAAAACCTAACAACTTCATTTCAATATGATCAAATAAATAAAGCAACATTTTCTTATGGCTGTCAGTAAACTTTAATTTTCGACAGGCACAAAAGACAAAGTTTCTTTGGATAAAAATACCCATCAACATTGAATGAAAAGAAGCACCAGCAATAGCCCATATTTTCTCTTTAGCAAAATTGGGCTACATTTACAGAAACCCCCAAATAATAACAATTTTCGATCATTCACTCCTCAAATAAATCATGCTCCGTAGTTGTGCCATGCATAGGACGTAAAGCCAAAACTCCTCTGTCACGCTTTAGGCTTCAGTCCACTCACGAATGAAGATTGACAGCTGGGCAACGTCAGAAATGTCGGCGCCTCATCCACAGCCAAGGAGTATGCGATGAAATGTTTTCCCTTTTCACAAGCTGCTCTTTTGGATTAATGGACAACTGCTCTACTCGCCGGCAATGGTGTTTCTGCTCATGCTCACGCTTAAAAAGAGTTGCTTTTTCAGGGCAAACTTCGTCACAAACTTTAAGCATACCGCTTTTAATGAAATCCCCTCCGTAAATGGCCGGGCTGATTTAGCGATCTCTTCTGCCACAATAAAACTGGCATTGACAGCAGCCTGGCTTTGTGATTTGGCTTTTTTGAACAGAGCCTGTTGAGATTTGAGGCTTCGCTTTAATTCCTCAACCTTCTGTAGCCTTTGTTCGATGTCCATATTATTGTTTTGTCCGCGCGCTTCGCTTCATGCTGTCGCCTCAGATTATACTCTTTCAATACGCCACACTTTCTCCACACAGAAGACACACAGGTTTTACAGCTACGTCCGTGAACATGTACTCTGACTCCCACCTTGTTTGAAACCCCCGGTTATAGGTGTCCACCTTCCGTTTTGCCATTTTTGATGGATATCTGCAAGCTAACGTCACTGTTATCCGAACGACTGCTGCACTAGTAAATATTGAAATAAAGCGCCCGACTGCTTGGCGCGGCAACGTTGCATTTTGGGAAATGTAGTATTGGTGCGTGTAAAAGATCTGTGGGCTCTCGGCTTGCGGCCGTCCGCGGGCCGGTTCTAATAATAAATCAACATCATCCCACGGGCCACTGAAAACCTTCTCGCGGGCCGGATCTGGCCCGCGGGCCGGCACTTTGACATAGGTGCACTAGACGCACGTAGCGCTACGCTCGCCGTTCCGCAGGAGGTCCTGCGTACCTCCCACCAACAACACTTTGCTGTCTTCAATATTTCCTTTCTTTTATTTGTGTTTGTGTGTGACAGACATATATGGTACAATTAGGAAAAGACGGAAAAAACCCGTCCCGTATGCAACACTTAATTCCCAAAGGACGATTCCGTATTTTATAGGACGGTCGGCAGCCCAACGTGTTTAACCATGGCCCCCGATTTAAATGGAATACAGTAGTCTAATCCAGTAGTCTTCTAGTATTAAATGCATTGCATATATAAATTGCTCTTGGGCCCACAAAAGATTCTCATTTATTTTTTTCCAGGGGTAACCGTGAAGAATCAGGATAGTATTCATCGAATTCAAAAACAGTTATCCTCTCAGACTCATGGAATGGACTTCGTCAAATGGCTTAAAGTGAAGGTACGAGTTATTCGTGGATTCGGCCAGTTTCGTACCCCGGGCAGCTGTCTTCCGCATTGCAGAAGAATTTCGCGATTTTCTTGATCCACTCCGAAGGCTGTACTTCTTTAAGAAACTGATCTTATAATTCTTAACTCCCTCCCAGTTTTATGTACAGTAGTTCCGTTTCGTTTGTCTCCGTCAACATTACTGACATTCTGGTTCAGTGCTGTACTGTAGAGACTACTCCCGTAAATGTTTCTTAGCGATATTCTGAAATGGACGACTGGAAATTTGTTTCGGTAAATTGTTATTTTTCACTTCACGAGTGAACTAACGCTGATGGACAAGCCTTTTTACGGTCAGGTGAAGTTCAGGTTGAGCTAGCTATTTTGTGTAACTACAACATCAGATCAATTTATCGCTCAGCATATGGTACATATACTTTTTTTTGAGCTGACACCTGTTTCTGTTTCTGTCTTTTGGAAAGCGCTCGGATCTGCCAGTGTGGCATTTTGCAATTGGTGACGTTGCGGGTGAGCCGTTTATTAAAGTAGGGTACGCAAATATTTGATAGAACCTGTACAATTGAGTAAAGATTATTTTGATTGATTATTGTGTTGTTGTAATTTTAGGTTTCTTTATATTTTTATTCACGAGTAAAGTCAGCGTGAAGCTGTTCCAAATGGGAGAATGTTAACACGTTTCGATTACCCTCTCACCCTTGTAAAAGGTAGGTTGGTTTAGTCCATTGTGCAGAGCAGCAGTGGATAGGATGTTGCCTCACGGTTTACCCGGCTAATTCTAATGATAGTTTTTTTGTGGTTAATATTCCGAAGATATTAACCAAATGAGCAAAGTCGGGAATGTCGGCACACTCGTCAAGTGACGGTTTAGGAAGCAGAGAGATGGACTATCAGTCGACTGTCGAGACTTATTACGGCGTCGCTGTGGAGAAAGTCAAAGATGTACGTTTTGTGGCAGGGTTCATTAGCATTCCCTGTTAGCGGTACACAGCTGACGAGTGGTTGTCATCGAGCATGCTGTTTTATTATATTTCAGTGTTGCATATTACAACCTTGACGACATGTTCCAGTCCAGTTTTCCGTGTACATTGTGTGGTTGAATCGTGCCTTTTGAAATGTTTGTGTAGAATTACAAAAAAGACCTGGTTGCTAATAGTTAGCCTTTTGGTCAAATACTGTATATTGCTATGCACAGGTTAATCTCATGTAAACAAACAAACATACATTCGACTGGTTTGTGTTTTATTAAGAATACTTAGCTGTTTAATGTTGTATAATTGCTGTTTCGTAAACGTGTCAACTACAGGTGAAGGCAAGGAATAATTTAAACTACTTCAGTGTATTTTTAACAGTGTAAACCTAAAATGCACCGTAAACGTGTCATCTGAACTTAATTTAACCTTCTCTTAAGTGTTGAATGTAATGTCCAAATGTTAATTGATTCACTACTTTTTGCACAACTTTGTGTTCTCCGCAGAGAAGCCGAATGGCCGAATTCCCTACAGTTGTCTTTTTTTTTCCTTTCATTTTTATTACCACTTATGTCCACTTATGCCTTTCTGTGACTCGTCCAGTCTGCGTGTAGCAGTCTGCCCATGACCCAATCTCAGTAGCAACTTATATCTGACAATATCCATCTTTCAGCCTTAAAACTGCAAGGTACTGTTGGTGAATTGTTTGGTGCCGTTTTGCTCTGATTCTGTCAGGACTGTTTATGTACGAATTGCACTTGAACAAGAAAACGTATTGATTCACAGATCAAAAGCCTGTTTGTGAATTTTACTGTTCAGCTCCTCGTTGGAGAACAGCGGGTTGTGCAAAAATTACTGAAGCTGTTGACCATGTGCATTCAAAGACTTAGAAAAGGTCAACATGATTTCTTTAGTAAAGTTCGAGTGCATTTTGTGTTCATCATGATATGTCACCCGAAGGTAGAATATCCCTAACTTTTTGAATCATGTATGTTTTCTCAATGCTAAGTATGGATATTCAGCAAATTTGTAAGATAAAGCTCTGCTCAAAAGAGATGGTTGTACCTTGCATTACAGGGATCTCTTCAGGCGGTATTTGACATTAGGAGGTTACATGATGGTTAGAATGAACACTTTGCAAAATTACACTGAGAATTTTTTTATTTTTTTTTTTTTTTAAACACTCATTCCAGGTTGTGTCATCACTGCCCTATGATATAAGGCCTGGCCCTGACCTCTATGGAATCCCATGGGAACTAATTATCATCTCCAGTCTGGTGGGGCTGGTGACATTATTGTTCAGTTGCAGATGTTACAGCTCTGTGAGTGTGCAGCACATCTACACACAAATAATAGATTTTTGTATTGTTGTGTTTAATGCTTTATCTATTATCAATTAGGTTTACATTTGAAATGCCATATTTGATAGGGTATTTTAATCATAAAACAATACTTGTAATGATAAATTCAGTCCTGTAATAATGTTTCCCTATTTTAACACAGGTCAAAAGCAGATTGTATCGACGTAAGTTTTCACTTCCTTGAATTGTTTTGAGTGCCGGTGCTCTAATTTTGTGGACAGAAATATTAAATAAAAAATACTGCTTTCAAATGTACCCCAAATACTTAATTTTACCATTACTAGGTAAAGAGTGGCGGATGGCTGAGCAGGTTGCACAACTGCTTGAAGAGAAGTGTGAAGTCCTAGAAACTCTCAGTAAATGTCAACAAGAGGTCCGTACTCTAGTTGGAATTTGATGATTCTTAATATGTTTGTAATCCTTGAATTTTGTATTCATTGTACTCAACTTTAAAAACAGTTCTTTCATTTGTCTTTTTATGGTTTCTTTTTAGTACGATGAGCTGGAGAACTCGTTAAGTGAAAGTAGCACCTCAGCTCAAACCCAAGAGATAGATCTGGAGGTAAGGCAGATCTTATAAAATGTGTCAAAGACCATCGACTGCAAATGTTTCTTGGAGCGGGCTGGTATCAATAACTTGAAATACATTCGTTGTTCGTAGGTTTTGCAGTTAGCAACATTCTCGTAGTACTCTAGGGTAAAGCTTTATGTACAGAAAATATTTTATTGTCATTCTAATCATCCAAACTAATTTGTTGACATTTGATTATATTGCTTTACAAGCATTCATTTGAAATACTCACCGTAAATGAGTTATGGAAAGTATTTGCCACGTTTGTCATGAGTGTACACATTTTTCCGTTGATCTTTTTAGTCTTCTACAAATCTCATTTGTGCTTTCTGGCTCATCCAGGTCAGAGCCCAACAGTTAGACCTGGCTAATACTCAACTAGAAGAAAGTCTACAAGAACTGAAGGATCAGTTGGCTCAGCAGAGATTACACAGAGAAGAACAGGAACAAAAGGTACGATCGTACAATGCGTTAAGAACAGCCGATGAAGAACGAGGGTGGAGGAAGGTGATGTTGTTTGTGATGTTATTGTATTTAAATTCCTTCAAGGTCACACTCCTAGAGCAAAGCATGGAAACAATACAGGAGGAAACCAAGGAGCTCCAGTCACAAGAACAACAGGTGACTTTCCATCTTACAACTCATAAAATATTCTTGTCAGCACTCTGCTGGGACAATTGTAAACTGATCTTTCAGAGATTTCCTGATGACAAAACATTTGTGCGGTGAAAAGTCAAATTGTTTGGCCTTGCAATTTTAAGCATTCTCATCAGCAGTCCCCTCCCCAAAAAATGGAAATGGAAAAGTTTCTTCACCAAGATGCAGTATTATTATTTCACACCACTGTCAAACGAGACATACCAAAAGTCGATCAACATCTTTATACACTACAGTGGTATATTGACTTCCAAGTGCATAAACAATATTTTTGAGGGCTTGGAAGGATTACTGATATTTTCATTTCGGAAAATTGATGAGATTTAGGGGTAAACTGAAGTATGACACTGTATCTATCTCGCTAGCTCTCTCTCTCTCTCTCTCTCTCTCTCTCTCTCTCTCTCTCTCTCTCTCTTTTTTATATCTTTAGATCTCTCGCTATCTCTATGAATCTGCATGTAGTTGTTTTCAAGGCTGCCAGAAGAAATAGGCTTACCAGACATGTTTAAAAAAAAAAAAAAGTAATTTCACTAAAACGTTATGAGATTGATCTTTGATTGTCCAAGCAGAATTTTCCCAATAAGAAATGTTGAAAGTAGCTGCAATCAATGTGTGTGCTCTATGTTGTGTTCTGCTTTCAGTCCTGCCTACAGCTTCAGGTTCCCGCCCCCGCGAATGTTCCTCCTGTTTTTCATACATCGCCACTCTCTCTTTTTCCCCTCCCAAGGCTCAAACAACCATTAAGGTGTACGATATGAACTGTGAGAGACTACAGCGGAATCAAGAAACAGCTGGAGAAGAAAACAATTTGCTCAAGGAGAGCAACACACAGGTGAGGCAAAATACGTGTTTATTAAGCTCTTCATTCCGTAAGGGTTGATAAGGTAAGGCAGAGAGAGATATTTCTAGTCATCCCATTCCTGTCATGTCAGTGTTTCCCTTGTCATCATCTCAATTACTGCCAGTGCCTTTCTGTCTTTCTATTGGTCAGTTTCCTCTCTGTCAGTCATTTATATTTTTCTGTCTGTTTCTTTTGCAGTTAAGCCAACAGGTGGAGGGATGGGCAGAGCGAGTGAGTGAGCTGGAGGAGGAGATGAGAAGGTATGAATTGGCCCACAGCGGAATGGTGCAGGATGTCGCCAACAAGGATGAACGCATAATGGTATGACTGCTTGGACATGGCCAATAAATGACAAAACTGGCTTCATCTAAAGCATAGGTGTCAAACTCAGGTCCTGGAGGGCCAATGCCCTGCATGTTTTCCAACTCTCCCTGTTGCAACACACCTGAGTCAAATGAGCAGGTTCAATATCAGGCTTCCGCAGAGCTTACTGATGATCTGATCATTTGAATCAGGTGTGTTGCAACAGGGAGACTTGGAAAACATGCAGGGCATTGGCCCTCCAGGACCTGAGTTTGACACCTATGATCTAAAGTCTTTGAACCAAGCATATTTGCTTTCAGTCCCTCACCGATCGGCTGCTGGGGATGAAAGCTTGGGATGCCGATCTAGAGGAAGATGGAGGTGACGTATCCAAGGGGGCCACAGGAAGAGCAGAGAGGAATGGAAAAGTAGACGGAACCAATTCTGAAATGCATCTCCAGAAAGTCCAAAAGCTTATTTATGCTGCTAAGGTAAATAACCGACTAGACAGAAGCACATTTTGGCATTCTTGTAATTTTACAGAACACAAATACTTCATGAAGTACAATTTTCATGAATCTGTACTTGACTTTATTTATATTTACAATACAATACAATACAATACATGCTGATTTATATAGCGCTTTCACAACAGCGGCAGCTGTAACAAAGCGCTTAACAAAGCAGTTAACATAAAGTAAAATAATAAACACAACACACAACATAAAACACGAACAAAAAGTAAAATAATGAACACAACACACAAACACAAACAATATTTGTGGAAGTTTTCACTTTTGCGCCACTACATTTCCTAAATAGCATGTATATGTTATTCAGATACATTTCCCCTAACCATCTTTTTTTACTTCAAAATAAAATCCCCCGATATGTTTTGTTGATTTAATGCCTGAACTACAGAGCACCAAACGGAAGGAGTGTATCTGGTAGGGTTACAAGCGAGTTCATGAAAATGAGACACAGGTAATCTGGAAGTCTTTCTCTGGGCCCATGCATATCGCTTTGTCAGTTGCTCTTTCCAGAGTTTGACCTGCAGATGCCAGCGTGCAGTAAACAAAATAAATACATCAATTAAAAGTAATAGAAATATTTTTTTTTCTTAAGAGAAAAAACATAATCACAAATCTAACCGCTCACTTTTTTTAATTAATTGTACTTTACCTCCAGTACTTCAGTACATACTTTTAACAAAAAAATGTATACTTTATATACATTAGTATTGTAAATGTCAAACACTTTTATTGAAGATCGCAGGGAGCCGTAATCAGTACAATTGATCTGAAGACATGTTTGAGACTTATGATTGACCCAATCAAGAGTAAACCTTTCTGGATAACTCGAATGTGTCATTATTTGTCGGTGTAGCTCAATGCAGACCTCAAATCAGTTGATGAAGACAAGGACAGAGTGTTTGCCAAACTGAATGACGAAGTCAAAGCTAAGGAGGATCTAGAAGGTGAGTTCTCATTTCAAAGATTTATTGTGCCCACCGCTACCCCGATAACTTACGCATTCAGACATTTAGCAATTTCCTGTTCTCAGCCAATTAGTTGTCGCTCTCAAAAACAGGGGTTGCCAAACCTTTTTTGAAACTGAGAGCTACTTCTTGGGTGCTGATGATAGTATTGGGGCTACCGCTTTGATACACACTTCTGAAACAACTCATTTGCTAAAGTTATTTTTAATAATATTATGTTGCTAAAAGATTTTTTCCAATAATTGTGAAACATTAACATCAATAGTCAACACTTTATTTAAATGAATCACTGCGAACGTTGACATTTTCAAATGATCGCCTCTACAGCATTCCTCGAATTTTTTTAGAACAGCCCCGTGGGCTGCTTATGTAGACCTTGGGGGCTCCGTGGTTCCCGCAGGCATATCATATTGTTGACCCCTGGTGTTAAAAAGAGAAAAAAAAGTTACACAAACCATACATAAAAACACGGACACGAAAATGTTTATAGCTGCTTGGACTCTTAATTTTAGTCTTTACAAGCTTTTAAATATCAATGTAAATGTGTAGTTTAGAAGAAGAAAAACCTTTATTTGTCTCACAATGGAGAAATTCGCAGAGAAGTTAGCATTGAACAAGTCATATGCACTCTTAGCGGAAAATGCCCTCATCCTATCTAAAAGCTTATTTGGGTGCTTACACCAAATTGGAGCCATTTGCGTCGTCCCCAGGCACTTAGATGAAAATAAATGTTTAGAAAGCATCCTCTACGTTGATGTGCATGAGGTTTAAAAGTTAACATTTGCTTAGTGTAAATGCCATGGCTATAGTTCCTGTATTTCATCCAAATTTTAATGATGCTAAAAACCCACAAAGATTTTGAGGACAAAACAATGTGCCCCCCCCCCCCCCTCCCAAAAAAAAGATACACACTCTTTTTTTTCTCAATACGTTACCGAGTCCCGATCCCATACTTGGGCATCGGCAGGTAATTAAAACCAAATGGGCAAATGACATCTCGCTTCTGTTTGAACTCAAACATGATATTCATTTGATGGACTAAAACTAGACAAAACAGCAAATCATGGGAATCAAAACATGATGTAAATATTTTCAACCTTTTGGCATGCTTCCATTTTAATAATTACCTTTTCATCCTGCTGCAGAACAAAGCAGTCGGTGTACAGTTCAATGGCCTGAACTCATGTTTAATTTGTTGCAGGGAATTTGTGGTTCAAATTCTCCTGTTAGGTTTCTGATTTAGCAATTTTGCAGAAACAGACAGGGGGTAGTGTCATGAGTTTTGGAATTGATTTGGGGCTTAAAGTCACAGCAGGACGGATCACTGAAATGTCAGATACACGACAACATGGTGAGACAATGAGGCTATAGTGTACTTCTAGTCTTGATTTTCCACTGCATGTGCATTTTCTTGTAGTGAGCATTAAGGAGTTGGAGAATGAGCGATTGTCTATGCAAGCCGACACTGAGCACTACAATGAACAGGTAGTTCAACTCAACCCAAACGTGTCTGCTATTGTAAAATTCTCTCTTAATTTGCCTCACTTTAATACCGCTCAGGTTCAGCGACTGCAACAGAAACTCCAGATTATGACTGAAATGTACCAAGAAAATGAGCTCAAACTACACAGGTAGTGACACTTCAGTTTATTTGCTGGAGTATTTTTTTTTCATTGACTTTTTCTATTTTGTGCAGGTTGCTGACAGTGGAGGAAAAGGAGCGTCTGCAGAAAGAAGACAAATTGAATAAAGCTGATAAAAACATTGCTTTGGCAATGGAAGAACTCCACAATTACAAGTAGGTAGTCCTGCAAAGTCTATTTGAAACGTAGTCAAATGTGTGGACGTTCAACACGCCTGTCTCTCTTCAGGCTTCGGGCCGGGGAGATGGAAGAGGAGCTGGAGAAAACCAAGCAGTCGTATCAGACCCAGATATCAGCCCATGAGAAGAAGGCTCACAACAATTGGGTTTGTATTCTAGAATCTGCCAAACTATGGTGCATTTTTAAACTTTCATCAACTACCTGTTGCTCTTGGCGTGGTTGTGATTATTTACCACGAACGGAGGTAAAATACCGTATTTTCCACACTAAAAGGTGCACTGTATTATGAGGCCTTCAATGAACGGCCTATTTTATAACTTTTTTTTCATATATTGGACGCACCGCATTATAAGACGCAATCTACAATGCATCCACTAGATGGAGCTACGCTCAAGGAAATGCCAACAGAATCAGAATCAGAATCAGAATCAGAATCATCTTTATTGGCCAAGTATGTAGAACACACAAGGAATTTGTCTCCGGTATACACGCTGCATTAGTATCATCATAAACAAGAACATGACAAATTGGTATGGAAGGACATTTCATAATGTAAGTGAACCATAGTTTCAAGCAGAGCTAAAGTGATCAGTGGTAGAATACAATACTATTACAGTTTGTACAGTTGGTGCAGAAAATCATTGAACCATTTTAGAGAGATACAATATTTGTTGCACAAGAAGAGTGACTACGCCAGTGACTGTTTAGGGAGTTAATGGCTAGAGGGAAGAAGCTGTTTAAGTGTCTGCTGGATTTGGTGCGCATGGATCTGTAGCGCCTGCCTGAGGGGAGTAACTGGAAAAGGTGGTGGGCAGGATGCGGGGATCCAGGAGGATTTTCCGTGTTCTTGTCTTGATTCTTGCGGTGTGCAAGTCCTCAAGAGTGGGTAGGGCGGTGCCAATGATTTTTCCGCCGCCCTAATTGTCCGCTGAAGTCGGATTTTGTCCTTCTTTGTGGCGGCCCCAAACCAAACCGTGATGGAAGAACACAGGATTGATTCGATGACTGCCGTGTAGAACTGACGTAGCACCTCCTGTGGCAGGCACGATGCTCCACTAAACCTTGATTTTGACGATCAGATGTCAGTAAAATTTACTTTATAAAGCAGCGACACAGTTCACTTAACCAACAGCAAGTTATAACATGGACTCGTTAATGTTGAACTCTATTACTGCTGCTCTGTTTCCATGTTCAACTGCGAAACCAATCGCCTTAAGTTTGAACTCTGAGTTGTAAGTATGTCTCTAGCAAGGAGCCATTTTGGTGTTGAAATATTACCGTAATGACCATACACAAGGTGCATCGGATTTTAAGGCGTGCCGTGAGCTTTGAAGAAAATTGAAGGCTTTTAGGTACGCCTTTTAGTGCGGAAAATACGGTATATTCTTATATGCACCTTACCGTAGATTGTCCTGTAGCCATAACTGATCTGCATTTATATGAGGAATGTCTCTGATGGACTTTTTTTTTTTGGGTGCAGCTTGCAGCACGGGCAGCAGACAGAGAACTATCAGACATCAAGAGAGAAAACGCCCTCCTCAGGCAGAAGTACGCATCACCAATGAACCCACGCAAGCCACCTTCACCATAACCCACTCCACCACACTCCCCCTCTCTTTATTGTTTTTGAAGTTTTCATGCACATATCAAATGGTAACGTTTTCCCTGTTAATTTGAATTATGTGTGTTTCCAGGCTTACAGACACACAGTTTAAGTTGGATGCCCTCGATAGAGAGCCATTCACCTTGGACAGCGTGGCCAGGCCTTTACCTTTCCGAGGTCAGCATAAACACCCATACAAAGTAGAACTCAGTATTATGCGCACTTTGACGAAATTGTTGGTGCCCCTCTAAATAATGAAAGACAAACGTAATGAAAAGTAACCAATGAAAATCAAATGCGATTGCTTTTAAATTGTAGTTCAACAGAAATACTAAAATAAATAAATAAAACTTATTAAGCAAGTCTGGATCTAAATGATGGTACTGGTCCATTAATATTTTGTTGCACAACCTATAAAGGCAATCACTGCAATCAAACGATCTTTGTACATTTTTGTGAGACTTCTACACCTCTCATCAGATATCAGCCCATTCTTCATGAGCAAAGTGCTGAAGTTGTCTCAGGCTTGAAGGGTGGCATGTTTTTGAGTTCCTTCTACAGCTGTTCAAAAGGATTTAGATCAGAGCTTATAGAAGGGCTCTTCAGAATGGTTCACTGTTTTGCCCTTAACCATTCTTGGTTGTTTGTAGCTGTGTGTTTTGGTTCCATTATCCTTTTGCGGCTGAGACCAAGCTTTCTCACACTGGGCAGCACATTTCTCTGTCGAATATCTCAGTATTGAGATTTCGTTATACTGCACACTGATTCAAGACACCCTGTGTCAGATGAAGCAAAGCAGCCCCAGAACATAACAGACCCTCCTCCATGTTTCACAGTAGGAACAGTTTGTGTGTCTTGCCTGTCCATAGAACATTCTCCCAAAAGCTTTGTGGCTTGTTAACATCAGTTTGGCAAATCCCTCTCTCACATTTTTTAAATGATTTATTTTGAAACCACCGTGTCCTCAATGTCTCCCTTGTCAAATCGTGCGATGCTAGGCGTGGCGCGCGTGACCTGAGAACAGACTTTTTTTTTTGTTTTTTTTTAGCCATATGAGATTGAAGTTTAATTGCATATTGACAACAGACGGTGGAAGTGTCACTGTCATATATTTATTGACACAAAACGATACGCCTTTATGGGCGGTCCGGTGGTTGACTGGTTAGCACGTCGGCCTCACAGTCCAGAGATGCAGGGTTTGATTCTGGCTCATTTTTATCCATACCTGTTTGAACCATGTTTCAAAAGCAATGTCTGATTTTCATGAGTTAGTTTTTGTGGGAAAAAAAAACAACTATATTTGTCAGTTCCATGTTTATTTCTGTGACCACTGTGGGATTCTCTTTCATTGCTAGAGTTGTACCAACAATATTGTCCGTCTGTAAATCCTCTGCCAAGATGTCCTGGATGTTTAACTCAGGTTTAGCTGTTCTACTCTTCCAGCTGAAAGATTGCCTTTTGGTCCTTCTCCTCTGGGTCGACCTGCGTCTGAAAACCGAGCTTTACTCTCGCCTCCCACACTTCTTGAAGGGCCTTTAAGCAGACTGTCGCCTCGAGGTAGGTGTCCCCAAATGCACTGAAAATATGGCCACTTAAACTACAAAACAACACCCCATACAAGGGCTGTAGCAAGTATTCTGCCTTTACAAGCATAATTGTTTACTTTTGAGCGACCCAGTCAGAGAGGTATTCATTCAACAAAACATTTGTTGTGGTTGAATTTTGCAATAGTGTGAAGCAGCTGCATTATGCTGAAAGCTATGACTATAAATGTTCTTTTTTTTTTTTACTCATGCCTCGACTTGACATAGCTCTCATGATGCAATACAGTTGTACACCTTTGCAAACTGTGATGATCCATTTCCATAATCAACAGTTACTTTAAAACCTCTCTGACAATGTCAATCAAACTTAACAAATATTCACTCACTCCCAAATTCCAAATGCCATTCATCTGACCACTATTATTGTATATTACTGGGCTAGCTTGAAATGGATTCTAGGCGCAATGCTGTGAGGTCGTATCCACTGCATTTAATAACATTCACACTCCTCCAGCTTTGTGCAATATAGTCTTGAGTAAACAGCAGAATACTCGTCTTTAAAAAGAGATGACCCCCACCCCGACTCGCTCCTCCAAAGAGCAACAGTCACAATATCATGAATATTGTTGGATTTCAATGTCCACATTGTATTTCTCAGCAATGTCAAAGTCCCAGAATCCCTGGATTCCTTGACAGGACACTGCATGAAAAAAAAATAAAAGGAGAAATCGGTTTCTCGAAAGATAGAAAAGTGATTCCTAAAAATTGCCTTTACATTTGGATTCCAAAGATTTTATGGCGCTGATGACAGCATTTTTCTCCACTGTGCAGTGTCAAAATCGACAATGTGGACAGTTGTGATCAAGTAGTTAAGATTATGACCTGCTACCAGGGAGATCCCAGTTCAAGACCTTATGCCCCGGACACACTGCTGAGGTGTCCTTGGGCAAGACAGAGATATTTGTCAAAATGCTTTGCCCAATTGATGCATATTACCGTGACATACGTGAGAAGGGTCGATGCGCAATGTGGCGTGCAATTCACATTAGCTCTCACGGCAACAAACTGCCTTCTTGATCAATGCACGAGGTGCTAATCACACTTCTGCTGTCAGGCTGCTGGTGACATCGCTGGCTCAGTCCTGGGCCGTAGCTAGTTGGGGCCCAAGGCAAACACAATCACCCCTCAATGTACAGTTAGCCCGCCTTTACTTTAGTTCAATTTTCACTAAAGGGGATTTATGTCATTTCACCCACTTTGTCCTGCTTTTTAAAAGTGTTACATTTATCCGATAGCTTCAGCTCCTATTATTCACTGTCAAAGATTTTGAATATTGCTCTTGCTAAAAAGCGTAAATTTGTGAAGAAAGTCCTGAAAATCCTACTGGAGGATTATCATCTAACAAGTGAATCATTCATGATATGAACACTAATCAATATTTAGTTGTTTAATCATCCCAACCAATTGTAAACACACATCATGGTGATAAAAGCATTTTGATTTGATGAAATAATATTATATATTGAAATCAGTTTATGATTATAGATTTGAATAGTTTTGATTATGGAGTGATAATTGTGTAATTGAGCAGTATGAAAAATTCTTACATACCAACTCATACGTAGATAATATACAAGTGTGTGTACAGGCAATAACTGTCCCACAGTGATGTTCCTGACAAAATGTTTTTTCCAAATTAGAAAAGACCAAGCCATGTTTTAGCAATGCAGGAGGTGGTGTGCCGATGGGATGTTGTCATACGCGCTGTACATTAAACGAAGATTTCTTGCAGCCATTTGTCATGAAAGACGCCAAGTTTTTGAGAATTTGACAAATGGATGCGTTGCGATCATTACATGTATGCTTCAAGTTTGATCAAATGCTGAAGCTGGAGGCATGCTACATTTGCAAGGATTTTTTCATTGAACAGATTATTCCTGATTTTGGCTGAATTGCTTAAAACTCTGTTTTAAGATTATTTATTTTACCCAGCTGATACTCCTTCCTTCCACTCAACACGCAACTGTGTCCGCTTGTCCTTACGGCGACCTTGCGCCATGTTCTGCCATGGCTGTTTCTCCAGGAACTCGTGGTCCAGTCGAGCCGCCTTGTGCCCACGGGGAGCTTGAGCAGAGTGGAGGCGCGCACTCGGACAGCGGCTCCATCTCTCCTTCGTGGGAAAGAGATCGCAGGGGACCCCCACTGGGAGCCCCGGGGCCATTTCCCCCTCAAGGTGTGTTTTAGAAAGGATCAGGACATTCTGGAATGTCGTGTAATCCTCCCAATATGTCCTGATTTCCTTATCTTTGGTGCTTTAAGCAAAAAAAAAAAGAAGAAAACTGCTCAACACTTGTGGAACTTCTACGCATTTTACCACACTTGCACATAAAATGTCACAATATAAGATAAGATAACCTTAATTTGTCCCACAATGGGGAAATTTGCAGTCTACAGCAGCAAAATTGGTCAGCAGCAAATGTCTGGTCCGCAGACCTGAGGCGCCGGGCAGGTGCGTAGGGGCGGATGAGCTCAGAGAGGTAAGGTGGCGCGAGATTATTTAGAGATTTGAAAACAAATAAGAGGATCTTGAAAATAACTCTAAAATGTATGGGGAGCCAGTGAAGGGATGCCAGAGTAGGAGTTATGTGCTCCCTCTTACGAGTACCAGTCAAGAAGCGAGCAGCGGCATTCTGGACCAGCTGAAGGCGCTTAATGGAGGACTGGCTGACTCCAAAGTAAAGGGCATTGCAGTAATCGAGCCGGGATGTGACAAAGGCGTGAATTACTGTCTCGAAGTGTTCATGAGAGAGGAGAGGTTTTATTTTGGCCAGCTGTCTAAGGTGAAAGAAGCTGGATTTAACAACGGCACCAATTTGCCAGTTTAAGGCCCAAGTTTGAGACTGTTGACTTAAGATAAGGAGACAGGGGGCCCAAGTCTACAGGATGGGATGTACAAGGGCCACTGGGACCAAATAGTATCACCTCTGTCTTCTTTTCATTGAATTTCAAGAAATTTTGTGCCATCCAGGTTTTTATTTCTTCCAGGCAGGACAGGAGTGGCTTTAATGAGAAGGCGTCTTTTTTGCTCAGTGAGATATAGATCTGGCAGTCATCTGCATAGCAGTGGAAGGGAATACCATGTTTCCTTAAGATGGAACCCAATGGGAGCAGATACAGCGAGAACAGCAGAGGCCCCAGAATTGAGCCCTGTGGAACACCACATGACAGGGGAGCAGTGCGTGACTCAGAGCAGCCAAGGCTGACACAAAAGGTTCTGTCAGCTAAATAGGACCTAAACCACTCAAGAGCACTACCGCCAATGCCCACCAAGTGCTGCAAACGAGTCAGCAGAATACTGTGGTCCACTGTATCAAATGCTGCAGTTAAGTCCAATAAAACAAGACACACGTGGTCTCCATTGTCATTTGCCAGGAGGATGTCATTAGAAACACATAACGGCTGACTGTGCTATGCATCGTCTTGAAACCTGACTGGAAGACCTCCAAGATGTTATGTTCATCCAAGAAAAATTTCAACTGCATGTTATATTTGCATAATTATATATATATATATATATATATATATATATATATATATATATATATATATATATATACTTGTTATATTGCAGAATGCAATATAAATATAAGATATACTGTAGATACAAGCATATATGCAACTGCATATATGAACCATAAGGTGGCTGTGCTATTTACAATGGTTACAGGTTTTCACGCATGTTTATTCAGCAGCCTGACAGCAGTCGGCAGGAACGAGTGTCGGTATCTCTCCTTCTTGCAGCGCGGGTGTAACAGTCTCTGGCTGAAGGAGCTACCCAGTGCTGTCAGGGCGGGCTGGAGGGGGTGGGAGGGACTGTCCATCATAGCTTTTAGCTTAGCTAGCATCCTCCTGATGCCTTTATTAACCTTAAGATCAATTTCAAGTAGAAAATAGAAACATTATATCTGGCAATTTAGCGGCACCGGCACAGTGATCGACTGGTTAGCATGTCCCACCTCACAGTTCAGAGGTGCAAGGTTCAATTCCATGTCTGGCCTTACTGTGTGGAGTTTGCATGCTCTCCCTGTGCCTGCGTGGGTTTTCTCTGGGTACTCCGGTTTCCTCCCACATTCCCCACGACCCTTGTGAGGATAAAGCGGATCAGAAAATGGATGGATGAATTTCGCGGCACGTCTTTAGTAGAAGTGGTAACTTTTTGAGCCTTTATGAATTTCAAAGATAGCATGGCAGCAGCATGTGTGTACAGTATTGTGTTGTCTTCAGTGTCGAAAGTCAATTGATGGTCTCCCCAAATGACTGACTTTGAAACCTTCTATGATTAAAATCTCTTCTCGCTGTCTACTTCCATTTCGTTTGCTCTCCCTCAGGCTATATGTTCCCTGAACCCGGAGGTCCAATTTACAGGAGGCCTGGTCCTCACCCAGGAGTGATGGCTCCTCTGCCGCCTCCAGGTCCACCTTTTCCCCATCCGAGAGCTCTTCCTAATTCTGGGCCCCTGGGACCCACCCACTCTGCAGACACAACAGGTGACCACTCCTTTCATTTCGCCATAAGCGGGCGTCCTCCCCAGCGGATTCATGTTGTGCGCTTGTGTGCGTCTTTGTCGTTCCAGATGGCACAAACAGAGAAAACAGCCTCGGACCCGAGCACGATCATCGAGAGGTTTGTTTCTGTGTCTGTACTACATAGCAAAATTCCAAGTGTGAATTCAATCTCTGCAAGCTTTGTGATGTTTGTCGTTTTTCATCAGCCTACTCCCAGTGATCGAAGGACTCCTCCTCTAAGAAGGGGGATGGCACCACCGCCAATGGGACCCATAGATGGCCCATTTCCTCGAAGAGCACCCTTCGGACCGCCTGATTTCTTCCCTCCCAGAGGGCCCGGAGGACCTCCCATGATGCCAAGTGAGCAATCATCTTCCACTTTGACTATTATTTGTGAACGAGTTTGCGAGGCTGACTCGCTCCACTTTTTTCCCCTCCCTAGTGTGGGCTCCTCGGCCAGGGATGATGTTCCCTCCTCGGTACTCTCACGGCGGTCCTCTGCCTCCTCCTCACCCGCTTTCATATGGGCCCCCGATGCGGCCTGCACCACCTGATGGCCTTCCGCCTCCCTCCGTGGGTCCTCCCGTGACCCAGCAGAACCTCCCCCCTTTGCCACGCAACCAATCACAAGATGAGCAAACATCCGCTCCTTAAGGTGCCATTTGAACCACATCCGATTTTCACTCGGTCCTTCTTCAGACAGCCGCTGTTGATGGGGAATTCAAGATTCATTCATGTTTGAAAAATTCAATCATGAATGTCATTTGGGTGGACGAAATGATTAGGTACTTGAGATTTAGGCTAGTTCTGACAATGCTAGCTATATTTCGGCATGTGTTTTTGTCACATACTTCGACATTTGGAACATTACTGGATGCTATCCAATCCAGGATGCTTGCCGTAATTCATCCTGTGATATGTTTTGCTCACATATGCTCAATGCTGTATTTCATCCATCCGTTTTTTTCCCCCCGTTTGTCTTGGGTGAGCTGCTGCCTCACCCAGCTGACTTTGGAACACCCGAAACTGATTCCCAGCCAATCACGGGGCATAGAGACAAAAAAAAAAAAAACCCAAGCGTCAGTCACATTCACAGAACCTAATGTAGTGTGTGTGTGTGTGTGTGTGTGTGTGTGTGTGTGTGTGTTGGGGGGTCCGGGGGGGCTGGTGCGATTGGAGAAAACCCAGGCAGACACAGTTAGAACATGCAAACACCACATTGAAAAGTTGGAGGTGAAATTCAAGCCCAGAACTTTGTGAGTAAGGCGTGATCAACAAATGCTTCCCCATGCTGCTCTCTTCCACAATCATTGGCAGAAAATGAGCCTTGGCTTGTTTGGCTTTTTTTTAACCAAGTGCAAAATGTAGTAAATGGATGTGTACCCGAGTATTTCTTACAGTGCCAGCCTATGAAATTCATTCTCCTGGCAAAAGTCAGGAATATCAAAATTGACTCAGCCTGTGTTTATTTTTCATAGTGATGTGATGTAGACTGTCATGACTTCAGTTGTTTAAAATTCCAGTAAACAAAAAAATTCAGCCCTGTCATTTTACAGTTTGTATCTATACTGGATTATTTTGTGAATATTTATTAAATCTAAATTTATGTGAGCAGGCGGCTAAAGAAACAAACGTTTGTTGTGAAGTTTGTTAAAAAAGAAAAAAAAAGAAAAATAAAGGGGAAAGCAATTAATTGAATAAATAAATACTGTAATGTTATTGGTGTCTCTATTGATTTTTGTTTCGCAGAACAGTTTAACAGATTTTATGAGAAATACCGGTACTAGATTAAGTTTAGCGCTTCAGGTGCATTTTAGGATGAACATCTTCACATTTTACACTAAACTCGGGTGTGTGAACCTAATTGATATACTGTACGGTGTTTTACAAACCCCAATTCCCAAAAAGTTGGGATGATGCGTAAAACCAAAAACATAACTGAACACATTCCTGAAACTGATATTTAATATTCAGACTGATCACTTTTTTGTTGTTGTTGCAAGTATTCATAGTATGCACACACTCTTTTAACTGGTGACATGGCTGTGTTCAGAATGATTCAGTCACATCCACACACCTACCACCATTTACAGTGCCTCTGGTTAACCCCGAATAAGGTTCTGCTGTTGCGTTAGTTTTTTACTAACATGTTTCCCTTTTGGTAGAAGCCTGAAAATGTTTTGGTAACCCTGACTGCTATTTGGAACTGTATCGAATTCCCTCAACTTTGTCTATGGCCCCAGTTCCTATCTGCACAAACAGCCCAAAGCACGATGCTGCCACCACCGTGCTTCACTGTGTGTGTGGTGTCTTCTTGGGGATGAGCATACTGTAGTCAAAAGTTCAACCTTTTGTTTCATCCAACCATAACACATTGTCCCAACATGCGTTTGGGAGAATAACAAGTGTGTGTTTGAAAACTACAGCTCGGTTGTGTGCTTTTCTTTCTCAGGCTTCCATCTTGGCAGCCTACCCCATTGCCAATATATGAAGTTGGCAGATAGTTATCACATATGTATCGACTACTGTCTTGCCATTACTTGCTAGAAATTCCTGCAAGCACCCTTTAACGTTGCTATCAGCTCTTGGAAGCCTCCCTGAATAGTTTGCTTCTTGATTTTGTCATTCTGTACCATTTTTTTTCCTCCACTTGATGTCGCCACCGTGTTTCATCCTGTGGTTAATGCTTTTGTACCCTTCTCCGGACTGACTACCTTTTGAACAAAAAGATTCCCCTGATGCTGTGGAAGCTGTCCGTAGACCATTAATGCCATTTGGGGTTAATCAGATGCACTTTAATGATGATTCCTATGTAACATGAGTTTGCTTCCCCTCTCTAAAATACTTCTGCTGTAAATCAAAAGGCTCCCAACTTATGTATATGCCAATTTACAGATTAATTATTAGCAGATGGCACAGAGAACTCTAGAAAATTCACTTTATTAGGAAAATATTACATCCAAAAGAACACTTTTGTTTGCACATTAACTGTGTGGAAAAACAAATCACAATGTCACCAACATCATCATGATTAATAAAAATACAAAACATTATAAAATATATAATTGCCGGTAATTGGCAGTTTGTTCATGTTTGTCACTATTCGGTAACCTTTCCCATTAACAGTTTTTGTTAATATCTTCAACATGCGATGTGATAAAGCATCTTCACCACAGGCTTTTATTGAAAACTGGACAAATGCCCATGCTTACATTTACGGATCAGCAGCAACTGTTTAAAATGGAGGCATGTTTATAGTTTAGGGAATTAAGATGAGACAATAGAGCAGAGGTAGATAAGTACAACATGCAATCACATGGCGTTTCAAAATATTCATTTTTGAAAATGGCCCAACCTCTGACCAAATCGATTTTGCCCCCCCCCCCAAAAAGGGGCTATTATATAAAAATATATTAGAGGGCTTCCCATAAACAAAGTAATTTGTAAGATCCATTGAAATTATGCATTTTCTTTCCATTAAAGTGTTGTCAAATAAAAGCTTAGAAATGTCCTGAAACGTTTTGTCTCACACTTTATAACTAAATATAGAAGCGAAGTGTGTTTCAATATAACCTTGACAATAATCACACAATGATGCAAAAATCACAAGTACTCTTTTTGAACTTGGCAACGTGGCACAGGCAAGAAGAATTGCAATGACCACCAAACTATACAAATGGTGAACGAAAAAAAAATGTGGAGTCCAATTAAATGTGTTCATATGGCAAATTGCAAAATCTTCACAAACACCCAATTTCCCTGCATGATACTTGTAAGGCCCTGATGAGAAGGAAAAAAAAGTTCACAAAGAGGCCGTTGCAGACAAAATCAAAATATTCAATTTGACACCATGTCTCTGTATATAATATCCACTCTGTAAAAATGGAAATCTAGAAAAAAAGAAAGCTGTCAAACCACTGAGTCGACCTGAAATTCTGGTAAGAAGGACTCACGTGAGCAAATCGTTTTCACTTGAGGCCCTTTTGCAACCTTTCCGAAACACTGAACGTCCGTATTTATGATGCCAGCATTTACAGTGTGACACTATCAACCTATTTGACATTTGTAAAGGTTAGCAAGTAGGAGGAGGTGTGACCCAAGGAACAAAAATGCCACATCAACGCTTTCAGGTCCTGGCAAGAGACAATTATGTCTTCGAATTTGGCATTCGAATATCACAGTCGCCTAAAAAAAAAACTGGTGGATGGAAGCATTTTAACGTTGGTTCTGTTGCCATTTTGCAACGGAAGCACACATTTTCTTGTTGGGTGTGTTCTGTCGTCGTCTCTAATGAAGTGGAACAAACCAAAAATCCACTTAAAACATTCAAATGTAGTCCGTAATGTGATTTTAGCTCGAACCAGTTCTCAGGCTGTCATGGCATCCAATGCTGAATATTGTTTGTGGTTTAAAAGGTGTCTTGTTTAATTTCCATTGGCCATATGATGCACCGCAGCGGCTGGCGTCGCAGTCAAAAGGTGAGCTCTGTGTTCTCACATCATGTTTTGTTTGTGTGTCCATAAGGGCGTGTTGCTCTTTCTCAGCAGTTGAGAATGGGTCGGCTTCTGTCCGGTCTGAACGGAAAAGCCGAGCTGTCCGACTCCACCTTTCCTCTGTGGGGACCAAGGGTGGCAACAGCCTGGATGACAACACACGCACACACGCACACACACACACACACACACACACACACACACACACACACACACCAAAGTTAAGCTTGAAAAATACTTAATTGAGGTGATACTGACACGCAAGCCTACCTTCCTGATAGCTGTCCAATCCTCTAAGATGTCCAAGTCAGGAAGCATGTAGACAATATAAGGCCGTACGAGGGGTTAAGGTTTAATACGTGGAGGGCGAAAGCAATTTCAAACATTTTCAAGAAGCGGCATAAAAAGAAATGCGTCAATGTCCATAAAAAGGATATCAGACACGACTGACGGTCTTCTCCTCTTTTTATCCAGACTCAAAGCATTTCTTCGCTTCTTCCGTCCTGCTAGCTCGTCATTCCACAGCTCTGATGACAAACATAAGAGAAAATGCTTGAATGCTGCCAGTGTTTCTTTTCAATCGGTGGCACCTTGTCTGGAGAGCTAAAACTATTTGTTGACCACGTACTAGTTGGAATTGAGAATTTAGATTTTTGCGTCACTATCACTAGCACTCTCATCCCTGTGTAATGAACTGGATTAGTGTTGCAATGGGCGCCTCAGCAGTCGAAAGTCCGCTGCTCTCTGCTGTGTGTGCGTCCGCGCGAACATGTACGCACGCGCACGTCTTTTGGTTTCAACCAAGCAACCGATGTCACAAATCAAATACGCTTTGATCTACGGCAACAAAAAGCTAGCCTAGCCGAGACAACAGCTAAGCTTAGCTGACGCACACACAGCAGAGAGCAGCGGACTATCGACTGCTGAGGCGCGCTTCGCTCGAGTGGCGTCGCTGCATATTTGTCTGTAATTTGTTGAGATCGATAAATTTGATGAATAGATTTTTCCAGAAAATACGGTAATTGTTTACAGATCCGGCAACCAAATCATCCATTCACGGCCCCAGGATGGCGTCAATCTATTGTGTTTTCCCGGGATGACCCGAAGTGATCACGTGTTCATCGTCGGAACTAATTGGAGACTGCGCGAAAAGCAGAGCGGGTACCAGGTCCTGCATTTTCCGACAAAACTATGAATTGGAAGGGTGGGGAAAATGACATACACAAATGAAATGAACAGTGCAGGTTAATTTTCATGGATTTTAGGAGATTTCCCTGAAAATTATGGACAATAATTTTACAACTTCTTTTTTTTTAATTGATATTTATGAACTTTAAGGACCCGGAGGAACCCTGCAATTTTAACCTAAAAGGGTTCTCTGCTCCCTCCACTAACATAAAAACGATATTCAAGTAGACATTGCGTTGGTGGAACATGAATCGAGCAGTAAACTCTACCGGGTTTCATTCATTTGATTGGGCGGCCATTTTGCCATTTGCTGTCGACTCAAGATGACATCACAGTTGCTCTGGGCTCAGGTCGACGAATCACGGATAGGATTGCGAATGTCACGTGACCAACGTCATAAAACAGGTCATTGCAATAAAAAAACACTTATTTCGAGCCCTCACCTTAACCCTTTCATGTACCCCGTCGCCTGATAACATAAGCTGTCCACTGTAGTAACCGCTGTCCCTGAAAGGGTGAAACGTGAATTTTTACGCCTTATGGCTGATGAAAGCACTGATGTTGCACATGAGGCTACTATGCGTATTTACTTTATCGCCAGGGATGGCAACACAGATTTTGGTTTTCAGCTGAAATGTAATGATTGACTTGGGGGGGGGGCAGCCCCCCTGAAGCTGAGAGGTTTGCAGTGAAATGAAAGTACAATTTAATAAAAAAAAGCACAGAAAAATGAAATTGTAGAATAACATTAATCGGCAAATTTAATATAACTTTAACTCACTTTTTTTCTCCAAAGCACCCCAGTGCGTAACGTCTTTCGTTGTATCCGCTGACGAAGTTTGTTTGGAAAATGCCGATCCCAAAGAATAATTGCTCCGTCGAATGGCGATTTTGTCTGCATGTTTTTTCACTTTTGTTGCATGATCTGTCAGTGCCACGCATCCATGGGAGCCAGAGTTAATTAAGTCACTACAATACACACAATAAGCTTTGCCTGCTACGTCTGGTTTCTTCAAAATTTGTCCAAGAGCTTCTGTAACTTCGTCGAATTTGGAACCAATTTTAACCTTTACAAGTGACTTTTCTCTCAAGCCAGTCCCATCAGAATGTATTCTTGACATTTGAGTCAATTTCTAGGATTGAAGACTCCCGATCTTTCGTCAAAAATCTCATAATTCCGCTCAAAACGATCCAACAATGAATTTGCGAGACGAACAGGCCGCCATGAATCAGGTAAAAAAATGTGTTACATGCAATTTGATTGGTCCAATCGCTTGTACAAGTTAACCAATCGCTGGGCTGTATACAATCGAGCTAAGACTTCCGCAACAAATAATGCTTCCAGTGATCTGATGAGTTGAAGCTTTCATACACGTCCAATCGCAGGGCTGTTTACAATCGGAAGATGGAAAGACTAATCGGGAGAGCTCGTGAAAACTCGACGATAAGGTACCTTGACCCCCTCTAAAATTTTCTCAACGGATTTAGACGATTCACAAAAATGATCAATTTAAGAAATAAAACAGCGGATTTCCGCATATCCGCGGAAAATTGTCATCCCTGTATCACAGATACTCTAGGTATTGTATGTAAATGAAGCAGGATACACCCAGTCCAGCTTTCTTGGTTGCGGCGGTTTACAAGGCAGTAAGGTTCAGCCACATAAAAAGACACGATGTTGCGGCTGAGAGATTTCTAGACAGTTTAGCGACATTGGCTGAGAGGTGACACGACGCAGTGCTAACCCTGTTACCTGATGTGATATCGATGCTGTGTCTGTCTTCCTCCAATCTTCTTATTTTCTCCTCCAGTTCACTTTGAACCGTGTCAAACAGAAGCAGCTTCTCACTCTGTGCACACACAAACACACACGTTAAATCAGACACTCCAGACCAACCATAAATACCATATTGCAGATTTTGCAAGGAGTTCGCCATACAACAGAAACTTCACCTGTAAAATACCATATTAGACATAAAACCTTTAACAAAACATTTATATTGTCACACACACACATATATATACTGTATATACAGTATATATACTGTATATACGGTATATGTGTATATATATATATATATATATATATATATATTCATTCATCTTCCGAACCGCTTGATCCTCACTAGGGTCGCGGGGGTGCTGGAGCCTATCCCAGCTGTCTCCGGCCAGTAGGCGGGGGACACCCTGAATCGGTTGCCAGCCACAGCACACAGAGACGAACAACCATCCACGCTCGCACTCACACCTAGGGACAATTTAGAGCGCCCAATCAGCCTGCCATGCATGTCTTTGGAATGTGGGAGGAAACCGGAGCACCCGGAGAAAACCCACGCAAGCCCGGGGAGAACATGCAAACTCCACACAGGGAGGCCGGAGCTGGAATCGAACCCGGTACCTCTGCACTGTGAAGCCGACGCGCTAACCACTGGACTACCGGGCCGCCTGTGTGTGTGTGTGTGTGTGTGTGTGTATATATATATATATATATATATATATATATGAGCGGCTGGATAGCTCAGTTGGTAAGGCATCGGTTTGGCATACGGGAGACGGTGGTTCGAATCCCGCTTGGGGCAAAAAAAATGAGCACATAACACCATCCAGTGTGGGTCCTTGGGCAAGATCCTTCACGCTAATGCCTACCTCATACAATGATGAGAGACAATAAAATGAATGACATGCCGGCTCAGACGTCGCCCGCCAAACAAGGTCTGCGCCAGGTGCTGGGGAACCAGAGCACCTTGATGAAAAATGGGCTACTGGAACAAAGCGGAGATGGGCGAGATGCGATAACATGGCTCTGTTGGAATGCTACTACTCAAGCAACCCTAGTCAGAGGGGTTACATGCAGAGAATGCAGGCTGAATGGTTACTTCAAACCCACAGTCACGGTTGACCACGAAAAACTAGTAACTCAGTGTTCCAACATCCACAAACGGCAATTGCTGTCACAACTTGAGATTGATGAGGTACAACGCAGGTTCCATGGTGAAGGGCCCCAGGCTGCCTGAGGAGGTCATACCAGAGATTGGGAGGCAAGCCCCAATGAATGCAGATGATGAGATTGGGAGGCCAGCCCCAATGAATGAAATGCTGAGCAAGGCAGCAACTGACCTGAAAGCTAAGATCATGGCGAGGATGAAAGCTGGGCAACCTAGAAACCGATTACAACGGCTATGTGAAGTACCACCTGAAAGTCTCATGGAAAGTGTGAATGCAGCACTGAGGGCGATTCCTACCACAACGATCACCGAAACCAATGAGCTGATATACGCTTCAGCATCAGTGATCCTAGAAATCCTTGGCTATCGGAGCAACTATGAGACACGTTACCCACCATGGAAAAGACGGTTGGAGGCTAAGATCAAGGCGGCTCGGAAAGATGTGAATCAATTGACGGAGGCCCAGAGAGGTGTGATGAAAAGGCCGATACCTGAGAGGTACACCCAGATGACCATACCTGAAGCACTCGAAACTGCCAAACAAAGGCTCCAAGCCTTGTCCAGTCGCCAAAGAGGTACACGAAAGAGAATGAGGCCAGGCGAATAAACAGGCTGTTCGCAACAAAACCTGCGTAAAGTGTACGCTCAGTGGCAGGGTCCTAACAGCAGAGCTGACCCACCAAGACTGGAAACTGAAAGGTACTGGAAAGGAATATGGGAGAGGGAGGCTGCACATAACAGCAGTGCACAATGGCTGGTGACCCTGAGAGATGAGCACAGCAACCTCCTGAGCAGAACCCAGTTACCATAACAGTGGCAGACATACAGGAAAGAGTCTCAGATATGAAAAACTGGACAGCACCAGGCCCGGACATGGTCCACACCTACTGGCTAAAGAAACTCAAAGCACTCCATGAGCGCCTAGCAACACAAATGAACCAGTTGCTGAAGGATGGGACTCACCCAGGATGGCTAACTGAAGGGCGAACGATCCTGATCATGAAGGATCCTCAAAGGGTACAGTCCCATCCAACTATCGGCCAATAACCTGTCTCTCCACAACATGGAAGCTCATGTCAGGCATCATTGCGGCTAAGATAAGTGGACACATGGATCAATACATGAGCGAAGCACAGAAGGGCATTGGTAGAGATACCAGAGGAGCCAAACATCAGCTCCTGGTTGACAGAACAGTCGCACAAGACTGCAGGTCCCGACATACCAACCTGTGCACAGCCTGGATTGATTACAAGAAAGCCTACGACTCGATGCCACATACATGGATCACTGAATGCTTGGAGTTGTATAAGGTGAACAGGACCCTAAGAGCCTTCTGCTAACTCGATGAGGATGTGGAAAACCACACTTGAAGCCAATGGCAAGCCACTTACCCAAGTGCCCATCAAATGTGGCATATACCAAGGTGATGCACTCTCCCCACTGCTGTTCTGCATAGGACTGAACCCCCTAAGCCAAGTAATCACCAAGACAGGCTACGGATACCGCCTCAAAAATGGAGCTACGATCAGTCACCTCCTCTACATGGATGACATAAAGCTGTATGCTAAGAGCGAAAGGGACATAGACTCCTGATCCACACAACCAGGATCTACAGCAGCGACATCGGGATGTCATTCGGGCTTGAGAAATGTAGTCGGATGGTGACTAAGAGAGGAAAGGTAGTCCGCACTGAAGGGGTCTCACTCCTGAAGGAACAATAGCAGACATTGAGGACAGCTACAAGTACCTCGGTATACCACAAGCCAATGGCAACCTCGAACTGGCAACAAGGAAAGCGGCTACGGCCAAATACCTCCAGCGGGTGAGGCAAGTCCTAAGAAGCCAGCTCAATGGCAAGAATAAGACCCGGGCAATAAACAGCTATGCCCTGCCAGTGATCAGATACCCTGCAGGAATAATCAGGTGGCCAAAGGAAGAGATTCAGACCACGGATGTTAAGACCAAAGCTCCTAACCATGCATGGAGGGTTCCATCCCAAATCCAGCACCCTGAGACTGTACGCAGCCGAAAGGAAGGAGGCCGGGACTAGTGAGTGTGAGAGCCACTGTCCAGGATGAAACATCCAAGCTCCATGAATACATCAAGGAGAAGGCTCCAACGGATGATGTACTCAGAGAATGTCTCAGACAATGGGGAACAGAGGATGAGGTGCTGGAAGAGGAACCATCATGGGAGGACAAGCCCCTACACGGGATGTACCACCGGACCATAAGTGAAGTGGCTGATCTCAAGAAGTCCTATCAGTGGCTAGAGAGGGCTGGCCTGAAGGACAGCACAGAGGCACTCATCCTGGCTGCTCAGGAGCAGGCCCTGAGCACCAGAACCATTGAGGCCCAGATATACCACACCAGACAAGACCCAAGGTGTAGGTTGTGCAAAGAGGCACCCGAGACGATCCAACACATAACTGCAGGGTGTAAAATGCTGGCAGGGAAAGCCTACATGGAACGCCATAACCAGGTGGCTGGCATAGTCTCACCAAACATCTGTGCCGAGTATGGACTGGAAACCCCAAGGTCAAATGGGAAACACCTCCCAAGGTGGTGGAGAATGACCGAGCGAAGATCCTGTGGGACTTCCAGATCCAGACTGACAAGATGGTAATGGCGAACCAACCAGATATCGTGATCATTGATAAAGGGCAGAAGAAAGCCGTTGTAGTGGATGTAGCGGTCCCAAGTGATGGAAACATCAGAAAGAAGGAACACGAGAAACTCGAGAAATACCAAGGGCTCAGAGAGGAGCTGGAGAAAGCCTGGAAGGTAAAGGTGACAGTCGTGCCTGTGGTGGTCGGAGCACTCGGGCAGTGACCTCCAAATTAGATGAGTGGTTGCAACAGATCCCGGAACAACATCAGACATCTCAGTCCAGAAATGTGCAGTGCTGGGAACAGCAAGGATACTGCGCAGAACCCTCAAGCTTCCTGGCCTCTGGTAGAGGACCCGAGCTGAATGGGGACGGACACCACCCGAGGGGTGAGACGAGGATTTTTTTTTTTTTTTATATATATGTATATGTGTATATATATATATATATATATATATATATATATATATATATATATATATATATATATATATATATATATATATATATATATATATATATATATATATATATATATATATATATATATATATATATATATATGTATATATATATATATATATATATATATATATATATATATATATATATATATATATATATATATATATATATATATATATATATATATATATATATATATATATATATATATATATATATATATATATATATATATATATATATATATATATATATATATATATATATATATATATATATATATATATATATATATATATATATATATATATATATATATATATATATATATATATATATATATATATATATATATATATATATATATCTCAATTAATCAATTGGTAGTCTTCCCAAACAAGGGAACTTCTTTTTCGTGCAGGTTCCAATGCAACAACAGACGAAATAAGATTGCCGTTGCACACAGGTCAGGTGTAACAAGTACGACAGCCCGAAATCCACAAAATGTGAGCTGACCGGCGACCACCATTTTGTTTTGCGGCAGCTTTATAGCCGCTTTGCAATGGCCGACAAACAATTGAACCATTTCCTGAAGCAGTCACGCGGTCCAGCGAGGCATCACACGCCATCATTTCCGGGTTTTGCCCGAATGAAGCACGCCTCGACAAACGCTTCATGGAAATGCTCCTCCCATTACCCCATTACCCGACACAAGGCATATTTCGTCCCATCATTAGTTTAACAATTAAATTGAATGCTCAATAGATGGCTCAATATTACCATACACACGCAAACGCGTCTGTTTTGTTTTTGAATCTAACAGTGGCGCAGGTGCTTCTCCCGCACACAGTGGCTTGCATAAGTATTCGGCCCCCTGAAACCTTTGACCTTTTCCCACATTTCAAGCTTGAAACAAAGGCATAAAATTAGAATTTGGGAGGGGACACACAAAAAGTGTAATGACATTCATACGATATTTTTAACTTTTTTTTTTTAATAAAAAAAAAGAAGTGAAAACTGGGTGCGATATTGTTCTCTCAGTAGGGCCAACTCATTCCAGAGGTTCCCTGATGATTTCTGAACGATCCAATGTTGGCCTAAATGACTGATGATGATAAATAGAGTCCACCTGTGTCAAGCGTGAGCATAAACGCACCTGCTCTGTGATGGCCTCAGAGGTCTGTTAAAAGAATCCTCGGGAGTAAAGAGTATCGTGAAGACCTAATTTGATATTTTTATGTTTGAAGCCTGAAATGTGGTTAAAGGTCAAAAAGTTCAAGGGTGCCAAATACTTTCGCAAGCCACTGTACAAAAGACACACGTAGGTGTGTGGGTGTGCGTGTGATGTCACTTGAATCTGGAAAGAACTCATTCAGCATTAATTTTTAATTTGCTATTCAATTTGAACACCCACGGATTTATGGCTAGCCCTATAGCTATTCACAATTATTTTGGACTTAATATATTCACTGTAGTAAGCCTTACTGGAGGTCGGTGATTTCAAAGCTACAGTGCATAGCAAAAATGGAAATTCCGGCAAGTGTAAGTGTGCTCCCTTTCTAACCTCCCAGTGCTGGCATGCTGCCTGGATCTCACACTTGTACTTATTCTTTACAGACTCCAAGCACAACTCCTTGTAGATTCCTGACAAAGACAGAGGGATTTGTAATATGAGTACATTGGCCAGTGCGTAAAGAGATTTTGTGACACGTTAGGATTACCTGCCACCTTGGTGCGAACCTGCATGTTCTCCAGCAGGACGGCCAGAGGATCCAAATATTCTGCTGCACGTCCGGCCTCCACCTCAGACAGCTTGCTGTTGACCTGAGTCAGACGTTCCCGATGCAGCCTGCACACACAAAATATTTACAGTATATTCACACTGCCTTTTATTTTATTAACAAATGGAGCAAATAGCCTTTGAAAAAATATTTCTGTTTCTTACTGGTCTTTGAGATCAGTGAACTGTTTCTCCAGATTTGACATTTCATCCAAACACTCCATCCTTCTTCGCTCACAATCCTCCTCATCCATTTCTGTGACATACAAAAGTAACAAATTGTCAATGTACTGTGAAAAACATGTATATCGTTTTTTGGCCTTTTTAGTTTATTTTTTTACCTTAATGGTCCAAAACGCAGGCACACCATTTAAACATTTAAAAATTGACCGAAGTGTTCTTCACATAATGCAAGCACTGGTAGTAATTGTGCTACATCTATATCAGAACCTTGTATTGTGTATCAGTACATAACCGCACCTGACATTCTTACCAGAGCTGTCTCCATCTTCAGAGACAGAGGAAGTTTCAGAATCCTCCTCCTCTGAACTAGATCCTTCTTGCTCCTGATCCTCAACCTCCATCTCCTCTGCTGTGCCCTCCTTCTTCTCCCGGTCGCGATGCACTGGCATAGCAGAAAGTTCACCCTGACAGAGAGTAGAAGAAAGAAATGTATCTTTCAATGATCGCTCCATGGCTAGCTCTCAATGTCTTGTCATGGTACATTTAATATGACCGGTTCCATTTTCGCTTCAACTAGGATCAAAATAGTAATGATAGTTTTATTAGGTATTAAATACTATCGCGACATGATAATTACGTTTTCACTTCTGTAGCTTTTGGGACTTTTTTGGACTCAGATTTGTCTCTGTTTACAAACATCCTCGCTAAAAGTATAAATCTTTATGTTAAATCATTTTCCTTGACACAGTTTATACGTATGTATTGCAATTGGCGCATAATATGTGGCAGGCAAAAGATAAACACGACAACGATGTTAGCCTTTTAGCACCTTTAGCTACACAACCAGCAACAGGAGGACTTGTTGCTATGCGCACATTACGCATATTCCAACACCAAATTACGACTCACAAACGTATAAACCGTTGGCGTTTTGTTTCAACCTTGTTGATTTTCTACGAAAGACGTCCACATTTATTTTTCCTACCCTGAAATGCTGCCCAGGAGGTAAGAAATGCTAAAAACAAAACTCTTTGACATGAACCTAGACGTGCCGGGAAATGTAGTTTTCCAATTCAGATCACAGGGCATTGACAGCGTCACAAATGCGCATCATTACTACGTTACCCAGAATTCACCACTGGCTCGAGGCGGTCGAAAGGCGTTACATTTGAGTGCCTGTAAAATAATATTTTTGTCTCCCACATACAAATCAGCATGTCGCATTCCCTTGCATACACATACGCGTCCACAATAAAACGTCCCATATTATTGAGTGTGTTTCTGTTCAATATGTGTTTTATCCATTATTTAGTTTCCCCTCCCTTCTCCGCCATGATGTTTTCCAAGTGAGCCCTGTGATTGAACCGCTGAGCTAGCTAGGTTAGCTCAATAGTTACATTAGCCGTCAGGCTGCATACTGTTGTGGAAAAGGAGATGCAATGGATAGATGCTATACCTACTGCGGTCTACCAACTATGAGGCTTAGTGTAAATAAACGGTGTCCATTTGGACACGGTTTTGTAATGCTCCGCATCAGTGCTAAAATCGGAACGCACCGGGAGTGATTGCGTTCTGTTATTTTGAAGATTAACGCTAGCCGGGGCTCCCTAAATTGCTACGTTTTAGAGCTAGCACATCCTCGCTGTCTAAAATTTGCTTCTGGAGTCTCCAGCCTCAGGAATGTTTTCCAAAAAGCCTCACGGGGACGTCAGAAAATCAACACAGAAAGTGTTGGATCCAAAGAAGGACGTCTTTACGAGGCTCAAACATCTCAGAATAGTCATAGGTAAGTTAAATATCCTTGTTGAGCTGCTAACGTTCATTACTACGGGGCAGTCTTGGAATGTCACAGGAAACGAACAAACAGAAAAAAGGCATCTTTGAATAGCACTTGAGATGATATGTTATATATGTATCGCTTTTAGCACATTTTGTCGCACCCATTCAATCATTCGTCGTGTTGACATTTATGAGGCAATAATGTTGTCAACCCACCTCATTATGAAAATATAAATTCTAACTAATGTGTAGTTTACAATTAATTCAGCGGTGAATGGTTGGCAGTACATTTTGGGGTCAGTTTGAATACATTCTGTGTATTTTTGAAAGTACAGTACATTAATCATTTTTCAATTAAACACAATTTAGACAACTCTGCATAGGAATTGAAATTGGGGGAGGGAGCGCGGTGGGGTCATGGCGTGGGGGCGATCTTAAAAGAAGACCGTCTTTTGTGGTGCTGGAAGCATAAAATGCAATACTGTAAATGAACGTAGTCTGTTTAGGGGTGTGTCTGGCTACATTCATCCATCAATCCATCCATTTTCTGATCATATTATCGTTACATGGGTCGTGGGGTCACATGGGTCGTGGGGCGTGCTGGAAACTATTCCATCTGTCTTGGGGCAGCAGCCGGGGTTCACCCTGAACTGGTTCCCAGCCAATCACAGGTGTCTGGCTACAGTGCCATTTAATTCAAGTCAACTGTATTTTTAGAGCACTTTCAAACAGCCATCGCCGCATACAAAGTGCTGTACATGGAGCAATTTAACATATACAATAAACAGTAAAACAAATCGGTAATAAAGACGGTAGAAAGCACCAAACAGTAAAACCAAAAACAAATCTAAGTCATGCTGAGTCGAAAGCCAGAGAATACAAGTGAGTTTTGAGGAGGGTTTTGAAGATGGGCAGTGAGGAGGCTTGACGAATGTTCGGTGGGAGGTCATTCCAGAGAGAGGGACCAGCAACAGAAAAGGCTCGATCCGCTCTGAGCCTCAGTTTAGTTCTTGGCGCTTCTAATAATGTCTGGTCCGCAGACCTGAGGCGCCGGGCAGGTGCGTAGGGGCGGATGAGCTCAGAGTGGTAAGGTGGCGCTAGATTATTTAGATTTTATTGTAGATTAAGATAACATCTAATATGGGAACTTGTTCAGTGTGGAAGAAAGAATCAGTAAACTGGAACAGGAGCTGTTAATAGTCCCCACAAATGGACACTACACACCCTCAATATGCATACTGACTGCAGATGAAAACAACCTTTAGTATTTCCTCTCGATGTCCTGTACAGTAGCCCAACTTCTGCTTTCATTGTTAAGTTGTGTGTGTGTGTGTGTGTGTGTGTGTGTGTGTGTGTGTGTGTCTCTCTTCTCTCTCTCTCTCTCTCTCTCTCTCTCTGGACAAGGGGGCGTGTCTCCTGGTAGTTTAGGGAATACATTCCTTCACCTTCACCTATTCCTTGACTTCCGTAGGAGTCGTTGGGGCGCCTGTGAAGCCTGTGCCACCACTCTCCACCAGTTTCTCTCCTCTACTGCTCTTTGGGACTCTGCCAGGCCCAATCCTGTCCATTCTTGGATGTTGTCCCCCCATCTCTTTTTCTGTCTTCCCCTTGGTTTCCTCTGACTATGCCTTGCGGGATGTGTGACCATACCATTTCAGCTTTCGTTTTTTCACACTTGTTAGAAGATCATTATGTGGTTCAATTGCGTCTGTGATCTTCTTGCGGACCTCCTCATTTGTCATGTGTTTAGTGTAGTGGATGTCTAGAATCTTCCTGTAACATCTCATTTCCATCGCATCGGTTCCCACTCTGCCGGTGTGAATGTCAGTGTGGTTGTTCGTCTCTATATGTGCCCTGCGACTGACTGGCGACCAATTCAGGGTGTAGTCGGCCTTCCGCCTAAAGTCAGCTAGGATAGGTTCCAGAACCCCCCCCAGCGCTTTAAAATGACAACTGAACAACACTCACATCCGTGCAACAATCACATTGCCACATCATGTGTGCAACAAAATTCACATGGTCATAATAAAGTGTCATACATTCTAAAACTAGGGAGGTTGATACAAGTTATCAAAAAGTCTTAGTTCACGTTGACAATGTTGACACAATGAAAGAATGCTCACATGTTTGTGTCCACCCTAAAATATTACCCTTTATGGCCACTTTTTACAAACTTGTCATTGACTGTAAAATAAAATATTGTAGAGATGGTATGTCCCCACACTTCCCAGAATGCTTTACAGCGCTGTTATTGCTCTTTATTTGTTGATGATGCCAAAAGAAACATCACAGATGAAAAGACACGATGGACATACAATGCGGTGAAAAAGTATTTGCCCTCTTCCTGATTAATGTGTTCTTTTCATATTTATCACACACAAAGGTTGCAGTTCATCAGAAAAAAAAATAATATCACACAAAAAGAACCCAAGGAACTACAAAATGCAGTTTCTAAATGCCAATTTGATTTATGAAGGCACAAAAAAATTAAAACCTACCTGGCCCGAAGTGAAAAAGTAATTGCCCCTTTAACTTACTAATGGGTTGTGCCACACTTGGCAACAATAACTGAAGTCAAGCATTTGCGTTGGTGATTGGTGATTAGTTTGTGGAGGAAGTTTGTCCCTCTCCTCTTTACAGAATTGCTTCAACTCCACCACATTGGAGGGTTTTCTAGTATGAACCACCCATTAAAGGTTACACCACAGCATATCTATTGGATTGCACTTAAACAGCTTCTTCCCTCTAGCCATTAACTCCCTAAACAGTAACCCAAATCTACCTATATAGTGGCTTTTTGCAATTTTGCACAACCCCGTGGAACAGCATTACCGCTATAATCATTGTAGCTCCAGCTCTGTACTTAATTGAACCACTGTCACTGATGTATACTCCACCGCACCAGACACTTTAAAACGCTCAAGGACATCGGCACAATTGCACACTTCTTGTACTACAAATACTGCTACTGGTCACTTTAAAATGGTTCAATGATTTTCTGCACCAACTGTACAACTGTTATAGTATTGTATTCTACCACTGATCACTTTAGCTCTGCTCGATACTTTGCACATTGTCTCACAGTTGTCACTGGGTGGTACCACCACACTACGGTTCACTTACATTACGGAATGTCCTTCCATACTTATTTTTCCATATTTATTTGTCATGTCTTTGTTTATGATGATACTAATGCAGCGTGTTATAAAAATTCCTTGTGTGTTCTACATACTTGGCCAATGAAGATGATTCTGATTCTGATTCTGAAATCCAGACATTGACTTGGCAATTCCAAAACCTTAATTTGTTTTTTATTTTTTTATTTTAGCCATTCAGAGGTGGACTTGGTGGTGCGTTTTGGATTGTTGTCCTGCTGCATGATCCAAGAGCGTTTGAGTTTTAGGGCGTAAACTGATTGTCGGGCGTTCTTCAGTATTTTCTGGTAGACCGCAGAATTGATTGTCCGATCAATAACTGCTAGTTGTAATGGTCCTGAGGTAGTAAAACAGCCACAGACCATCACACTTTCAATACCATGCTTCACTGTTGGCATGATGTTCATTTTACCAAATGCCATGCCATTTTTACCCCAGACGTAACGGACCACACATCTTCCAAAAAGTTCAATTTTTGACTAATCAGTCCACAGAATGGGTTTCCAAAAGTTTGAGGATCATCAAAGTGTCTTTTAGCAAATGTGAGATGAGCCTGAGTGTTCTTTTTGGACAGCAGTGGTTTTCACCTGGGAGCTCTCCATGGATGCCATTTTAGCCAGTGTCTTTCATACGCTAGAGTCTTGAACACTGTCTTGAAATGAGGCCAACGATGTCCGGAGTTCTTTGGATGTTGTTCTAGGTTCTTTTGCGACTTCCAGGATAAATTGTCGGCGCACTCTTGGAATAATTTTAACTGGTCGACCACTCCTGGGAATGTTTGCCACTGTTCCTAGTTTTCTCCATTTATGGCTAATTGCTCTGACAGTGGTTCGCTGGAGCCCCACTCTTGGAAATGGCTTTATGACCTTTTCCAGACTAATAGGTTAAAACTTTTTTTCTAATTTCCCAAAAGACTGAACAGTGTTTGTAACCCTCCGAATGCAATTTGCCTGTTGAGTAAACTCCTACTGGCTGATTAGCAAACCACATTCGCCCAACATCTCTCTGCCAATTTCAGCAACTCCAAAACTGCTGTCTTTCAACTCTGTACAGCTCCGGTATGACTGCGACTTCTGAGATGTGTTTTTGTTTTGGTATCGCATTTTGTGGTTCAAATGTCTGTGCCATTTTCTTAAACTACTTGTTTTCCATAGCACAATACAGTCAAAGCTCCTCGCATATGAATGTGGCCAGAGACTCTCTGTCTTCTGTCCGCCGACAAAGCTTGCTGTCAGTTTGCATGCAAATTTACTGGGGAATCTGAAATGACGCTAAACATCAGAGTTAAAAGTCGAAGCCACTGACTTTAGGCTGCTATTGCTGCTTGCTTTTAATTACCATTTTGTTGTTTCATCGAATGATGCTTCCATCCATACAACATGAATCACATGCCAAGCGTCCCCCAATGGCCAGGAAGTGATTTGATTCAGAGCATTTGTGGGTTGGTTATTAAATTGAGGAGGGAAGTTGATGAATTGAAATTGAATTGAGAGGGGAAGTATTGCAGGCATTGATGAAACATTATTTCACCCACCCCTTTGTTGCTTAATATGAAGCAAGGACAATGCTTCACTGCAGACTTCAATAACACTGGCCAAAAGCAAATTTGAATCAGAGATGGGTTTATGGTTTCCTAAATGTATTTTTGATTCTGATTTCAGAAATGTACTCCCCCCAGCATATTATTGGTGTCATGAGTGAATTCTATCAATTCTATGATGATTTTAATGGAAAGACCCATGTATTTCACGATTTCATGGTCTCACGGTCCTCGATGTAATTAGAATGTTAATATCACCCCCCCCAAAAAAATAAATTAAATGAAGAATTAAATATGAGCATTTTTACATTTTGAGTGCTTTTCTCGATGCATCGGTGGTATTTATTTAAATAATGTGACTATTAATTTAAATATCGGCCTCATTCCCTTTTGTATTTTCCAGAAAATGCAGAACCACCAGAGCTGAAGCAGTTCTTCGACCTGAACTACTCCCATATATACTATGTTTTCTTTGAGAACTTTGTCACCATTGAGGTTAGCCTCAAGCAAAAAGGTGAGTTACAATACAGCATGATTACGACTGCTGCAGAGCAAGCAATGCCACGAACAGTAGCACGGCTTGTGAAGCAAGCAAACCATATGACTGTCTCGTATACACTTACTCAGCATTCCCGTGGCACTGGGTCCATGAATCTAAAAAGAAGGCCTTACTTGGCATTCAAAATTCCTTCTTATGGTCACATCATGCAATTACGATTGTAGAACCACCAAAACAATTTTAAATGGTCACAACTTTAAACATTGGAAATTGTAAATAGTGTGAAATTGGTGTTAAATTTAGTTTGAAATGGAATGAAAAAGTCTAAAACAAAAGATTGAATTTAGCCTTGCGTAATGCTGTAGGAAACCCGTTATTATATAATTTTGTATCCTTTCATATTCTAATGTTTTCCCCACACACAGAATTCCGCACATACCATTTCACATATCTGTGCAAATTATGTATCAAAAGATGTTTCTGTCCAGGCTTGGATGTGAAGAAATTGTTTTCGGAATTTTGTGTTACCATTTTTACACAATTCCTAGAAAACAGTGAACATGTCTTTTGAAAATGAGTGGGGTGCCGTTTCAGAAGCAGTCATGTGAGCATCCTGAGCATCTTTTTCTGAGCCACGCTGCTTTTACATACAGAAACTGACTTAATTGAGGGCCACCAGTTGCCTATCCCTGTTTTGCAGCGCAAGCCCACCTCACCAAGAAGCCTTCACAAATGAGACTTTTCAAGTCCATTCAAAATTTCCACGGGAATTTTCCAGTTATTATTATTATTATTATTATTATCAATTTATTTGATCTGCAATCAACAATTGGTAATTTTAAAATAATTTAATAAAAAAAAATCAATTGTCTTCTTCATGTTCTAATTTTTCAGGTCACAAGTCTCAGAGGGAGGAGTTGGACTCAATCCTCTTTATTTTCGAGGTACAGTACTAGAATTTCCTACCACCTCTCTTTTTCTTTTTTTGGATCGTCCAACAAATTAAAATTTGATTGTAGGTAAAAGGAGTGCACTTTGAAAGCCCCTTTTTCCTCCATACAAGGATCTTGGCACAAAACATGCACTGATAACACTGACTTCAGTGAAAAACCCCCAAAACAAAACAAACCCCCCCCGTAAGATCTCTGCCCTCTGGCTTCAACCACAACACGCCACTTGTTAGTCCATTCGTACATAAGTGCACGGCAACATCAGACACGCACCCAAAGCCACCCCATCACACGACATGGGTGTTCGCCTTGCATTTAAGTCTTTTTTTAATGCATTTTTCATTCCCACGTGCCAAATAAACTTCCTTTTCTTTATATGAGGAGAATTAAAAAAATGTAAACTAAATGTAAATACAGCTCAGTTTGGAATTATTTTTAATACGCTGCATACATTTGTCGAGCTCTTAGAGGGCAAGATCAGTGCGAAGTTTCTCTGTCGACAAGTTAACAGTTCTTAATTGTCGGCATTCTGAGATTTCTTTTGTGCGACGCGTCAGGCAATGCTTCTTGACAGTAGAAACCTCAAAATTTGTGTTTCGAGCCAAGCTGACTTTTGACTCTGATAAGATCTTGCAGAAGTCCATAGCCAAAAGAGATCTAATGATATAAATAATCTGTTTTAACGTCACGCCAGTATGCATTCACAGTGATCATTTTACAGTTTAACCCCAGCGAGTCCCATGGACTCACTGATCAGAAAAGTACGAGTCCCATTATACATTTAAAGAGTCCCAAATTTCGAATTCTGAAATGGTCTACTTATTCAATTGCATATGATAATAACACAAACAACAATATACATTGATAATAGGTTTATTTCTTATAAACAAATGCTGCAAAATTTTAATTAATTCAGGCATACAAGATTTGCCGAGAAATAGGTTCTTAATTCATCCCATGGTTCAGTCTTTGAGTTCATATATTCTCCTCTCTTTACTCTCCTACTCTCTTTACTCTCCTCTATTTACTCAAAGTCAACTTATCATCGCAACAAAATATCCAACTTTAGCTGCTTCCTCTGTGATATCTCCGCAATAAACTTTCGCAACACTTGTCTCGCGAGAACGGAAATCTTGTCATGCGAGAGAGATTACCTAACGCAGGATCACCTTACGCGAGATCAAAACAACAATGGCAGCGATTGTCAAACTGAAGATTGTACCATAGTTTTTTGTTTTGTTTTGACTGAGAAATTTCCTTGCGTCCCAAAAACGCACACTATTTGGAACTGTGCATCCCGCGGGAAAAATATGCGTCTAGGACGCGGGACGCAGAGGTAACGAGATGACTGCATTCAACGTAATGTCAGATATTGCTGAAACTCACCGGGATATGTTAATATTTTTTGTTTCTTTTCTCTGCTTCTGTTTCAGAAAATCCTCCAGCTCCTCCCAGAGAGAATCCAGAGCCGATGGCAGTTCCACAGCATTGGTAACAAATACAACTGGCTGTCAACCCTTTCCAAAATGTGTTAAATCTACCTACACTTTCACTGTGACCTCTTCTAATATGTGATTTATTGGATACATATCTCATTTTCAGGACTGATATTGAAGAAACTGTTGCACACCGGTAACTCTTTAAAGGTATTTTACTTTACCTTTGTTAATCCAAATCAAGACTGCTTTCCTTCTGCTGGTGAAATAAACAAATTTATATGGACACCCCACTTGCTCCTACGCACTGCAGATCCGTCGAGAAGGCGTGCGCCTGTTCCTGCTGTGGATGCAGGCATTACAGAATAATGCTCAACGCGAGCAACTGTGCATGTTTGCCTGTCTAATTCCTGGCTTCCCGGCTCCGCTCTGCCATGGGACTCCACGCACTTTGGACACTCTGATCAACCCACCCCTAAGCTTAACTGAGAGTGAGTAGTAGGGAATTGTTGTAGTTGCTCCCAATGAAAAGAGCTAACTTTAGTTCTTTGCTTTGTTGCTAATTAAATACAATTTTCACAATTACAATTATCACCATCTGTCACTGGCAGGCAAAAAAAAACTTTATATGGCTTCTTTCTGGAATGGGTATAGGGCTGCAATGAGCGATTATTTCAATAATTAATTATTCTTTCAGTTATTTTGGCATCAAAAAAACTGTGTAATTTCCATCCCTGTATTGAAAAACTTGACATCTGAGAATATGTACTGTTGAGAGGATGAAATTCTGTGGATTTGGGCAATTTTACATTTCTGAATTGTCCTTGATGTCATCAAAAATAATTCTTGAATAATTTGATAATCGATTACGGTAGTTGTTTATTAATAAATGATTGTTTTACTCTAATGTGAGTTCGTTTTTCAATTCCGTCTTTCAGCTCAAGTCACGCCAGAGGAGATTACCCCACTGGTACATCCACAGTCCGGTGACAAGAACCAGGAGGACCTTACCGCTTACTTTTTGGAAGCACTACTGAAATACATGGTAAACCAGGTATTATCATTATTTCTTACTAACACAACTAACATAACATAACCACACAATATGAAATGTCTTTATTTAATAAATATTAATAGTTATTTATCAGTGTGACAAACAGGGAATTTTCACTCTTGTTAGTTTTTATTTTGTTTTGTGTTTTTGAAAATATTTTTTTTAAGTGTCGTTAGATTTTCTTAGTTTAATTTTTTTTTCAAAAATTGTTGGTTTTAGTTTAGGTTTTTGTAAGTTTTATCATTAGTTTTCTTTTTTTATTCAAGTTGTGTATTGTGTGCAGTACAAACAAATTAAAAAGACTATGGTAAGTAGTGTCGTAAAAATTGAACACAAATATAAATGTAGAAACATTTTAAAAGAAACCATCCATCCACAAATCAAATACAGCTAGTGTTTAATAGTCCACAGAGTGAATTACAACAAGTACATAATACTGCTTCTAAAGCTCGAGTCATCACAAGATGCCTTATTTTCCAATTTGCCAACTTCTGCAGTGTATTTGTGGCTTCAATTCGTTAAGAATTATTAAACTTGGTTGTACAGTGTACTTATTATTTTGTTTTGGTCATATATACCGTCATATATGTTTTCATAAACACTTCTTAGCACACGCTACAATGTGGTCTTAGTTCAATGACAAAAGGACGGTAGTATTTGGGCCAAAAGACCAACATGGAAACTGGTCACCTCGTAGCGATGTCATCTTATTGGTTGTAGATGATGTCATTTTTGTACGACACACATTCTAAGGACCACAACTCCCAGACGACTGTTTAAACGTTCCGAAATAAATACATTTAAAATCAACCCCAAAGGCTCATATATTCAACTAATCGCGAACGGCTAAAACAAAGGACATTTTTGCTATAATGAAAGCATTTTCATTTTTATTTTAATTAGTTAAAAAAAATTTTTTTTTTTCAATTTCAGGTTTTGTTAGTTTCTGTTAACTAAAATAAACTGGGAGACAAAGCCAATAAAGCCGTATGTATAGCATTACTAACCTTGTATCCGGTTCACATCTCTCAAACTGACTCTTTGCATTTCCTATGTATCATTAGGGGTGTTCACACGGCACACATTTGATCCGGCGCTGCACCGATGTATTTTGTTGCGAGATATTTTACACCGGAGCAAATTTTGTGGAGCGTTCACATGTACAAAGCCGCTGAGCATGTCAGCACCGGCACAGCGTCGGTGCAGCTCCACTTGCGTTAACACGGCAGTTTCTGCAGCAGAGCAAAACGACAGAAATCAAATGAGCTGTCGTGTTGGTTCTTTTTAAAACTGCTCTGGAGCAAATTGTAGCTTTCACACGTGCAAATTTACATCGGTGCTGCCGCCCCAAACGAGCATTTGCTCTGGAGCAAATTTTTAAACCACCTCCCTGAGTTGGATCAAATTTGATCCGGTTTAAGCTGTTTTCCGGGGCTACGCCGGAGCAAATTTGCACGTGTGAACGCTCTACTGGCGCAGTGCCGGTGTAGCACCGGAGCAAATCTTGCCGTGTGAACACCCCTATTGTCTTATTGTGACACAAGCTCCGCTGTCAACAAAGGAGCTGTTCTCCACTTAGTCCTATTTTTGTTGGTGTACAAAACAAGCTTGTTTTGTGTTTGTCTTCCAACCAGGCCAAGTCTCTCGAGTGGCGTTGTAAAGAAAATCACGAACGTGGGTTTAGCTTCCTCTTTGGTCACTTCCGGAAATTTTACCTTCCTCACATCTTTCCCAACTTTGCTTTGGAAACTAGTCTCTACAACCCCATACTAGGTCAGTAAATTTAAGTAATGCCTTTTATCGGCAGTTGATATGCCCAATGCAAAGAGCCATCCTTTTCCTTTCAGAGGTTCCTCCAATGCGTCCAAAGCCCTATTACAGTATGGTGCGCAGGGAACAGGATGGTGCGGAAATTCTCTATTGCACCAAGGAAAGTTTCCTTCAGGCCCGAGTCATCTTCATCCGCTGGCTGGTTTCTTTTTGGCTGGAGCCACGACCCAACACAAACACACAGATCCCTGGGACAGAAGGTGAAAACATCCCCAAGAACATACAGGTAATGCACACCATCTGGATGGTACCGCAAAGAAACCACAAAACAAACAAGACAGGATCATGACAGTTTCTAACTACCGTATTGGCCCGAATATAAGACGGTGTTTTTTGCATTGAAATAAGACTGAAAAAGTGGGGGTCGTCTTATATTCGGGGTCTAGGCATTATACCCATTGACAACGCTAGATGGCGCCAGATATCATTGAAGCGAATGCTGAACTTGACTTCCCGGGCCAAAGTGAACACCTGCCACGAAGAATAAAAATAAAAATAGCGGTAGCACAAAGAAGAAAAATCAAAAATAGCCGTAAGAAGGAAAAGAGAAGAAAATAATGGAAGAGCTAACAGAAAATGGAGAAACGTAGTGACAATCTGGAGAAAAGTGGGTCAAAGATCGGCCAGGTTAACCGGCAGCTGAGGAGAAGTTATGATGTAATTTACATTTCAAAAACCAGAAGTTATTCATTTAGGAATGTGATTGCACTTTAGATTTGAATGAGGCAAAATAACATGCTTTTTCTCTCAAATATATTGTTATACTGTAATCATTGGTTTCAGATGTACTATAATTATATTCTGTATAAAAATTAATTTGGTGTTCAAAAAGTCTTTTTTCAAACTTGATTCTTGAAAAAGAGGGGGTCGTCTTATAATCAGGGCCGTCTTATATTCGGGCCAATGCGGTAAATGTTTTTGACGCTTCTGACATTATTTTCATGTAATTTCAAATGATCTCTGCTTGCGGATTGTTTTATATGTTCTGTGAATGGAAACACAGTAATATTGAATGTGTGTCACTTGAAAAGTACACGTTAATTGGTAGTCAATAATATCTGAGTGAAGCGGGCAATTATTAATCAGGCACTCGAACCAACAGAGACAATCCAGAGTTTACTAGGAGTAAGTGTAACTGCAGTAGATACCGACTTCTGAAATAAGACACTTAAATAAACAAACACTAATGAAAAGGGTTACAATTTTGACCTCATCCACAGCGAGCAGCAGCCGGTCTTGCTGCTCGGTCTGCTGGCAGCTCAGACGACGGCAGCATCACTGGATTGCGCCCTGACAACCATCTTGAAGGGAGCGGAAGTTTATCTGGTCCAGGGGGAGGCAGCATGGGACTTGGTGGGGCTACTGGTCCAATGGGGGAATCGGAACAATGCCACTCCAACACATCCACATTAACAGAGAGGGAGCCCAGTTCTTCCTCACTCTGCTCTATGGATGAAGAGCAGCTGACGGATATGGAGGTCGTGAGGAGAGTCCTGACCAGCTCCAGAACCAGCATCAACTTCATCAGTGAGATCTTCAGACAGGTGAAGGAGCAGTTGAGAATGTTGGACAATGCAGAGAACATGCATGACTAGGTATGAATGGTTGACACTTGTCTCGTGACCGCTGCAGGCATTTCTCCTTCCGATGTGTGAAGCTGCAGCAATGCGGAAAGTGGTCCGTGTTTACCAGGAGTGGATCTCCATGGAGGACAAGCCAGTATTCATGAAGGAGCCAGAGGAGGGACCGTATCCCATAGCAACAGCCGGTAGTATGGACACTGGCTCAGAGAAGGATGATGAGGTGCCAAATGAGATTTAAACAGTCATGTATTAATTATCAATTGAACGGTGCAGGTAACCCTTGCTTTTTGGGCCACGGTTTAGTACATTTTTGGTTGGAACATTTTTTTCGCTCTCTCAAAATGACCTTTTTATTTTGCTTGTTAGCAAAAACTGCATTTTGTAGTGTATGGAATAATACAACTATTTAGAGGTAACCATTACACTGGTAAGTAGAAAGGTTGAATCAGAAATGGGTTTATGTGTCCCTTAAAATATTTTTTGACGCTGATGACTTGGATGCATTATTATTTTTATTGATATTTTTGCAAGCACTTCAGGTATTTCAGGAACAGTATTTTCATTTTACCTATAAAAGCTTGCACAATACGGATTTTAACCTGCGTTGTAATTTATAACTGACGTTTCAGAAAAAAATTCCACCTGTTGCTAAAACTTCCCCTTTCAGAAATATGACTAAATATATTCCTATATTGTATGTTATAGTATTGTTATTATTAATCATAATATATTAATATTATTTTGAAAACCTCATGTGCTTGTAAAAAAAACTATGGCAGATTTTGAATCCATAAAATTTTATTTGCATCTCTGATTAAGAATTTCGTAAAAATGTGTTGACTAGTGTTATTTCAGCACATTTTTTTCAAATGGTAAACTGTCCCTTATTTCTTGACCAAGTCATACATCATACAGTCGTATTCAATGTATGTTTAGAAATTTATGTAAACAAACGACACCAGCTGTGAAACTTATATACCTATATATATATATATATATATATATATATATATATATATATATATATATATATATATATATATATATATATATATATATACACTAAAATTGCAATCTGTGATTGAAAAATCTTTGATATATTTTACTTTGGGCAAGACTCAATTTTATTATTTTAACTTGTCTGCATATTTTTTTCCTCTCCTAAGGGACTAAATAAAATGATTGATAGCGAATTGTTGGAGTATAGCGTTCATGCAGGAGTTCAGACTACACTACAGGTATGGACCTCAAACAAAAATACACATACTGATCGCAAGTCCGAAATATACATCGTTAAACTGTGCTTGGTGGTTCTACATGGCATAACCTGTCTTCCCTTTAGGTATTTATTACCCATTCCTCCAACGTTTTTTTATTGGAGCCAGCCAACGATATCAAGTTCCTTTTAGAGGAGCACGTCGACATGTGCAAGCGAGTCTTAAACATCTACCGCAGCCTTGTTATGCATGAGACCATGGACCAGAAAACATGGTAATGACAAAAGATGGACACATTATGTCGTCACTTGCTAATTGCAAAAAAGTACAACATTATAGCTTCATGTCAGCATAATCCATTGATATTTAATATTTCTTCATTCACTGCGTGTGAAAACACATTGCTCAAGAATGAAAGTGCATCCGTGACATCTACTTGCTTCTATGTTTAAACATATTTTGTCTCATTATTTATGGATGGATGGGTGAACTTTATTTGTAGGGAGCAGATCTTACTTGTTCTACTGAGAGTGACAGAGTCGGTGATGAAGAGACCTCCATCTATTATGCCCCAGGGCAAGAAGAATAACACACTGTCGGGAAGGCTGGCTGGTCCTATCTTTCAGGTACTGAATACTCAGCACAAGCCGGAGACCAGAGGGGAGGGGCCGCGTGGAGCTGTCATATCAAAATGCCACCCAAAAAAAAAAAAAAGAGTGCTTTCAACTTGCATTCTTTCTAAGATGACCTTGATTATATTTCATCACTCTCTCTGCACAGACATTGATCGTTGCCTGGATTAAGGGGAATTTAAACGTCTACATCAGCAGAGAACTGTGGGATGACCTCCTCTCAGTCCTCGCTTCTCTTACATGCTGGGAGGAGCTGGTAACTGAATGGTCCCTCACGATGGAGACTCTTACAAAGGTAAAAGAAGAAACTCATTTCACTTGGAATACAGTGGTACCTCTATTTACGAAATTAATTGGTTCTGGAAGAAATTTCTTCATTAGAAAATTTTGTAAGTGGAGAGACATTTTCCATGTAAATGCCCCAATCCGTTCCAAGTGCCCCCCAAAATTCAGACATAAACGTTTTCTAAAGCATAAAATTAATCAAAATATAAGATAAGAAGATAAGATAACCTTTATTTCTCTCACAATGGTGAAATTCCCAATTTGCAGCAGCAAAATTATGGAAGGGAGAAAGTTGAAGACAAAAGGTATATAAATAAATATAAATACAAGCATATTAAAAATGGGTGAGTGGGGGTGAGTCCAGGTTTTCAGGACTGTGTATTCAATAGCCTGACAGCAGTCGGCAGGAACGAGCGGCGGTACATCTCCTTGCAGCGCGGGTGTATTCGTTGTATGTAACAAATACATGTTACAGTTAGATGATTGCACAATAAATGAGAGCTGTGCACAATGTAAAGAATAAACAATAAAAATGATGGTCTTTTAACTGCATCCTCGTTGTTTTTGGCCCTCTTTAGTTCACGTTCTCTCTCAGAAATGTTTTTTGCCTGGCGCTTTGTAAAGAACTGATACAAAAACGTTTGCTTTTGTCGGCTCAGTATAGTGAGCGATCGCTGGACTGGTGACCACTTTTTCTGGGTGATTCGCATTTTTGTAAAATTATCTGAACGCCTCATGGCCCGAGAGTTTAATGACAAGGACGCTGCATAGACACTGATCTATCTATCTACACACTTAGACACACACGATAGAAGTCCCTTTTAGCCACTGCGGATGCCTGGAAGATGCTCGGTAATAGCCAATGGCAGAGCAGCTATAAGTATGTTGCGTTCAGGAAACTCGGAGCTGCGAGTAGAAGCCCAAACTGTATTTTTAACTTTCATATCTTGAAATTTCTTTTGTAACAAGAGGCAATATTTTCCCGTTGAGCCATTTCCTAACTTGAACATTTCGTATGAAGAGATGTTCGTAAGTAGAGGTACAACTGTATATATCTTTCAGCGTGAGCTGTTACCTTGTGTCACACTAGCTCGATACTTCAAGCCTGTGTACTGTTGCGGCTTAGGTGTTGGCCAGGAACTTGTACAGTGTTGATTTGAATGAACTACCCCTGGACAAGCTCAGTGAGCAAAAACAGAAGAAACACAAAGGCAAAGGTGAGACTATCCTCAGAGTCATTATTTCTGTTGAAAAGGCACAGAGAACTCTCAACATTTGAATAGCGGCAGATGTTAAGTGCATTCTTTTGGCCTTTTTCATCGGGATGTTTGACTATGTACTTCGAATATTCTCACAATGCCTCAGGTATCGGTTCAGAAGGTCAGCGGCAGATAGTGGATCGTTCCTTCTCTAAAGGGTGGAGCAGAGACCAACCAGGTCAGGCAGCCGCCATGAGACAACGCAGTGCCACCACAGCTGGTTCGCCAGGCATCGAAAAGGCCGGGCATTGTCCGCCAAAAGACTGTAGGCGAGTATCTCGCCTGATGAATGAACGGCCTCTTCATTCTTATCTTTCGGGGTGGTCAGATTCATTGCAGAGCACACCAGCATAGGTCCCTGACTCTTAGAGTAATTTGACAAAATAGCTTTGCCGTTTTCAGTCATCATAAAACATACACAAATGGCTATCTTTCATGTTTCAAAAACATTGTCATCATAGTAGGAATAGCTATGGAGTTTCCATGGCAATGGAAGTTAATTTCCTGTTCGCTACTCAACAGCTAAATGTATCGCTTCTCAAGTTGCCTTTTGACTTCAAGTCTGCCCTCATTATTTCCTTTTTGGTGTGTGTTCATTGAAATGTTTTTATTCAAGTCAGTCATTCAGCCGTGGCTACAAACTTTTGATTGTATCGAATAATGCTGAGTTGTCCCAGCATTTTTTGACCTTTTGACTCATTATCAGTCTGAAAATTCCATTAGTGTGAGTCCACTGTTTAAAACTAGGCTTTGGAACAGACATAAATTTGACATTGTCTTAAAATAATATAAAATTTACTTTAAAAAAAAATCAATACAAGGAAAATATTTTGTGTGAGCAATTTTAAGGTTTTAGCCAGAGATGAATCTGTTAGCAGGGACCCAACAGTCTCCTGCTTTAATTTAAATACCAGTTAAACTAAGCTCCAGCTTCATATACTGTAGTTACAAAATGTTCATTTGTAACTGAGGCGGGAGTACAATGGTGCATGTGAGTACATTGGATCCTGAATGCGGATTTCCAGAGCCCTTTCTGGTGGTCCCGGCTGGTGCCTGCAGGATAGCAGCTGAATCCAGTGGGCAGCCTAGCTGGGGAGATCCGCCAGAATGGCCTGGCATTCATCCCCAGGCATTGCCGAGTAACGTCAACCTGTCCAGCCAACCAACTTCTTGCGTGTGGCTCACGCACAATTTGCCAGATGCGCACCTTCCTAGCGTATGATGCCAGAATATTCCCATTATGGTTTGACAATAAAAATGCGTTTTGGCATTGTCGAAAAATTTGTACCCAAACAAGTATTGTGTTGGCATTAAAAATGATTCCATTCCAACCACAACATTACTCTCACGTTGCATCCACCAACTCGCTGACTGCATTGAGTGAGGGTGTGGGCTTGTCGGCACATAGATGCTCCTGATTTCGATAATAACATGAATAATGCTACAGATGGCCTTGAAATAAAAATAAACTGTATATGCTGCATACAAAAAACGTTTTCTATTTTTTGCAAAAATGCAGGGTGTTTTTAATGTGGAATTCAGTGTTCAAAATGTATTAAAACTTTATGGAAAATGTTCATATTAATATTGCTTACTGGTAGATGTTTTCTATGTTATTAATTTTGGATGGATGTAAGACTAATAACAATTTGTTGTTGTTGATACAACACTCCGGACAATGTCAGACTACATTCTTGGTTGGGCGGGGGCACAGATTTTTGTAAGGGTGGCTAGAGCTTTCATAAATCTCACGTTCATTTCCGAAAAGGTAGTTATGTGATTTTTGTGTTGAGAGAAGCAGACTTGTTCAGATTTCCTATGAGATGTGCAAACACCTTTGTGTAGGTGTAGAGATATTATTTCCATTTTTTGTTACTGTAGCTTCAGCTCTTTTTTCAAGCTAACTTTGTCCAGGACTTTGCAGAAGACATACCAGCTGCCACCTGCTTCTCACTATTCCTGTTCCAGAGTGAACCCTCGCTCACTCCACCCATCACCTTCCCTTTCTCTTCACCTCACTTTCCACCCATTTTTCTTTTCCATTGACTTTTTCCAAACACGTTCCTTATTTCTCTTCCTACTTTCCTGACCCTCTTCACTTTCTTTTGTCTACCCTCTACCTGTACTTCCAACCTCTTCAGCCCTGCGAAGCTGCTCTACAGGGGACTCTCTGCTCTCCTCAGCCTTTATCCGCAGTGCCAAGAGTGCTCCTGCTCTGGCTCCACCTCTTCCTGTCCTTCTCCACCACCACCACCCTTTACTACCCCCCCTTGCCGACCAGCTGGCAGGTACACTCTCTTTGCACTTCCTGACTGCCTGCCTGCCTTCTGCCTGCTGTGTGCCTCAAGTCTTCACACATCTGTCAAAGATACTTTATTTGTATATTTTAGTTTCTCCCTTTTGTATTTGTAAAGCAATGGACTGACTGTGCCTAGTTCATCAAGTATGACTGAACGTTTTTCACCCCATACACTGGTTTGTGGCCTGGTTTAGGGGCTTTTAGAAATGAAGTGATGGTATATATATCTTTCTCTTGCCTGCCTACTCTGCCTGTACTCTTGGATGCATGTTTTCACTTTCATTTCATCTTTATGTGTTTGCTAAATGTCTTTGATTGATTTCCACTAGGGTCTTAGGTGATATTGCTAGTCTCATGAAATTAGTTTTAATTAGTCATTTGACCCTTGGCTTCATGAGGCATGAGTAAAGACTTGGTTTTCAACATTGTCCTCCCTAGCTGTTTGTACCTAAAGGTGCATGTGTCTGTGCTTGAGCTTAATGGGCCCTCGCAACTCTTGCCATGTTGTGGTACTGGCACATTAGTATATTGTATACAAACCTGGCGGCATGGTGGATGACTGGTTAACATGCCGACCTCACAGAGCAGAGGTGCCTGGTTCAATTGCGGCTCCAACCTCCCTGAGTGGAGTTTGCATGTTCCCCCCGTGCCTGCGTGGGCTTTCTCCGGGTACTCCGGTTTCCTCCCGCATTCCAAAAACATGTATGGCAGGTTAACGGAACACTCCAAATGGTCCCAAGGTGTGACTGTCAGTGCGATGTATTATTCGTTTATGTGTGCCCTGCTGGATTGGCTTGTAACCAGTTCAGGGTATCCCTCGCCTACTGCCCGATGACGGCAAAGATAGGCTGCAGCAGGCTCGTGATGATGAAGTCGTTCAGACAATGTCTGGTTGGACACAATCAACCCCTGACGTAAAGTTTTTGCCATGCCTGATGTGGGCAAAGTTAGTTTTTACGTTTAGACCCTTATCAGTGGTCACTTCTCAACATTTCTCCTTGTCCAGTTGGGGGATTTGATCATGGGATGTCACCAATCTTTGTCTCCAAAAGAATTTTTTGAAGGGTTTTGGCTGTAAGATATTTCTCACCACTTTTGTAGATTTCGCTAGCACTCGCTCCCAGTTTCAAAAGAGTTGGTGAAACGTCCCGGAAAAAAAAATCATTTTCATATCTGTTTAATGTGTTTTCGCCCAGTTTTAAATCCTCAAAAACATAGTTATTACTGCCAAACAGCACATCACTACATCAAAAAGCATGCAACAAATTAAAAACTTGTACATCCATGCCAAATCACCCAGTGGGTTTCACCAAGAAGATTATGATTTTAATTAAACTTGGTGTACTAGCAGTGGCACAACACTAAATCTCAAATTTTAGGTCACTCGCTCGGAGCAGAGCTTTAGGCGCTACGGCCCGTCAAATTTTTACATTTTCACCATAAAGGGGGGTGAACCCTCATATTTCAGGAACTACTGCTTCAATCTTCCCAAAACTGGTATTGCTGGAAAGGGAATTGAACAAGGATTCCAAATCTGCATTCAGAAGATTGGTGCATTTTGTAGTACCGGTAACTTGACCTTTTGACCTATAATTTGACCGTGTAATTAACCTTTTGGATCATGTGACCTTAAAAAAAAAGATGTAATCCCTCACGCTTTCTAAAACAAAACGTTCAGATGTTGTTGTTGTTTTTCTCTTTTTGAAACAGTAACTTGGAGTAAAAGTATCTGTATGCTCAGATATTCAATGAAATTCAATGACAGGTCCTGTGGCATGGACATTGGTCCCTCGCTACTTTGCTGTTCCATTATTACGGATTCACTTTATCACAGAATTTCATTTGTGACCATAACTTCATCTGTAGCAGTTTGTACCACACCATTTTGCAGGGTTTCTTCTGATTTTTCTCACTTGTAAGGCGGGCTAGTCAATAAATATTTGTTTATTTTAATTTTAAATTACTTTGGGGTAGAAATTTGTGCAGCGCATGCTCCGCTTACAATAACCTGCAGCTCAGTATTTATTCTTCAATTTGCAATTTAAAAGTGTCAGAGATTTTTCTCGGACAAAGTTAAAGAAACGACTCGGCACACAGGGAAAATTGTCTTCAATGTCGGCGGAAGCGGATCTCTGAGAGCGAACGACGGTTTAGTTGCTCCGTGATCACACTCCCAGCCCCGCCCTCCGCGAGTTCGACCTTTTATTTGTAACATATGCAAAATACAAGAAAAACACTGCCTCGGATATTTGCATGCCGCACCCCGGTCCGGCCCCTCGGTAGTGATTGGTTACCTGCGTTTAAGCTTTGAACCACCAGTACGTTGGCGCCTTTCTGTCTGATCTACAATAAATCAACATGTCGCAGACTTCGCGGATGGCCAAATGTCGCCTGGGCGCGACGGGTGTTCTCAAATCGTCTTTGGTCGTTCAACCGCTGTTCCCAAATTGTTCATTCCCCTTTTGTGACCGAGTGTCGCCCTCTCCCCTTTGATCGCCCACCTGCCTTGATGTGCTAATTGTGGACTCCAACGGCCCTCCGGCCAGGTGGCCGGCGCCTTTGTGCACAGGCATTTGGGGGTGCTGTATACGCACCCAAACGATTTGGATGTGACCGACTTAAAATGAAACTTTAAACATGATACAATTTTGCTCATAAATTCCTCTAACAAAAAGTTACATTTATTGAGTGTAACAAATGCTTATAAGGGTGGGTAACCGTTTCGAGGTTGTTCATAATGGCTTATGGAGGCGTAAATTCGCTTCATTATTTCATAGCCTTTTAACCCTCTATTTAGTTACAATTCACTTATTGCAAGGGAGAGAGGGCTTGGAACGTGTCACCCATGAAAAGTGAGAGAAGACATTGCCAATCCCATCTTGTGTGTGTGTGTAAAAACATTTTCATGTTTTGAGAGATGTGTGTTGTTCTCTTTTGTATGTGTTTATTTCTGAATGTAGTACCAATATATCATTATCTGCCTATTTACCAGACCTCGAGGACCCGCCAATCACGCTGACATCCCGCCCATCTCGGATGCGCCACTCTTCCCAGAGCGATGAGACCCCTCCGACCTCCTGTTCGGAGGTGTTCCAGGGAGGGCCTTGTGACCCGGATAACCCGGCGCCTCCATCGCTTGCAAGGAGCAGCAGTGCCTCTGACATCATGGAGCCTTTTATCGCCGAACGGGTCAAAGGTGAAGACCCACAAGGGGATCCCAGTACCATCCCAAACCCCCATCACCCCACTGATACTAGCTTACTTGCAAGCAATAGCGATGCGGCTCAACCACTCCCATGTCCTTTCCGCTCGTCCTGTCCTACCCCCCTTACATCCCCCAATGGTGTTGTTTCCTCAACCTCAGAGGGACTAAATGATGTGAATGAGTGTGATCATATTGGCTGTCGAAGCCGAGGTTCAAGTTCTGATTGGGTAAGCGACTGGGATTCTGCCTTTACATTTTCTGCCGAAAAGGAGATTGATGTTGAGGAGAATGAAGTAGGTGCTGTACCAAATGAGGACGATTTATTCTCCTCAATTAGGGACTATCTCACTAACAAAGCAGCTGAGCGAAATGAAGCAGCAAGATTGGCAGCAAGTCTTGCCTTTGAAAACGACATTCGAACTTCTGTACCAGTGAAAACTGTTATGACGACAGGGGAAACAGATTTTATACGAGAGACACAAAAGGTGGTTGACAGGCAGATTTCTAAGGAAGATAGGCAGGTAAGTAATTCAATTCGAGACAGTAGTGTTGACTCAGCAGAGGAGATTGAGGCAGAACAGCGGAGCATCTACGAGTGCCTTGAAATGCAGTGTCAGTGGCCCTCGCTTGGTGCGAAAGGGAGCAGTGATGAGAAAGGGGAAGTAGGTGGAGGAAATGCAACAAGAGGAGGAGAATGGGGAGGAAAAGGTGATTATTGGAGGGAAATAGGAGGAGACAAAAATGCTGAAAAAGACGCAGCCACAATCAAAAGGCACTACTTAACGAGACCAGACCCTTACACAGTCGAATCTACCAGCGAAGCAATTGAAACTCCCCAAGCGTCCGACTCGGCCAAGCCCAAGATGTCCCGTAACATCAAAAAGCATCACTCTGGTGCTGTCCATGTGAGCTTCAGACCTTCCACTGAGTCAGTCCAGTTCCACAACCCCCTTGAGAATAAAGAGGCCCACTGGAAAGCCAGGCTGCGTCGGCTCAGTCACTTTCACACTCACAGCCACACTGCTGGTGAGAGGCCAGGAGCTGGGACAGGAGCAGGGGGAAGCAGGGAGCAGGCAGTGCAGGTAAGTTTGCCTCTGTGGCTGCTGTTGGTCACAAAGTAGCGAGCCATGAGAGACTGCCAGCAGATGTCACTAGGGCCCACGGTACATCGAGTGTTGATCAGGAAAACAGGACTGGCACTGGAGCAGGGGACAAGGACAAACCTCAGCATCCAGGATCATGCGCGGGATCCAATGCGGTGCACGAGACCCACTTCGAGGCCATAACAAGCAGTTCCGGTGCGTCATCAGGCGTGCGAGGCCGATTGGGACGGTCGGCCTTGCGTTCTCGGGCTTCCCGCTCTCGCTCCCAGGAACCCGGCAGCTCTGTCTCCAAACACCACCAAGGGGCTCTTCTTGGCGGGGTGTATAAGACTGTGGTTCATGCTTTATCCGCCAAGCCCCGCCCGCGAGGTCAGGGGTCATCCCAAGGTTCGTCGCCACAGCGGCAAGGGCGGGCTGCAATGGGTGATGCTTCACTAAGAGACCTCTACTCCCATGTCCTGGGCTACTTTGGACGAAAGTCTACCACGGCAGGTGAGGATCGCAGTGGACAAAGTGCTCACAAGGGGCACAACAACAGTCCAACACCAGTGGAAAAGACAAATACTCACAAAACACAAACATCAACAACCATTTTTTCCTTTGTGGCTGTTTAACTGGTTTGTTATGATGGAATGACATTCATTTTGGCTGAAACTCATCATCTTGCTACTGGACTGAAAGTGTTTTTTTCCTCTTGAACGTGAGCCCCTCCTTCAGCCTGCCACCTACTGAAGACCCCTCCTCCCATAACTTTCCACCTGTCCCCCTACCTCAGAGGGCCTCTCCTCTTGCTGTCCTCCTCCTAAGGGTTGTGGAATTTTGATGTCCTTCTTTCTTCCCCAGTCTCCTCCCCCGCTCGCCATAAAATTGCATGTGACCTTGTGCCTACCTCACCTCCTTCCAGGACTGCCTCAGCTCCACAGAAGGAAACAACAGTCCACTTTTTTTTTCTTCAAAAACCCCATTATAGGTCTTCCAATTTTTGCATTGTGTTCACCTTTTTACAACATATTTCGATGACATTTTTTGGGGTTTGTTTTTATGTTTAATAAGTTAGAGTAGGGTGAAATTATATTTGCTTTAATTATACTTAGCAACTGTCCCAACATACTTTTGTAGTTCCCTCCTGAACCGCTAGAATGCAACGTAAATCTCTTGGCGTTACTGTGTGTGTGTGTGTGTGTGTGTGTGTGTGTGTGTGTGTGTGTGTGTGTGTGTGTGTGTGTGTGTGTGTGTGTGTGTGTGTGTGTGTGTGTGTGTGTGTGTGTGTGTGTATATATATACACATTTATATCCATATATATATATATATATATATATATATATATATGGATATGGATATGGATATATATATATATAGATATATATATGGATAGATAGATATATGGATATATATATATATGGATATATATATATATATATATATATCTATATATATATAGATATATATATAGATCTCTCTCTGTCTCTCTCTCTCTCTCTCTCTCTCTATATATATATATCTTTGCCGATTTGTGCCAAAAATTATATTTTTCCAGTCATCTATTTATCCATTTGTTTGGCGTCTCATGTGCATGATGCCACAGTAAGTTCCTCTTTTTTTTTTTTTTGCTAAATGAAAGTTTTGATATATAGGCTTAGTTGACATTTATTTTCTTGATTTGCTATGGTTGTTTGTATGGCGGCTTGTTTGAATTTTGTTCAATTTTGTGACTTGATGGTTCCATGAGTTCTTAAGGCACCTGTACTAACTGTAAGCATCATTGCACTGAACATTGGCATGACTCTATACTCCATCCATGCATTATCCAAACTAATATTTAAATGTAGTTGGCTACTATTAAAATACGTTACCCACAGGCTATGGCTCACATTTACAAAGTAGGGACACTATAGGGACAAAAACTGCGGGGGCACATTCATATTTCTATGTCTGTCCATGAAGGCATGCTTGGGTGACTTTGAGTGACATACCTCAATCCCATCAAACACTTTGTGATGAACTACAGCATCGATAAAGTGTGACCTAACAATTGGCCTTGATGAATGGCTTTCAAAAGTCCCACAAAAAACTTTCCAAAGGAGGGCAGATACTTGCCATATGCCACTTCCTAATTCTCGGTGCCTGATAATTCCATCAACAATTTTGCTCACATGGTGGATATGTGGATTGGCAACTCTGGATTCATCATTTATCAAGATACTAAACTCCCAGTTGCTGTTGATGCTTTGAATCTCATCAACTGTGTTTAGAATTCTTTACTGAACCATACTACCCATATTTATCCAAGCAAAATTAATGGGGAGATCATTTAATGAATTTTAAATGCTTCAGATAACACTACTCTATGGAAAGTAAGTGCTACGTTAGCTGCTACGTTCTGTAAAATGATTGACCTCTCTGGATCATTCCACAGGGGGGCCACATTGGAAAAGGACCTCTTGCATTCATTGTGTGCCTGTCCAGGGTGACTGTGTGGTTGGTTGTCAGTACTAAGCTGCTGTAAACTGCTGTATTGGATTGATTTAGCTGTGTTTCCCTTCTAAAATTGATTAATTCTAATTGTTTTTAATTCATTTATCTCAGTTAACATGTTTATGGTTAAATTAATTAGAAATGCCTAATTATTGAATAAAATAAATGCAATGGTAAATGTTATATTTTAATTTGCCAAATGTTACTGTTGACCACAAATCGCCCAAGTGTTCAAAATAAACAAAATATTCTGAAGACTGATTTTCACCATTTCATACGCGGACTATATGTCTGTTTGAAACATCAAATGTGGCGCTGAAGCACGGAAGTTTGTGTTAGTTAATGACCCCTATCTGTCATTTGGATTTTCATATCACCACAATTAGTGAATGCACGATGGCTCTGCTATCATAAACTATGTATGCATCATTCGAGCAAAACCGAACTTTACAATATGCTGCCTTATTTTTATTTTTATTTGTATTTTTCTGGTAGCGTCACAATGTAAACTTGCTCTTTGTGCATGGTGGTGTGTATTAACTGCATTGCTTCTCTGGTGGGTTTGCCTGCTGTGTTGTGGCTTTTAAAATTTTTTTTTAACAATTGGTAATTCACTTACTCGAGGGCTTCCCATACATATACATTAGGATTACTCTGACACCCTAGCTTGCTTTCTGCATATTTTCCCATTTTTATTTAAGTGTAATGTCAGTGTAACAATTGCATTATTTCTCCTCCACAACATACCGGTTATGTTACAATGCTTGTATTATTGTCACAGTCAATATCGGCTACATAATTATCTTACTCGTCGTTTACTCAGTGTTAACTAAACAGGATGTGTGCCAGATAAACGACGGCTCCATGCTTTAGGTAAATTTCTCTCTCTCCATTTGTGTGTAGCCAACAAAGAGGAGGTGCTACAGAAGGCACGTCCAGTCTCCACCGATGTTGGAAACAGCAATCCTAATTTCTCTGATCTCATGGATGAGTTCATCCAGGAAAGACTTAGAGCTAAAGGAACAGTGGTCAGTATCCAAAAGCGCACGCATAAATGTCACATTTTTGTTTTTATTCAAGGTTAAGCACCAAAGTTCATTTGCTTGAGTTGCCACGACTCTTGTTCTTCGATGTACAGGAGCGCCGTGGCAGCAGCCCAGGTAGTCTCGAAGTTCCACAGGACCTGCCGGAGCTACTAGAGGCCGATCAAAGTCCTGGATCTCGACCGCCAGATGACCTCAGACCAATTGATGATCCAGGGGTTCCTTCAGAGTGGACATCTCCTGCCAGTGCTAGTGGCTCAGATGTTGTCAGTTCTGACAGCCAATCTGACTCATTTAATGCTTTTCAATACCCCGCGTGCAAGTTTGATAGTGAGTGAAAACTTTGTTTACTTTTAACCTTTGACACTTATTTGAAAAGGAATTAGCAGTCATTAAGCACCCCACAGTTACCTAAAAACGCAGCTTCACAATTTCTGTCCTTGCTTGGTAATACAGTACCGAGAAGGGTGTTATGTTACATTGTACAGCGGTACCTTGACTTACAAAATGAATTGGTTCTGGAAGAAATTTCTTCACTAAAAAATTTTGGAAGTCGAGACGGCTTTTCCATGTACCGGTAAATGGCCTAATCCGTTCCAAGCCCGCCCGCCCCAAAAAATTTGGACAAATATTTTCTAAAGCATCAAAATATGGAACAAATACACGTTACGATTACATTATTGCACAATACATGAGAGTTGTGCATAATGTTAAAAACAAAGAATAGAGTCAAGAATGAAAATGATGGTCATTTAACTTTTAACTGCGTCCTCATCGTTTTTTGCCGTTTTTAGTCCAGGTTCTCTCTCAGAAGTGTTTTTTTTGTCTGCCGTTTTGTAAAGAACTGATCCAAGGACGTTTGCTTTGGTCGGCTTTTAAGAATCCTTCCAAAATGTCCAAGGCAAACAGCAAAGTGAGCGATCGCCCGACTGGTGAACACTTTTTCTGGGTGATTCACATTTACGAAAAACTATCAGAACTTCTCATGGCTCAAGGGTCGAATGATGAGCACGCTCCTTAGACACATATCAATCTACACACATAAACACATTCGGTAGAGGTACCTCTTAGCCAATGGGATGCCAGGAAAATGCTCGATAATAGCCAATTGCAGAACAGCTATAAATATGTTGCGTTCAGGAAACTAGGAGATGTGAGTGTGGAAGTAGTACTCTTTCTTTTTGTTAATGAGCAATTAAGTGATATAAATGATACAAAAAAAGGTAGACCTACAGTACAGCCACCATTCTGTGGTCACATTCTGAGTGTTGAATCATTCAAATCTGACAGGTCAAGCTCATGTTAGTCTATATTTTATCTTGTTCATAAATTACATGCCAACCATTAGTGCAAAGTTATACACAACAACTGGAGATCACATCACTCGCAATATCCAATAATTTTGCTGGATTTTTGCTAACCTCATTATTTTACACAAAAAATGCATTCTATGTATTTTCGTATTTTCACATTTGTACTGCTTTTGACTCTTTCAACACATTTTCCTTGCTGTAGCTTGAAAGCTAGAATGTGTGTGTGTGTGTGTGTATATTCCACTTTCCCTTTGTATAGATTTTGCATTTAACTCCGAACCCTGCGGCGGTGGAGATCGAGGAAGTTCAATGGACCAGGACAGTCTGGGAGGTGGTGTTGCATGTGATGAACATGAAGTTGCAAGTTTGACTACACTTCATATTGACTCTGAGACCAGTAGCCTTAGCCACACAGTCACTGTCACTGGTTTGTACATTCAATTGTGGTCATCCCATTAAAATATACATCTGAGGCGTTTATATCATAACTCTTCGATTATTTTACATCACCAGAATTGTGTATTCTTTAGGACATAGTTTCACCACATTGGTTCTAAACAAATGTTTTTTTGTTTTTTTTTTTCATGTCAAGGTTCCGAGAGTGCATCTCCCATGCATTCTCTCGGGGGCTCTCGGTCCCAGACACCTTCCCCAGCTACACTGACAGCAGAGCACGTTGCTCGCACACCCTCTCACTCACATACTCACTTGCAGCTGGATCAAAAACTCCACAACTCAGTGCTGCAGACTCCTGATGATCTTGGTAAAAATACTAGCACACCTTTTCAGAAATATATTCATTGTTTATATTTCTGTTAGTTTTGTAAAGTAAAAGTGAGGTTGATGATTGATTGGCTCGTTGATTCTTCGTAGAAACCACTCAGTTCCCTGGTGAGGACTGCAGCGTCATGGCAGGTGGCTCCCTGACTGGATGGCATGCGGATGTTGCCACAGTGATGTGGCGGAGAATGCTCGGTATCTTGGGAGATGTGAATAGCATCAAAGACCCAGAGATCCACGCTCAGGTGTTTGACTACCTGTGTGAACTGTGGCAAAACCTTGCGAAGGTACAGAAAGAGACGCTAAAGTCGCGTGCTGAAATGGCTCAACTCCTAACTCAGTTAATTATTTTCAGATCAGAGATAATTTGGGCATTTCTCATGATAACCAGTCATCTCCACCACCTCCTGTTCTGATTCCGCCTCTTAGAATCCTCACTCCGTGGCTCTTTAAGGTAAGTATGACTGAAAAGTTGCCACGGGCCCTTAATATTCACTCCAATAACCAGTTGTATAAGTTTAGTGAATCAATCAGGAAATAGATGTTATTTGTTTATTATGTTATTATGACTTCAAGATGGCTCCGCGAGAGTGGCTGCCTTTACAGCAGCGCCTATACTTTTTGTTCTTCTACTTTCTTCCTTTCATAACTTTGCTGCTGTAAATTGGAAATTTCTCCATTGTGAGATGAATAAAGGTTTTCTTATTCTTATCTTAATCTGCTCCTGTGCGCTCATTAGTACAGTAGCTCACACCCTTTGATGATTTCACCCAGGCCACCATGCTGACTGAGCGTTACAAACAGGGAAAGCTTCATGCCTATAAGCTGATCTGCAGAATTATGAAGAGACGGCAAGACGTGTCCCCAAACACTGACTTTCTGACTCACTTCTACAATATCATGCACCAAGGACTGTTGCACCAAGACCAGGTACCTCCAACATTTTAACCGGCCCTAATTAACATTTGGAATTATTGACATGGACATGCAAGAGAGTGAATATACCGTGACTACTATGCGTGTGATTTATTTTTCTCACCGTAGGATATTGTGAACACAATCATCAAGCACTGCAGTCCCCGGTTCTTCAGTATTGGTCTACCTGGAGCCACCATGTTGATTCTCGACTTTATCATTGCAGCTTCTCGAGTCACCTCTTGCTCATCGTTAAATGTAATAAAATTGAAACTCACACACAGTACAGTTTGACAAGCTAGTGTTGTGTACCTGGTATCGTTCAGTGACGAGGTGTCTGCGTTTAGACCCAACACGACAAATCTCACAGCGTCATCTATGTTTGTTAAAAGACATGTCTCAATATAAGGTACTCCAGTATTCTCGCTGGTGTTGGGCGGATTCCTCGAATCTCCAAAACCCATCACTTTTTCAGTAAACCTATAAAATGTCATGTTCCTTGAGCAAAACATTGATTGCATTTGGCAAACACGGCAAGTCATTCTCAACAGTTTTTGATTAGTTGGCACTTTGTAAAAATAACACCAATGACCAATAGTGTACTTTTTAGAGAAAAAAGAAAATCCCCCAAAATTCATCAAAATTAGCCATAAGAGGTTTACATATAATTTGTGTCTTCTTCTTGTTCTAGGCTCCAAGAGTCGAAGCGCAGATCCTTCTTGGATCCCTTGTATGTTTGCCAAACTTCTACGGGGAGCTCACCGCCCTTCACCCTACCATAGCTGATGTGGCACTTAGAAAGTTCCCTGATGTCAAGGTAAACAAGAGGTCATTCATCAGTGATGCCCTCAGTGCTGGTCAACAAAGTAGATTCATCCGAACCGTTAAGCAAAACTAAGCAGAAAGTACATAAAAGTGTCATTTTGAAGCCTGTCTAAGTCAATGCAAACCTTGTACAAAGCATGTCCTCTCTCCACTGCTGTCGCATTAATAGATTAATGTCTCATCAGTCATTCTTGCCACAGTCACAACAGCCAATAGCAGTAATGTTTTTATTGTTGTTGCTGTGGAAATAGTTATTGCCATGCGCGGCAACATCCCAGGCTTGCTTTCGGACGAGGCAGAAATGTTTTGAATCACTAAGCAGCCATTAGCTCAGAGGGACATGAAGCATTTGTGTATGCAATATTAATATCTCATGAAGTTGTTCTTTAAAGCCATTTCTCAATTTGCTTGTTTGCTTGCATGCTTTGTTTTTCAGGAGCACATTATCAAAACAATACTGACCTCTGCCAGGGACGAACCCTCTGCTCCTGCTAGGTACATACACACGTGCAAGGATTTTTCTAATTCTAGTTTGGTGTTAGCAGGACCTTAAAAACAAACTACCAATAAGGTGCTTTGTGAAATGGTTTGTTTCTAAAACATATTTTAAAAAAGACATTACCGTACTTTTAATTGTTTCAAAAAGTAGAAATCACAGCACATTTTGTCATCTCACACATATGCATTGGCTGATGTGCGCTGATCAGAATGTTTTCTTTGGATCTGTTAGGTGTGTAGCTTTGTGCTGTCTGGGGATCTGGTTATCCGAAGAGCTGGCTCATGGGACTCAACATCCACAAATTAATGATGCTCTGAATGTCATCTGTGTTACTCTAAAGGTCAGTGGTCATTTGCTTTTTTTTTCATTAGGGGTGTTCACACGGCAACATTTGCTCCGGTGCTGCTGCGCCAGTAGAGCGTTCACACGTGCAAAGTTGCACTGGTGTAGCCCCTGAAAATAGCTTACTCCGGAGCAAATTTAACCTACCTCAGGCAGGTGGTTTACATATTTGCTCTGGAGCAAATGCTCGTTTGCGGGGCAGCACCGATGTAAAATGCTACGTGTGAACGCTACAATTTGCTCCGGGCAAATGCTCATTTGCGGGAGGGGGGAGTAGCCTCGCTACGCATGAGAAGAGTTGATTACATATGGCGAGAATGCATTGCTTTCGTGCTCTGTTGTACTTCCGTCATGTGTTTGTTTAATAACGACACAAGACATGGCTGGTAACAGTAGCAAGCGGCACCTCTTGGGTTATACCATCTCAACTAGAACGGGGGGGGGGGGTGATAGTCGCCAAACGTCATCTTTTCTTTTGTAGGAGACCGGACTGTCTGGGATTTGTTTATGTAATTTTTTTCTTTTGTTGTGTGTTCACACCCCCCCATAGAATTTATTTTGTGATTTCCTCTCTTGATTTTCTGCTTGGCTGTATTATACAGGTATGTTTGCTTTGTCATTAAAGTCATCGTTGATTTACGTTTTCGGGGGCGGTCACTTTCGAGCAGAAGGTACGGAGACCGAGAAGAAGGACCTGCCTGTACAGTAGTTGCTTGAGTTGTGTATACATTTTAAAAGAACCAACACGACAGCTCTTTGTTTTCTATCGTTTTATTCCGCTGTAGAAAATGCCGTGTGAACCCAAGTGGGGCAGCACCGGCGCCACGCCGGAGTTAACACGCTCAGCAGCTTTGTACGTGTGACCGCTCCACAAAATTTGCTCTGGTGTAATATATATCGCAACAAAATACATCAGTGCAGGACCAGAGCAAATGTGTGCCGTGTGAACACCCCTTTTGACTACCAACCACAAATTTGGTCAATAAAATTCAAGCAATCTAGTAAAAATACATGATAGCAGGCCAACTTTGACACGAAAAATCTTAGCCACACCACTATTGCATCTACTGTGCTTTCTTCTATTAAGACACTGCCCTTAATTATTAACGAAAGGAACATACACATCTTTCATGAATTCATATATATAGATATATACTGTGTAGCACTTTGTTGTAACATTGTCATTTAATTCGTACTGTTCAGAAAATTGTATAAAGCGCTAATGGGGTACATCCTCTTACATTTCGGACATCATCTTCCCAAAACGATGCATGTGTAATCTACTATCAATTTGACGAAAGAATCTACCACACGTCATCATTAGTTCTACAGTTAACAGTTAACATTAGCATTACTACGCCTTGTGACAATTTTTATTTTAAGTTACCATGCTACAACCAGCAAATTATAGAATTACCAATACTGTTTCAGAATATTTTCATAGCGATTAGCCTATAAATCTAAAGACCCATTTGCCTCGGAATCGTGCCTCCCGTCGTATCTCGCTCTCGTGTTCTGTGCAGGTGAGTTTAGTGATACGCCCTTCGGACGATTCATACGAAAAATCAGACTGCATTCCCATTTCTTAATTGTCGTAATAAGTACTGTAGACCTTTGTGAGTTTTTTTTCGCCGCCACCTCAAACTGTCATCCGCGCGATTCCTCAGTTTGCGGACTAAAATAGCAACCTGCATGCGCACATGACGTTATCTGTTCCGTCCCCCCTAGCACTGAAAACAAAACAAAACGAAAGTAAATTAGAAGAAACACACTCACACACGACACCACAAACTCACATACAGGCACAGTGAAATCGCGTTGATCACACAGAAGAGATTTGATCGCGTACAGTCAACTCGTGTGCGGTGACTTTTATGGTTAAACGATTCTTCGGTACCGTCAAAATGACGCCAGGGAAACGACGCGCTACTGGTAACAATCATTACCGTGAAATCCTCAGGCCTGCCGTAGTTTTTTTTTCTTCTTTTGACTGAGAAATTTCCTTGCGTCCCAAAAACGCACATTATTTGGAATTGTGCGTCCCGCGGGAAAATTATGCGTCTAGGACGCGGGACGCAGAGGTAACGAGATGGCTGTATATATACATACATACATACATACATACATACACACACACACACACTGTATATAGTTTGATCTGGTTTAGAGAAATAAATCCAAATCAAAATTAGATCAAAATAATTTTCCTTAGGACTGTATGTGCTTGTGAAATGACATATTAAACCATCTTTCAGTTGCTTGCAATGGGCAGTGGTTGTTTTAATGATTGGTTACAGATCAAGTAATTGGATTTCAAGTGGGGCAATGGGCTGCATATTGTAATGAATGAAAATCAAAGTGAAGGTCATTGAATTGCACCAAAGCTCTGGCTGCACACAGAACAGCTGGGTTGTCTGTGGATTTAACATGGCAGGCTACAGGGAGCCACGGTATGATGGAAAATGTTTCTGGACAAGGTTTTTGGTGTTGGTTGGTGAGCTTGCTTCAGTTGGTCTGTTGAGACTAGACCATCTGAGATGAGACTGTTTCAGGCCACTAGACTGGGAGGCCTGTGCATCAGAGAGACGTCCAAATTGCACCCTGTCATCCATAGCCAAGTAGACTCAAACACACATAGACACACACACATACCTTTTCCACCTTGGAATCCCTAGCTTATGTATCGGCAGCCAACAGTCGACGGGAGCCAGTGCTGCCGAACACACTCACATTCACTTACTCCTGGGAGCAAACCCTGGACTGTCAATATGTTTGGTCCTCCTTCAGATAGGAGGCCCATCCAGGGGGCACGCTGCAAGCTTTGTTACAAACACACTTACGCTATCTCACACACACATCTTGTCCACTTTTGCCTTCCCTCCATCAGCCAGTCCTGCCCAGCCGTGGGCTCTGTGACATGCACACACTATCACACACATAAACCTTGAGGGATTTTCATATTTCCATGCAGTGCCACTTGCTTCATTTCTCAGCCGAGTACATCCTTTGATCTGGAGGGAATTTTCCTTTGTAAATGATAATCCTATTTAGAGCCTTGATGTAGATGCTCTCCCTTGTCACTAATAGAAGTTTTCAACACAATATTTTGACTTCAGGCCGATGAACCTGAATACACTTCTTAAATTGAACCATTGTCTCACTGACTCGTGAATTGTGTATGTATCATATCTTGGTGGTTTAGTAATAAGACTACTATATTGACATGAACCTGTTTTTCCCAGTACCCCAATAAGAATGTTGCTCTGGTGGCATCAGACATTCTTCACCTTTTGATCAGTTACGTGGATCATCTTCATAAATTTCCCATTGACACGCCAAAGAAGATAGTAGAGGTGAGACCATTTCATTCTCATTTGCAGAACAATTTTCTTCAATGCAATGTACCGCTAAGTCATTCCTCTATTTTGGATTGAATCCACATTGCACTGGTTTTATTCCCTTCAAGATTTTGATTGCCACCATAACACACTTGCTGCCGACTACAGAGTCCTCGCCTCATGAGCTGGATAAGAGGGTAGCATGAATACACACACACAACGTACAATCATTTCCACCCAATTGTTCATTTCTTTGAAAGTAACATAGCAAACATTTTTGCTGCAGCTAGTTGTGTCCCTCCTGTTGTGTCTGTTGGACTGGGTGATGGCTCTCCCTCCCAAGACTCTGCTTCAATCCGTTCAAACTCGCAGCCCTCCAGATAAGGACCAGCCGCCAAAGACTCTGCTCAGCTGCATTTATAAGGTATATTTTTGGCTAATATGATGTCATGTATCTTCACAATATTTTGACCAAAGTATAAGTTATGTAGGTTTTTTCCCCTCACAATTTTCTTCTTTGTTTTTTTTTCTTACAATTGTGTCCAGGTTTTGCATGGCTGTGTGTATGGAGCCCAGTCTTTCAGCAGCCTCAAGTATTACCCACTGCAGCTGTCAGATCTGTCGAGTACAGACTACGATCCGTTTTTGCCATTAGAGAGCCTTAGAGAACCTGAACCGCTGCATAGTCCAGAGTCTGAGCGCTCCAGCAAACTCCAGCCAGTCACTGAAGGTATTTTATTCAGCTGCAGCTATGTATTTGTTTGAATAGTTATGACTGGATTTACTGACGATGTGACGTAAAAAAGTGAGGAGCCAGTCGTTTTCTTGGATTGGGCGAAGCTGTTGATTAAAGAGGAGGAATGAGCAGAAATGTTCTGAGATGTGTGAATTGAGGAAAACTCCACTTTGGGTGTGTTTTTGATTAGTAATTAGCATTTTAATGTGACTAAAAGCTAAAAAAAAATTGATTTAGCATGATGTGGCTGTGTGTTTTGATGTCAAAACGAGATGTGATTCTGTGACTGCTTTGAGGTTCAGTGATTCGCCACTTGAAGTTATTTGAACGTTTTGTTTTAATTTATGCCCTCCGAATGTGTGTTTCTGGCTGATTGTTTACAGTAATTCTGTCAAAAGCTTTATATATCATTCAAGTGACACAAATCTACACTGTAGTATCAGAAACATGGATTGCATTTTGTCTAAATCTTGAAGTGATGTGCTGACTCACTCAGCTTGGACCATCTCACCCACTGTCACCATGGCAGTGCCAATTATGAAAAATAAAAACGGTGTCCGCGTGTATGTGCGAACCCCTTTGAGTGTCCCGGGTTATTAATAGTAATAATAATAATACATTTCATTTATAAGCCCCTTTCAAAACAGTCAATGACGCTTTACAATCAAAACAAGAACAATAAAACCACAGATAAAATTATAAATAATAAAATAAATTATGAATTAACGAAATAGTTGACGCCGGCAACATCGCTGCCGCAAGGAGCACCAGCCGGCCCAGCCAGGCCAGCCAACACGCGTGGTCCGCCTATAGTGTAGATGTTCCCCTGCTGTGGTTCCAGCTGGACAAAGCAACTACTCAAATGACAGCAGCAACATGTGATATAATGCATCCACTATTCTTTGTCTTCTCTGCTAATATTTAGGTCTCTTTTCATTCTTTCCCCACTATTAATTGTGGTTGTTATTTGTTGATTTTCATTGAACTTTTTATTTGATGCTCATTCAGATTGGCAAAAGTATATAAGTAGAAGTAAAATATACCACCCACGTGAATCTGAATGAAATTCCATTCATATTTGGCCTTCTGATTGTGTTTATATTGAGCATTTCCATGTCTGGTCAATACATATCTGCACTACTAACACACATCTCTCAATTAAATGGATGTTAGGAAGATAACTACAGCTCTGTGAATACGGAATGATGGCAAGAGGCAGTGCTGAAAGCACTGAATGACTTTTATCAGCGTAGTTGCGAGGAATCCCAGAGACATACATTACCTTTCTGAGAAGCCTCTGAAGATCCCAAGACCGGACCCACTAGTAGGGGAATGGGGCATTCACATTGTAGAACCTAGAAATTATGCCAGGGCTCAAACATCCATCGAAAGCTGGGAGGGAGCCGCAGTATCTCTCGAGCAAGTCTGTAGTCCCCTCAAACAGTCTTTCAACACAAAAAGAAGGCAGATAAGTCCTGTCTGTGTTGGAAGCAGGTGCTCTCTTCAGCCTATGAGTTTACTGTGGAATGTTCAACAGCAGCTGCTTTCAGCTTCTGTGCAAGATAACCTGCATGGAGTTATCCACCGTCTTGCTTGACAAGCTCTGAGCTGAGGACGGTTCCCGGATCTAAAATCATGGTCTAATGTGCTGTCTTCTGTTTTGATATAGCCACCATATTTTTTTTTCTTCCGAAAAGACAAACTATGGAATTAGTTAGCTGGACTCTCAGCACTATGGATAAAATTCTTTCGACAAAAAGAGCAGGTGTTGGGGAGCCTTCTTGCAACTCTAGGACATTTGCTGCACACCTTAGATCCTTGACAGACATAGAGAATGGTTTGCTTGGCGTTATTGTCTGTAGAGGATGTGGAAGACATCTACATTATTGGCCTTTTGATAACAGGTATTCTGCTATTTGGTGTTTCTGACCTATCGCAAAATTCAACCGGCGGGGGCAGCTTCATTGGAAGGGGACAAGCTGGTGGTCTACATGAAGGGGTGGGGTGGGTGATCAACACTCACTCATTCATGCGTTGACCGAACTCAACCACAAAGTGGATGTGATGTTGGAGTCGCTTCGCAAAATGGAAAGACCAAGAGTAGTTGTATCGACCTGTCAAATTGATTGACTGATTGATCAAGAATTTGGCATATTGATGGCATGTAGAGTCACATGCTGAAATTCATTCAAGGCTGATTGAAATTGTAGATGGCCTTTTCCCAAAACAATTGTTGTCTGGACTTTCCCCTGGATGGAAAAACACATGGACGCAAGCTTCTTCCCTCTACTCCCCCGAGCCTTCTTCCCTCTACACCCCCGAGTGACTGTTAAGGTCTTGGCCTTGCCGCTGCAGGCGCAATGTCAAAGTCTTCGCTGCTCCCTCCCACGTCACAACTGGAGAGACTGAGCACACCGACTGTGTGCAGCTCGTTTCACAGATTGTGACACTAAGTGTCCTTGGGTGTCTTGAAAGGCGCTTATAAATAAAATGTATTATTATTACTCCCTCCAGCTTCCTCTCTTCCCTTTACCACCCTGTTCATTTCATGTTAAGTCTTGAGAATTGTTTTACTGTTTTTAAATGTACGCGACATGGGCTGGCATTTTTTTTCCCTCTGGTTCAAACCATCCTCCCATGAACGAGAATGGTTGGAGTCTTGTCCCCCCTTCCCGATTGTTTTTCTTTCACATCTAAGATATCAGGGTGCTTAAAAGCAACCCGACAGACTTCTTGTTCTGTCTCACCCATGTTGGTTATTGCTTTCTTGTTTATGTTCCTCTGAACGAATTGTAACTGGGAAGTAAATTTCCCGAGTGTTTCTTGCATACTTGGCCAATAAATGCATACTTGGCCAATAAATCAGGGGTCATAGGTGACATTTTCTGTATGCATTCTCGAGCTGTGCATGTGCAAAGGGAAGATTCAGTCTTTTCAGCACCACCTCTGGTGGTCAGCAGGGATGAAATAGAACCCTGTGTGAATGTCAATGTGCAACATTCGGTGTGCGAGGTTGTGTGTGTGTGCGTGAGTTTCTAATGATGTTTATTAGGTAAGATACTCTGGCAGCACACTGTGTGATGGCATTGGCTTCTTCACAGCATGGAGCAGACTATGTATCGATCCGTTGTGCATCAGCATCCCCTACTTCGTTTTGGTCTTGTTATTATGTACACGAAACAATGTTTATTTATGTGGGTTATGTATTTATGAATTTTATAAAGCACGACATTTTGGCAGAAAAAAAGCACCCAAAAAAAACTATGTTGATAACTTGTCCAACTAAGTACTGTATGTTGTTGTTTTGCATATTCAAATCTCTCACGCACAGGTCTGATCTTTAAGGTCTAATTTGGTTGTTTTTTTTTTTTTGTGTCTCTCTCTGTAGCCCGTAGTCGTATTCAACAGGGTCTGGTTTCCATTGCAGCCAGGACTGTTATCACCCACCTTGTCAACCATCTGGGGCATTACCCAATGTCTGGAGGGCCCGCTACACTCTCCAGCCAGGTATAGTCAATCAGCTAGGGTTTCGATCCTGACATTATTTTCCACAATGAGAAAGCCGTGGTGATGATTCCCCCCAAAATTAATCAGTTTTCTCGAATTAGAGTGTCAGCAGAATTTTTTGGAGGTGACTGATGTGAGTGCGGGGGGTATTCGTCTCTGTGTGCCCTGCGATTGGCTGGCAACCGGTTCAGGGTGTCCCCCGCCTACTGCCCGAAGACAGCTGGGATAGGCTCCAGCACGCCCGCGACCCTCGTGAGGATAAAGCGAATCGGAAAATGGATGGACTTGGGAAGTTCAAACATTGTCCCAAGCTGCCGTGCACTGCTTGCACTACCAATATGGCTGCAAATAATAATAATAATACATTTTATTTATAAGCGCCTTTCAAGACACCCAAATAGGGGAACTATTTGACAAAAGCACAGTTAGGGCTGCCAACCGATTTCATTGCTATATTTTGCGGATGACAAGAAAGGAGCCCAGTAGAAGGCAAATCAGGCTGAGCACATGGATACATTGCAAAAGTAGGGATTTATTGACACTTTTGATCCAAGGTATGGGGCTTCCAAGCTAAAAATATTTAGCAGAGGTGGCCTTGACTCATATTTACAACTCTACATGAGAAAAAAGAGAGAGCTGCATGGATGTCAATAAATTCCCTCTAAGATGTCAATAAGTCCCTCTTTGTCATTAAAATGAGCAAATTGAACTACAAGGAAAGAGGTTCAATTTCTGTGAAGAAGGCCCAAGAAATTACATAAAACACCAGGACTGTCTCCGAAAGTTGATTCAACTGCGAGATCAGATCAACCACCAGTGCAGGACTTAGTCAGGAATGGCAGCAGGTAGGCACGGATGCATCTACAACCACAGTGAGCCAAAGAATTTTGGAGGGTGGCCTGATGTCAAGAAGAAAGAAGCCACTTCTCTCCAGGAAAAAAAATCCATTCGGGACAGACTGATATTCTGCATATGTTTTAAGGATTGGACTACTGAGGACCGTAGTAAAGTCATTTTGTAGGATAAGAAAAGGTGAGGACTACCATCGGTCCTGTGGCATGCCAATAGTAAAGCATCCTAAGACCATTCATGTGTCGGGTTGCATCTCAGACCCAGGATTAGGTTCAGTCACAATTTTGACAAAGAACACAACCATGAATACAGAATGCTACCAAAACATCCTCCAAGAGCAACTTTGTCACCAAATGGTTCTTGGATGGTGGAGAGAACATTACCTTTTCCAACATAATGGAGAACCTTGCCACAAGGCAAAAGTGATAACAATGTAGCTCAGGGTACATGACATCAACATGCAAACCTCAAGAGGCAGGTGAACAAACAGAAACTTACAAAGTCGGGCAAACTCCAAGCATCGATTCTGCAATAATGAGCTGCCAACAGTCAGTATGTGGCCCAGAAATTAATTGACAGCATGCCAGGACGAATTGCAGAATTCTTGAAAAAGAAAGGTCAGCACTGCAAATAATGACTCTTTGCATAAACGTATGGTCTACATAATCCTTTCACACTCATTAAATGCTTGGAATGATATTTCAGTCGAGTACATTAGCATCTTAACAAAAGATCGAAAAACATTGAAGCAACAAACTTTGTGAAAACCAATTCTCAAAACCTTTGGCCCTGACGGTACATATGGAACAGACATATTGAAGGCAATATTGCGATTCCTTGTGCTAGGTGATTAAGTTGTATTACCACTTTACTTAAACTGCGTGAATTAGTATGGCACCCAAAGTCGGCTGGGATAGATTCCAGTGCACCTGTCATCCGAGAAAAAATAAGCTGATTGGATGGATGTAGATTACATTTATTAATTATTTGGGGTTTTTAGGGGTGGGTATTGGTGGGGGTGGTGGGGGGGTGTTTTGTGACATACTGTTTTTATTGTTCATTTCTAGGTGTGTGAGAACCAGGACAACCCATACTGTGAGAGTGCAGATCTTGGACCTGAACTCTTCCACTCACCAAATCTACAGTTCTTGTCGTTAAATGGCTCTACACTGCTCTCCGTGCTCCAGGTCACTTTGTTTCCTTATCATTATGATGCCAAATGTACTCCCAAAGCACTCCTCAGAAATTTAATCGGGCTCTAAAGGTGCTCTCTGAGGTGCCTCATAGCCCAATGCAAGTGCAATAAAGGGCAGTACGGAAAATAGTACAATGTTCCCATGCATTTATTTTCTACTTTGTATTTAGTGTTACTTCTGTATTTCCCAGATTCGGTCAGAGTCTGGTGTACCAGGAGGTGGAATGACAGCTGGGTTGTCCTCTGCTCCTGCTTGTGTGCGTGTTATTATTCGGGATGTCGCCGGAAAGC